>CM040240.1:238983647-239325766 GCA_022545495.1 Chrysanthemum lavandulifolium
CGAAATTAATTGTTAACAAGCTTAGGATGTCACCCGTGGGTAGGGATGGCAAAAATCCGTACCGATGGGCAGGCGTACTGGAAAAACTTTCAAGAGGCGCAAAGTTAAAAGTGGGTCTGGGTGGTCATGTCGATTCTCGACCTATGTTGCCATAATGAAATCGATCTTACTTTTAGTGAAAGTGATTTTTGGTTTTGTTTGCACGCGAAACCAAAACCAAGAATTGATGATGATATCACAATATTTAGCACATACTTGCTTTTATAATCGATATTAAAACAAGTAGTTGAAGCAAAAATAAAAAAATTTGATAACAAAAATTCACAAAAGTATAGAGTAGCACAAGAATCGAACATTATATCTCCACAAAAGTGCAAAGGTCCTTAACCACTAGACTATGATGCAACTATTGGATAAATTTTCACAGTTATACCATATACCCATTTATGGAGCAAAATAAAATTCTCCGATCAATCGACATTACTCGAGTGAACTTTGTGGGCAATGCCACACCGCCTCTATTGTAGTACCGCCTCTGCCGATGGGGACCCGATTCCCAAACTCGATTTTGACTGGGAATCCCGAGTTGACCGGGGATGGGGAATCCCCAAAATATGAAACTGGGGATGGAGATAACATAAATCCCCGAACCCGAACCCGACCCGACTCGATCTTTCTAGTATATAAGTATTTAGAATTTATATGTTATATTCATACTCGATTAACTTGTATACGATATGTATATATGTTTATGAGTATCGGTATGTATATTTATATGCATATGTGATATTTATAGAATCAAGTATCTTTATAATTAGAAGCATAGCACCAACTATATATTACCTATTATTTTGTTTTTCCGACCTTATACTTTTGTTTACATAATACAATGATACTTATTGTATTTATTTATATTATATGTGATAAATTTACGGACGAATATTACAATGTGATACTTATTGAGGATGCTTTGAGGATGCTTTAAAGTTGAATTGAAATCGTAATGAATCCAAGTATGTGTGATGTACGCACGTTTCTTGAAACACTTTATGAGTTAAAATTCTTTATATTTTCGATGAGTTGGTGGAAAATTTATGTTAGTTCATAAGGATTGAAAATCCCCGAATCCCCACGGGGATCCCCGATCCTTATTGGAGGCGGGGATGGGGATGTAAAGCAATTCCCCAATGGGGATGAGGACGGGGATGGGAATCGAGAGTGAAAACGAGGATGGGGATGGTAAATACAATTCCCGACATTTCCTGCCCGTTGCCATCCCTACCCGTGGATAATGGGTATGGGTACCGGCCTCTAGGCCGTCACCTTCACACGTAAACTGTAACATTTGCACGCATATTGTTGAAAGTTTTGAAAATCAAACTTCTTTAGAAGGTGAATAATAACCTAAGACATATTGATATAGATGCACACAATTAGTTAAGTATCCACTAATTATATATATATTAACATCAATTAGTTAGATGATGTTTATAATAATAATAATAATAATAATAATAATAATATATTTTTGTGCTTATGAATTTGTGAGACTAGCGGTACCATGTATTAAAATTGCAATACCAAATACGGACGAACTTGAATTGAGAATTGATATGTTAAGTACATATATTTGATACTTTGAGTTTGATGATTGACATTTTTCTTCTACTCTTAGAGGGCTAGGTGTGGGAGAGACCAATAACACTTATTGAGTCCCACAAAATACGTCACAAAAAAATATCTACTCATTCACAAAAAAAAAATAAAATAAATAATAATAAGGGCGAATGGCACCAGCCATTGCACCCACTATTTTACCAATGACGGACGAATGACATGTAATATGGTGTGGTATAACATGTTATTCGTGTGTTGTTTGTGTGTTTGGCGGACAAGCAACACCCAGACTAGCACTCTTAGAGCTTAAAATGGACGATTAGTATATTGTGCTTTTTTTAATAGGTTTATGTGACTAGCATTAAGCGTTATAATGATTAGATATGGCGTTACGAGGGTTAGAATACTACTCTATTCAATTACAAAAGTTTTTACTACATCTTCTAGAAATCCAATTGAACGAGTGAGGCTTTACATCATTTAGAATCACATCTTTGTTGCTTCGGTTGTTCTTGAAAGTTATCTCATTTTCATTCCACCAAAGAATTCAAATAGTTGATTGAATTACACCATCAAGAAGGTATGTAAGTGTAGATGTGAGATTTGCCGGATCCGCTAAGGTGATTGCCCAAAAAATATGTGAAGGAATTAAATTGTAAAGATTTCACCATTTTAAAATGTGAGTCTGTGTTTGCTTTGCTATGGCACAATGTACAAAGATGTGATTTTATGTTTCGAGACCATCGTCACAAACGGGGCACCGAACTGAGTGTAGATCAATTCCTCTTCTATCTAAGTTAACTCTTGTTAGAAGTCTTTAATTTGCCACTCTCTAAGTATTGATATTTTTTTTATAAGTATCTACTTGTTCCATCTTGTTTGATCTTTAACCATGGTTGTTGTAGAGCTTGTGTAGATATTTCTAAAAGCATTAACCAAAACTTTTCTTGAAGCACAAGTCGTAAATTCCCATGAGTCTAGAGTTGTTAAGGTGTAATTGAGAAACAAGATTATTTAGTATCGCTACTTCCAATTTCCTCTTCATAACATGGAGGCTAGGGTGTTTACCGTTCGATTATTGGGTTCTTCTATTTATTCGGTTCGATTAGTTTGGTTAAATTTTTCGCTTAAAACCAAAACCGAACCAAATTCAAATTGATTTAACCGAACCGAAACCGAATTTGAATTTGGTTCGGTTTTTGAGGTTGACACGAGTTATATAATTTAAATATTTTTTTTCATTGAATTATATAAATTTTTATAAGGGATCATTTAATTATAAATATAATAACTAAGCGGCCTCACATAATCCCTTTTTATAACAAAAAAAAAATTCAAGCTTAAAAAATGTTATTTTTCTACTAGGATAGAGTTTTAGTGGTTTTTTTGGTATATAAATATATAAAAAAAAAGTATAGATATTTATATGATTTCGATTTTCGGTTTGGTTCAGTTCGGTTTTCATTTTTTCAAAACCATATTCAAACCGAAACCAAAATATTTAATTTGGTTCGATTCGATTTTGACAAATTCGATTCGGTTACAAATTTGGTTCGAATCGGTTCACTTTTTAGTTCCTGTGGGTATTACCCGATTGATGGGTCAATGATATTTGGAGGGATTTCCGGGCCTGATTTCATTTAATATAACATATTAATCAAACGAGTGGGAATAGTGGCAACGGGGGATTTTACATTTCTATAAATCACTTTTTCGTATAGACCCATTTTAAAACCATCTCAAACTTGCCTATGATACACACCACTAGGATCACTTAAGACCGATAGTCGATTGCAACAAACTTGGACTATCAGGAAATAAGAACAGATTGGTCGAAAGCCTTGTTTTATTATCAATGGTGGAATTAGTTGTTACAATTTATTACAAACGGTTACAAATGAGTTTGAATAGAGAGAATTGGAGAAGAGAACAATTAAAACTGACTAAATGAAATGAAAGGCTAACGACTATTTAAAAATGTGATTTTGGTGCCAAAGTTTGTCAAGAGCTTTTCTGGAGAATACATGTGTACGTCACGTCTGAGATAAATCTCACACGTGCCCATCACATGCCTACAATTGTGTTAATACAAATAAGCAGTAAAAACGTTTATTTATACTTTACGATCTTCTAATGTTTTGTTGATAACAAACGTAAAATCATTTTAACGAAACAAATAAAATACGTGAATAGTTTGAGCCAATAGTTTTCTAACACACTTACGTTTTCACATAAAACACTAAAACAAGTATAAGTGATTTTATGATTTAGTAATATATATGTACAACTAGTGTTTACATATTGGGCAAAATATATACATAACTAGTATGTATTATAAAATGGGTAAAAACTATAACCCATGGAAAATATCCATAACTCATGGTATTGACCCATACCCATTTGACTAGGTGCATTACACTCATGAGATACATTATATCAAATAAGAGACCCATGGATCAACCCATGACCCATGACCCATAACCAAAATACCCATGGGCAAAGAGGAGCGTCCCACGGATCCCTAGATTTACGCTAGACGGATCCTTTGTGGGAGAGATCCGTGGGATCCGAGGAACAGTAAGCATTTCTCTTCTATAAATTGTGAGTCATTTCTTCCTTTTGGCTTGCCACTCTCACATATACTTACCCCAAGTATTGTAACTCTCTAACCACTGATCCTAAGAGATCTTTCTATGTAGTTTGTCTTTTGTTTTTGTGTGATTATCTAGGTTCTTCTTAAAGGCGAGATCACCACTTCTTGAAGTCGAGCAAGCTCAAGTCCATGAGTTGCCATGCTTCATCATCATCAAGACTACTGAGGTTCTCTTGTTGATAGTTCTTTCTTTCTCCATAGAAGTGTTGTGTCAAAGGCATTAGTCAAGAATGGTGAAAGAGTCAAGACGAAAGCATTAGTGAAAGGTGCTTAACGTCCATGTCAAGAGCATTAGTGAAGAATGCTAAAGGTGTCAAGACGAAGGCATTAGTGAAAGGTGCCAAGCGTTGTGTCAAAGGCATTAGTAAAGATGCCTAGGAATCAAATCAAGTGGCATTAGTGAAGAATGCCTAGGTCATATAATCGATGAGATGCATCGTTATACATATAGTGATTGTCTATTTCCAAGGATGGTGATATCCTTGATGGTGTTGTAATAAGGAGTGAATCTTCTTTGGGATTAGGTGTTGTGTAGTGTTGGGTAGTAGTTCCTCCATTGTAATGGAACTAGGTACTTAGCCTAGTACCTGATAAAGGGTAGGCGACATTGTGGTAGGTGTGGTTCACCTTGGTGTGAAAGAACCCGATGGTTAGCCTAGTACCGGAAAAAGAGTAGGCGACGTTGTGAAGGCTTCTCCGCCATAAGGATTTGGTGTCGTGTAGTGATTACGAACTCTCGAGTAGGTGACTCGGGAGTGGAGTAGGCAAGGAAGGTGTCCTTGTAGCCGAACCACTATGAATACTCGTGTCGTGGTTATGTGCTTCTACTCTTTATCTTTCATTATACTTTTATATATCTATCTATCAACGTCCAACATACACATCTAAATAGATTGACATAAGTTGATCTAAATATTTTAAACGAAGTTTTAATTGGTAAAACTATTCAACCCCCCTTCTAGTTTTCCACAATTGGCATCAGAGCTTCGTTACCAAAATTCCAACAGTTGGTCCCAACGTTTTTATCTTACTTCCTTAAAATAAATCAAACAGGCGCGTGGACATGAAGCTGCTACAGCCATTCTCTCGCACAACTAGAAACATCTCTCCAGCCAACAAAAAAGTGCCATGTGTCGCCTTGGTCGGGAAGGTATACGAGGAAGGACCTAGAAGAATATCATGAGGCTATAAATATCACTTGATCCGAGGCATCTCAGCTATCACATTAATTTGGACACACACAGTTATTTTCATATTTTTAGGAGTAGGAGTAGGTTTATAATTAAGAGTAGTTTTGTTAGAGGTAGTAGTAGCTTATTTCATTTAGCTTATTTGAAGTGCTTATTATTGTAACAACTCTTTTATTTATTAATGAATTTAATGCTTTTTACTTAGCTTATTCTTCTTTTTCTTCTACTATTTTCTTTTTCTTCTTCTTATCCTATCTAATAAGTCATAATAGCTTATTAGCTTTTTGTGGCTTATTTAGATTTAGCTTATTTAATAAGCACTCTTTTCTTACTTTGTTTTCAAAGCTTTATAAACTTAGATCTACTCTTTATTTTACTAAATACTTTATTAAAAAATCAAAAAGATTTGATTTTTATTAGTTTTTCTTTTATAAAAAGTTTTCTATTAACTTATTACTCTAGATCTAGCTTTTTTAGTTAAAAAGTTTTTATCTTTAAGCTTTTCCTTAGCTTATTTCCATTAAAGTTTAGTACTTTCTAAATCAATAAGCTTTTCCATAGCTTATTTGATTCATATTATTGCTTATTTGTCCTAACCTTTGTTAAAGTTATGATTTTTAAGCTTGCTTTCATTCATTCCTAAGGCGTGGAGCTTAAGGGTTTTATAAGCTAGCTTATTACTAAAGTTTAGAGCTTTTCTAGCTTTTATAAAACTAATTAGTTATTAAAGTCACAAGCTTTATTAGCTATTTGGTAATATAAAAGCTAACAAAGAAATAAACTTTGTGGTTTGATAAGTTTATAAAATCGGGGTGGTTTATTATTCTCGTCTCATTAGATCGAGTTCTATTTCCTTACTTTTCTCATTAGCTTAATTAGTTTAATTAAAAATGTTTATTATTGTTGAGGTTATTATTGTTGGCTTGATAGTTATGCTTATTGAGTAGATTTTTATATGCTTGTTAAGTGAGTATTGATATGGGATTTGAGTGTGATAAGCTTAGAAATTATTGATTAACAATTTTCGGTTACTTGGATTGAAATTGGTTGTTTTGACGGGCAAAAGCCGTTAGGGTAATTAATTAAATCTAGTAATTTTACCTAGATAAAGAATTGTTTTCAAAATAAACCAACATTGTGAGAAAATAGTTTTTTTAACGGGTATCGAAGATTATTGATTAATAGTTTCCGGATTATTTTTAGATATAATTAGTTTGTTGTTTTGACGGGCAAAAGCCGTGAGAATAATTGATTATTTAAATCTAGTGATAATTACAAAGAGAAAAATGATTGTTTTCAATATAAGCCAACGTTGTGATAAAATGAATTTATTTCGATAGGTATTAATTACAAGGGCTTAATAGATTGTTCACACTAATTTACCTTTTCACCTCACTTGACAAGCATAGCTTTTACTATCATTCTCTTAGTTTAATTTTATTTCGTCATTAGTTATTATTTAATTCTAATTAGCATAAAATAGTTTTTAAAATCTTTTCAAAAATCCAAAACCAAATATTCGATAATCAAGCATCTAACAAAAGACAATAACGTAAATTTCAATTCATATCTCGCCGTGGAATACGACTTCGGAAGGTTGATTATCATTTGTCCTCAAATGATTGTTAAATCTTAATCGGGAACATAAAATATTAAAACTGCTCTATATCTACACACGAATCAATTAGTATTAAACCGTCAAAACCTCAAATCACAAGTTATAGAGCTTAAACATCAAACTATAGGGGTTTTAGAACTCCCAAACTAAAGTTATCAAGGAATGCTTAAACTGATTTTTGCGGTCATGTCGGATCCCTGAGTTTGAACTAGCTGGATCCCAAATGAGAGGGATCCACGGGATCCGTGCAACAAAACACAGCATAAGTTAGTAATGATCATTGTGGAAGTTCCACAATCACTTTCCCTTCAAAAACTCACGAACAAAAACCCAATTATTGTTCACAGGAGCAATTTAATCATTTCCTTCAAGCATAACAATCTCTTGTGTAAGTATAATCTTCACTACATTGTTAATTTAATTCCTTGATTTCTAGGATTACAATTTCTTCATTTTTAGAAGTTGGGTTCAAATGGGTTTATCATAATTTGTTACCACATTGTTTTCTAAGATAATCCAAATCAAAGAATTAACATTGTTAATACAAATTAAACTCATTTCTTGAATTCAATAAAAATGATTTGAGCAAAATTATGATCAAACCCTTTAGGTTACTATTCATAATTAACACCACATTGTGGTTGTGTTGTTTAGGAACAATCATGCCAAGTAACCGACAACAAGACTATCAAGATACCGCTCATTACATACCAATGTACCATAGGAAAGATGGACTTAGCCCGGAAGATAGGAAAGACTTTAAAATGCTCGAAAAGAGACTTTTTCACGAAGGTCGAGTGGTAGAACCAACATTTCTTGCTAACACCGACATAAGACAAGTTTTTGGGGCCATTGGCTTTGATTTTTTATTGGACATAAACGAAAAAATTTGCCCGGTTTTCGTACTCGAGTTCTACAAGACAATGAGGATAGTTAGAAATGATGATGGGTCCATCTCAATTGTCTTCATCATAAATGAGCATGAGTACACTCTTTCGCTTGTGGAGTTTGGAAGAATAGTAGGGGTTCCATATCAAGGTGTTTGCATGTATTCTAATGAGTGGTCTTTCGAAGAGTTACACGCTATGGTTGATCATTATGAAATTATAACATGTTAATCTCGGAAGCAACCACTGTGAGGGACACCGTGTTCATGCCAAGAGCATCCCCTTCAAGGGTCACTAGGAATTCGAAAGTGATCTATAGGGATCCTTTCCAAATGGAGCTCTCCGAGATGTACGCATTGTATAGGAAATGGGAAAATGTGGTATGGGAGAATTTATTGTGCCTAGTAGGAAACAAGGATCACCCCAACGCATGTCTAAGTTTCATGATATATTTCCTAGTGACCGAGACTCGCTTCAACCTTGCTTACTACATGATTAAGAGAATGGAAAGTGTAAGAAGCATGGACAAAATGGTGCTCCCGTACGCAATGCTCCTAACCCGTCTTGCTAAATTCATCTTTGCATTAGATCCTTCTACGCAATCCTATGATCATAGCTTATGCAACAAAGTTATGGTATCATTGACCGAGGTAGAACTACAAGGTTTATGGTGGAAGGCAAAGGCCTCACCCACCCACGGATTCCTCGGATGAAAGGGAGAAGCAAAGCGAAGGAGAAGGTATTAGCAACCCCTGAAATACCGATCTCGACCCTTGGATTACATCAACCAATTTCCGGACATTCCTAGCCCATCACCCAAATGGCAACAAACCAAGGAATCTTCATGTGCTTCGCCAACTTCTTAAAGAAAAGAAGTAGAGATGGTGTGATAAAGAGTGGATGAGGGGGTGAAGACGGAAGTGGTGGAGGAGTAAGGTAAGGTCATAGGACCTTAATTTGTGAAAACAATTTGAAACAATGGGTTGTAACTTCTAAACAAATACTTATGTAGTGTAGGATGTAGTATGTAGCTATTGCCATAACTTGGCATTGAACAAACTTAACTTAGGAACTTGTAGGATGAGATTTTACGACTTCTTCAAGTAGTCGTCACCACTCATCTTTAGGTACCTTTAGTCCCCCACATGTGTTATGCATTATATTTGATGTGTCTTTGGATTTAGTCTTTGTAGAAACAACTAGGAGAAATGCTTTGCTATGAGTGCAAAATTGCATTTTTGCTAGAAGCCTTCTAATCTGCAGTAGGCGGATCCCAATAATATAACTAGCCGGATCCCTCCCAAAAGGGAACCATGGGATCCGTGACTATGGATGAGCAATATAGACTTGCTTACATAAAAAATAGCTCATTATATCACCTCACACTAGTCAAACATAAGAAATTAGAACCAACTAAGTCTTCCTCAAACATTTGAAAGCTTCACACTCACCCATAGCTTACTTAGGATCTATTTTAAAATGGTTTTGATTTATCAACTCATCAAAACTCACCATATTTCCGCTCCAACTCTCACACTTTATTTCTCACACCTCATAACACTTAGTTTGACATATCCATCAATTTTAGCAAATTGATTTTAGTCATCATTAACTCAAAAATAAGCTTGAAACTAGTTTTTCATTTTTCCTTATTTTTTAAGATTTTATTAAATTTTTTCTTGAGACATCATCTAACTTCTAGGACTAATTACCACCATTTTTCCATCTCAAAACAAATAATGCTCTTCTCAAGTACTTAGTTAGCCTATCTAAAATCCACTCTTCTACCCAAAACCATCATTAAACACCCTCACCCCTTTTTGGTTGAGCATTTAAGACATCCATCACTCAAGACATCAAAATAAAGTTAAAGCCTCGAGATACATACCTACTTGATCTCACAAAAAGCATAATCATTTCATCAAGAACCTGTCTGACAGACGGATCCCTGGTTTATAACTAGACGGATCCTCGTGAGAGGATCCGCGGATCCGTGTCGCAGAAAGCTTAAATCGCCTTCCTCTTCAAAGTTAAGCTACCTTTTGGTTATCTAACCACTTTTAGATGTCATTTAATACCCTCCTAGAGTGATCAATATCCTAAGTGCATGTTTAATCCTCTTAGTGGCCAAGAATTTAATTCCTAATTCAAAATCATCCTTTATAAACCAAACACTTTTAAGGTTTAGTCATCACTCTCACTTAGCTCTCAAAAACAAGAGTTAGAAGCTCATATTGCATTCTTACCTTCATCATGACCAAAGCTCTTAGCAACAACTCTTCAACCAAAGGCTCATCCAAAAGAAAGGGTCATATGATCCATGAAATTTCATCCACCGAATCATCTCCCGTAAGAGATAACAATGCTAGAATCCCACCTCAACAAACCCATTCAACAATTGCTAAGAGAACCGCAAGAATTAGCATCAAACCTTTTGGACTAGAAAAAGGGTCATCTAGTTCATAACCAAACATAGCTAGCTCTAGCAAGCCATCTAAGTCCTCATTCCTTGAGCATAGATTTAACGAGCCTCTTCCTCACCCAAATCTCTATTCATTAGAGCATTCACCACCGAGAACCTCCCACTCACTAACTTTCTCGTTAAATAGGGAACCACCCACAACACCGAATAGTCCATCATGGGACACAAGGAACAATCATGGACATGATCATATGAAGGAATTTCCACTACCACCACCCTCACCTTTAGTAGAACCTCATCCCACACCTCAAAATGAAACCCCACAATCATTCGTATAGCCTCCTCAAAACATCCATTTTCCTCCGGTTCCCAATCAAGACAATAATTGCCCAAATTGTCTAATCACCCAAGGACTTGTTCAAGAAGTACGAAATGAGTTACATGTCATGTTTAATCATCTTCTTGAAATATTGGACCAAATCAACAAGTCTACTCATCCTTAGACTCGAGCATTTTGTTGCATTCTAGGCTTTAGTAACTTATTAGTAGAAAATGTATGGCTAAATCATTCTCTTAGTTTTTGAGATTTGTTAATTGTCTCGTTGTTTTATTGAATGATAAATTACTTGCCATATTTCTCTGAGTATATGTTTGTAGTTTGTATACATATCTCGATCTTATATTTAGTATTGCTTGATATATCACCTCTACTGAATAACCTGTCACCAAAAGACAAATCCCTCCAAAATGCCTAGACAGATCCCTCCACAAAGGGAACCGTGGGATCCGTGGTACAGAAGAACAATTTACTACTAACTTGAGTCTTATTTGCACGAAATTATGCACTATACTCTTGTTCTCTAACCTCTATTTTGTAGATTTTCAAAATACACATGAAGAACTTAACACCCTAAGCTAGGGGGAGCTTTGTGTCAAACCATACATTGCAAAACCATTTGCAACTTAATCCTTATTCGGATTACTCTTCATGACACCCCATTGCAAAGTTGCAATCTTCAAGAGGGAGCATTTATTGTCACAAGGACGAAACTACTTGCAAACAAAATTGCAATTCGTTAGCTTATTAGTTTATATTTACTTGACGCCCTCACAAAGGGATGGACTCGTCAAGGGGGAGTTAAGACGAGAACCATTCCCGTCACTTGCTCTTTTTACATTTTTTCTCTTTTACATGCTTTTCTTAAAACAACGTGTTAGTTTTTTTTCAACGATCTTTTTGTTTCGACAAAAAGGGGGAGAAGAGAGTAAAAACTCCAATTCGAACTTTTACGAATTTTTTAGTTTTTCCTTAAAATAATTTTATGTTTTGTCATCAACAAAAATGGGGAGATTGTTAATACAAATAAGAAGTAAAAATGTTTGTTTATATTTTACGATCTTCTAATGTTTTGTTGATAACAAACGTAAAATCATTTTAACGAAACAAATAAAATACATAAATAGTTTGAGCCAATAGTTTTCTAACACACTTACGTTTTCACATAAAACACTAAAACAAGTATAAGTGATTTTATGATAGTAATACATATGTACAACTAGTGTTTACATATTGGGCAAAATATATACATAACTAGTATGTATTATAAAATGGGTAAAAACTATAACCCATGGAAAATATCCATAACCCATGGTATTGACCCATACCCATTTGACTAGGTGCATTGCACTCATGAGATACATTGTATCTAATAAGAGGCCCATGGATCAACCCATAACCCATGACCCATGACCCATAACCAAAATACCCATGGGCAAAGAGGAGCGTCCCACGGATCCCTAGCTTTACGCTAGACGGATCCCTTGTGGGACGGATCCGTGGGATCCGGGGAACAATAAACATTTCTCCTCTATAAATAGTGAGCCATTTTTTCTTTTTGGCTTGCCACTCTCACACATACTTACCCCATGTGTTGTAACTCTCTAACCACTGATCTTAAGGGATCTTTCTATGTAGTTTGTCTTTTGTTTTTTTTTGTGATTCTCTAGGTTCCTCTTAAAGGCGAGATCACCAATTCTTGAAGTCGAGCAAGCTCAAGTCCATGAGTCGCCATGCTTCGTCATCATCAAGACTACTGAGGTTCTCTTGTTGATAGTTCTTTCTTTCTCCATAGAAGTGTTGTGTCAAAGGCATTAGTGAAGAATGCTGAAAGAGTCAAGATGAAAGCATTAGTGAAAGGTGCTTAACGTCCATGTCAAGATCATTAGTGAAGAATGCTAAAGGTGTCAAGACGAAGGCATTAGTGAAAGGTGCCAAGCGTTGTGTCAAAGGCATTAGTGAAGAATGCCTAGGAATCAAATCAAGTGGCATTAGTAAAGAAGGCCTAGGTCGTATAATCGATGAGGTACATCGTTATACATATAGTGATTGTCTATTTCCAAATATGGTGATATCCTTGATGGTGTTGTAATAAAGAGTGAATCTCCTTTGGGATTAGGTGTTGTGTAGTGTTGGGTAGTAGTTCCTCTATTGTAATGGAACTAGGTACTTAGCCTAGTACCTGATAAAGGGTAGGCGACGTTGTGGTAGGTGTGGTTCACCTTGTGTGAAAGAACCCGTGGTTAGCCTAGTACCGGAAAAAGAGTAGGCGACGTTGTGAAGGCTTCTCCGCCATAAGGAGATGGTGTCGTGTAGTGATTACGAACTCTCAAGTAGGTGACTCGGGGAGTGGAGTAGGGCAAGGAAGGTGTCCTTGTAGCCGAACCACTATAAATACTCGTGTCGTGGTTATGTGCTTCTTACTCTTTATCTTTCATTATACTTTTATATATCTATCTATCAACGTCTAACATACACATCTAAATAGATTGACATAAGTTGATCTAAATGTTTTAAAACGAAGTTTTAATTGGTAAAACTATCCAACCCCCTTCTAGTTTTCCATAAATTGCTCTCAACAATCCATCCTCCCTAAAGGATTCTTGTCCTCAAGAATCAAATTGAGTAAATCTCTTGTATAAGTCTTCAAGTAGCTCCTAAGTAGCATCTTGTGGGCTTCCATTGGTCCACTGCTCTAATCCATAAACTGCCACAACATTCTTCTTTTTCATCACCTTCATTTCTAAAATATTTATTTGCTCAACTTCTATTAGTCCTTCCTTGTACAATTGTGGTAAAGTTGTTTGAACAACTGACTGATGATCACCATTGCATTTTTTAAGCTGTGAGACATGAAACACATCATTTATTTGGGAATGAGGAGGAAATTTCAACTTGGAAGCCACTTTTCCCACTTTAGCAAACACTTCAAATGGACCAAAGTACTTAGGAGAGAAATTGTTTTGTTTGCCTTGCCTTATGGATACTTGTTTGTGAGTTTCCACTTTTAACAAAACCCAACTTCCAACTTTAAATTCCCTTTTTGACTTATTCTTATATGCATGTTATTTCATCTTATTTTGAGCTCTTTACAAATGGAATTTCAACATCCACAACATCCACTCTACTTAATCCCCCCAAGTAAGGCATATGAAATGGTGGTGGCTGACCATACAAAGCCTCAAAAGGAGTGGTGTTTATTGCAGAATAGTAATTAGAATTATACCATAGCTCAACCAATGTTAACCACTTATAACATTCTTTAGGATTTTCACCTGTCATACATCTCAAGTAGTCTTCCAAACACCTATTCACAACTTTTGTCTTCCCATCTGTTTGTGGGTGGTATGAGCTTGACATCTACAACTTGACTTTCAATACCCTAAATAGTTCCTTCCACAAAGTGCTTAGAAAAACCTTATCTCTATTAGATACAATAGATTCAGGAAAGGTTGTCAAAATCGCGATCCTGCTCGTAGGATCGTACGATCCTACGATCCTACACCCAAAAAACGATCAGGATCTTAACAAGAGCGTAATGTAGGTAGGATCGCAGTAGGATCGCGCGTAGGATCGTAGGATCGGATCGGATCGTATAGGATCGCCTATTATTAGTTTTTTTTAAGTATTAGTTCATGTCTTAAAGCCCAATGACTAAGAATTTTTTAAAAAAATTATTATTTTGATGTTGTTAATTAATGGTGTCTTGTAAGATTAATGAGTGTAAAATCATTATGTTTTTATGGACAATTTAGAAATAGTTTAGATGTGTCTTTTTGGGTTTATTATGAAAAACGATTTTGTTCATATTTTATTTTATGTTACATATAAAAGCATGAATATTCTAATTTAATTTATTTGGTCATAAAGAAAAAATTCAGAAAAAAATTCAATAATATTATCTTTTTGCATAAACGTTATCACGAAAAACCTATAATAAAAAAACATTAAAACAAGAAGTAAGTGCACCGTGTACGTATGTAGTAACTTTGTGCAAGTATGCATTGCAATATATCTAATATTCTACTACTACGATACTTGAACATATAACTTTTTCTTTTATCATACATTTAGATTCGTTTATCATATGAAATATTATATAAAAATATAAAACTAGAACCCCTAACAAAAATATATACATTTTCATAGGGTCTTACGATCCCGATCCGATCCTAGGATTACGATCTTGCAAAGCCGAAAACGATCCTAGGTAGGATCCCGATCCTGACAACCTTGGATTCAGGCACTCCATGGAGTTTGTGTTGGAAATGTATATATTTATAAAACTGTGAATGTCCGGATTCGAACTCGTGACCACGGGATTGCACACATTACGAATGAGAATTAAAGTTAAATAATTAATGTAAAATGATTACGATTAATTATTATACAAAACTCGACTAACGATCGTTAAGTATTTAATGAGAAATAACTAACGACCGTTAAATATAAAGAGAAGGACTAGTAGTGAAAAATCTTAAATTGGAAAAGATTTGGGTATCCCTTGGGGCTTCTTTAGTGTCCGGCCATAAGGGGTTTCACAACCCTAAACCCTAACTTGTTCCTAAGATTTTCATTCACTATATATACAAATCAAGGTTAAAGGTTTAGGTTAACTTTTGTGCACACACATTAACCTATATCTTTTCTTTGTTTTCTCTTGCAAAAATCGGCCAACCCTTTCCTTCGGGTGTTTGGTTTTGTTTTTCTAAAACAAGGTTTTGTAGATCTAGCAATCTCTTTAATTCTTTTGTTAATTCGTATGTACAAGAACGTGGTGTAACACACTGTTAGGATTTAGTAAATCCAGTTATTAAAGAGTCGATCATCTCGAGTATATGTAATCGTGAGAAAGCTCGTAGTCGTAGATTTGTTAATGTTTAATAGTATTTAGTTAAGCAACACCGTGGAGGACGGACGGGTCTTTACCCACTGTATGCCTGATCCACAGCCCGTAGGTGGCGATTTGTGTAAGAACTATAAATATTCTCTACCTCCCAAGGTAGAGAGTTGGAGCTCATAGTAAGATTTTTCTTTCTCTCACTAAAGTTCCCAACCTCTAACTTTCTCTCTCTAAAACCATAGTATACGCCTCTTTGATCTTTGGTTTAGTGTGTTTGTTAAATCCAATATGTTACAAGTGGTATCAAGAGCCATGGTTTGATCATCGCTCTTACATATACTTGGATTTCTAGTGGTTTTAGATGGTTTTTGAGTTTGAAAAAGTTTAGTGGTTTTTGCATCATTTGGATCATTTCTTGTATTAAAGTTTGAATTTTGGGTGTACTTTTGTGTTAAGAATCATTGTAAATGCTTGGGTTTTGATTTGGTAAGCTTTAATAACTGTGGTTGAGCTTGTTTTGGATTGAAAAGTGTGTTTTTGAAGTTTTTCTTGCTAGCGACATGGTTCTCGTAGTATTTTTCATCATAGCGACTTGCTTGAGTAAAAGTTAGCAAGTTACAGTGTTAGTTGTTAGCAACTTGAGCCTAGCGACTTGTCTATTGAGACAAGCTGACAAATAGTACAAGTTAGTGGATTCTCCACTACGGCTAGCGACTTGGTGAGGTTAGAGACTTGCTTAAGAAATTGTTAGCGAGTTGTAGTGTAAATTGTTAGCGACTTGATACTAGCGAGTTGTTCTTTAGCAACTTAACTGTGTCTAGCGACTTGGTGTTAACGACTTGGACCTTAGCGAGTTGCTCTTTAGCGACTTGATTGTGTAGCGACTTGGTGCATTAGCGACTTGTGTCCAGCGACTTGGTTCTTAGCAACTTGGTCTTAGCGACTTGGTTCACAGGAATTTGAGATCTTGGCGAGTTGCTACTTACCGACTTGGTGATTAGCGACTTGGTTCAAGATTTCTGTCACACCCCCAAAATATCGCAGCGGAACGATAGTGTCATTGGGGTATAACGTCATAGCACAAAGTATGGATACAGAAAACGACCTCTATAATGAGACGTTTTGAAAAGTTTACCATTCGATAAATAAGTTAAAGTTTACAAGCAAGAAATCCCAAAGTTTGATAATACACAAAGAGTTTACAAAACATGTCGAATGGTAATTGTTAAAAGCACAAGACTCAATGTATGCCATGCGACCCAAAAGCTCCATGAAGTGCTATCACCTTAAGACCGAGATAAACATGCTAAAAGTGTCAACACAATGGTTGGTGAGTTCATAAGTTTGTGATGAAATGTAAAGCCTTTCAAAAATTGTTTATGCAAAGAAAGGCATTGTAATCCACTCGGCCCAAGTTCACCATACAAAACTTGCAACTGTGTGTTTACAACCCATTGCCAAAGTATAGAATTGTCAATCTTGTTTGTAAGTAGGACATAGGTGCATACGATATATACATGTACTTAATGCAAAGAATCACGACCAATCGAACCTCTTGACAAGTCTAAATTGTTTGTAATGTTTCATTGAATAACAGATTATATTCACCCTGTGTCACGCCATCAAGGACCCAAGGGTGGGGGGCCACCGATAGTACTATCAATACCTCTCCGCCGCCCCGCAGAGTTAACCATTGCTAAAGTTTGTATGTTGATGCATAATTGAAAACTAGTTTAGTACATTAAGGCACATATCGCAATAAACCACACATAATGTCCAAAGTGTATAAGAAGTATATTGTAACACAATTGTATAAATGGTTTGAGTATTCGCAAGAGTGAAACAAGTATTTAAGCATGTATCTCCCCAAATAGTTTGTAAGAATTTAAACGAGTAAAAGTGGGTATGAACTCACCGGTATGATGGATATGCTAACAAAATGAAGTGCACGAAAGTGAGACTCGAAACTATCCGCGACCTAGAATGAATGTTATGACTGAGTTATGGTATGTTGTCGTGAATGCATGATTTTGAAAACGATCACCCAATATGCTACTTGAAAACTAGTTATATAAAAATATTGTTACTTGAATGT
Source organism: Chrysanthemum lavandulifolium (assembly GCA_022545495.1). Classification (NCBI taxonomy): domain Eukaryota; kingdom Viridiplantae; phylum Streptophyta; class Magnoliopsida; order Asterales; family Asteraceae; genus Chrysanthemum; species Chrysanthemum lavandulifolium. The sequence continues at coordinate 239,001,310 of CM040240.1, forward strand.
GTGACGGTTCCATGTCAAAATAATTACTTTTGAGTTAATGGTGAAAATGTAGTTAAAACTATGTAAAGGTTTTAGTAATTGAAAAATCGCCACGTTGGACTTGACGTAATATATACATAGGAAAACTAACTCGTTTTAAGGTCCGTTTCCCGAAACGTCCGCTTAGGCCCTCAAAACCTTGATTAAAATCCGACAGCTTACTAACGCTGTGAATAGTGTTTTCAAGACGTTTTTGACTCAAAATTCGTTAACCATAACTCACTGCTTTAAGTCCGTTTTCAAGTTCTTTATATCCACGCCAAGGTAATTAAGTGTACTAATATATTTTAAACTTTGAGATTTCACAGAAAGTTTAAGGCCACTGATTGGCCAGTTAAAACTCGGACTGCATGTAAAATTTTCCGAAAATGGTAGTTTTAAATCGTAACTTGAAAACCACGTATCTTTTTCGTTATAACTCCGCTTTAGTCCGCTCAAAGGCCACGCTCATAACTAAAAATCTATTTTCTAAAACTTTAATAAAACTTATAAAATGACTAACTTTTCGAAAAATTATAAATTTATTACGTAGCTCACGCTTATTTTAAACTTTACCATTTTATCTACTTGTTTAACCACAACTTCACCACAAAAATCCCTTAATCTACTCATCACCAATCCTACTAGTAAAACAACTTCATTTGATCATAACCAAAATAAATATTCATTGTGAGGCTAAAATATATATACAAACTTAAATAAACATATATAAAATTTATGTAACCATTTCCTCTAAAAACCACAACTAGACTTTGATGATCCATTTTTCAAACTTATCATTTTTATAAACTTCTAACTAGTACATACTTGTTATAAAAATTAATAGGACACATATGGGTGATAACATTTGATAAACATGAATAAAAACTACAACTTGAGCAAATATGATCATATGGACTTCAAGAAAATGTATGAAAAATATATATGAAAAGGTAAAAGATAAAGTTTCATGCTTACAAGTGCTTGATGAGGTTTAAGAACAAAGGATTTATCCTAAACACCCTAAGTTTTTATTTCAAAACCTAAACAAAGAGTGTTACTAGATTGTGTAGAACTTGATTAGAAATTTTTTGATGAATTTTCTCTTGATCTCCTATGGTGGCCGAATATTTGAGGGGAAGAAGAAGAGATGAGACAAGACTTACACCTTGAATAATTGTGTTAAATGAATAAAAGATGGAGTGTAGACTTATATAAACAAAGATCTTGAAAATCTAAGAAAATCATGTAATTAATAATGCATGTACATATACTTTTACATTATATATATATATATATATATATTTTATTATGTAAAAGTATAAATGTAGTAGAAGTAAAGTTATTTGAGGATAGTAGTAACTTGTAGTATTGTTAAATAAGATTAGTAAGTTGTATACACATTTGAATATTTAAGGTAGCGTTAGATAAAATAAATTTCACGGTCAAGATAAAATATATTTAGGTCATAAAAATTATAAAATACATTTCTTGTAAAATTTGAGTGATATAATAATTATCGTAGTTTTTAAGAAAAGCGTCGTAATAATATAAATTTAACAATTTATATACCAAATAAATTTAAAACACTCGGTAGACTCATTTTATTATTTTTATAATCTTAATATAAGTATTAAAATATATTGTAATAATTTTTGGAAGTATTGAATCAATTGTTCAAAATAAATAAATTACGCGATAGCGTTTATTTAATAAGAAAATAAACGTTTAATGTGAAATGCAAAACCATGCACGAACCGTTATGAAATGATGAATATGGAATATGAGAAATGACCGGAAATTGAGAATTGTGACAATTTCGTAGCGACTTGGTTGATTTTTGTTTGTAATACGGTTTTCTCTTGATTTAGTAAAATCCTGTAAAAGAATCTATTTCCCGCTTTAATCATAGAGTTATAAAATCCCGTGTAACTGTTAACATGTCTACCAACGTACCTACAATTATCTCCATCAAGTTGTCGAGGATGTTCAAGCACCGGTTCGGATACTCGCCCACCTATGCTTGACATAACCGACTATTACTCTTGGGCTCAATGAATCGATTGTCTTGTCTTGGAAAGGAGAATGGGGTCAACATTCTCAAATCCATTGATGAAGGACCTTATCATATTGAGACTACAAGAGACTTAATTGATACACCGCAGATGGAACAATGATCTATGGATTAGATGCACCAAAGACGTATGATGAGCTCAATGATAAGGAGAAAAGAGATTCGATGCGACATCGAGCTTCTAACATTATAATTCGTGGTCTTCCAAAAGACATCTACAAGCTTATCAATCACAAAACCGAAGCCAAGGCGCTTTGGGATAATGTCAAGATGCTTCTATCGTGTTCGAATTAACCAAGGAAGACAGAGAATCACAATTGTATGATGAGTTTGAGCATTTCAAGATGAAACCAGATGAGAGTGTCTATGAGTACTACGTGAGATTCCATAAGCTTGTGAATGATATGAGGAACATCAAAATGACCATGCCAACATTCATGAATTCAAAGTTTGTGAACAACATTTGGCATAAGTTTGTCATGCACCAACTATGAGCAACTTTATGCTTCTTCTTCGAATGAGACATGCTATGTTTGAAAAAAGGATTCTTGAACAGCTCAAAACCAACCAGGGAGAAACAAGTTCACAAATGACTCTACAACTTTCTACACCAATGTTGGAATTACCACAAAAGCTTCTCAAGTCGTACCCATGGGTAATGGTAATTACAAGCTCATCCCGATCTAACATATAAGCCTCCCGACCCAAACACATTCATGGAAAACTTCATCAATCAACTGCTCTCATGGTTAGTCAAAACATGAACTCTCTCCCACACACCAACAATAACCTCGAATGCATCCAATCCACACAATCAAGCTACCGCCGAGATGGGAAGGTTATGGTGCAACCAGCTCAAGAAAGGCGTATGAATAAGGAAGATGTGGAGCTGGTAGAGGATATGTGGCTAATCGAAATGGTGGAAGGAATCCAAATCGTGGTCAAGCTAAGCCAATTAAGTGCTACAACTGTGGTGGTGATGGACACATAGCAAGGAACCGCACTTCTTCAAAACGCCTCAAAATGCAGAGTACTTCAAAGACAAGATGTTACTTGTGCATGCTCGGATAATGGAGTTGTGTTGGATGAAGAGGAGTTGTTGTTTCTTCGAGGAAATGCCAAGACATATGATGCGATGTGGATGAGCGACCAATTCAGAGATAGGTCATAATCATCATAATGCTTTTCAATTTGCATATCGTGATGCATACGACTCGACGCCGATGATAAACCTACTACATGCATAATCTTCATGGCTAGAATTTCTCCAATGGTCTCTCCAAAGGTCTCATCATCACAAAGAAGCTGGTCCATCGAAAGAATCAATCATCTCGAGGTATTAAAACTATACGATGATGTTGATGAGCAAAGATACATGACAAAGTACAATCAATCGAAACTTTTGTGTCGATATTGAAAATATGGATAATATCAATATTGTCCCATATGATCAATATGTGAAACAAAGTGAAAGTGAGACTGTACCAAGTGATGCATCTTCCGCAACAATGATGACTATATTTTTTATGAATACACTGCATGTGCCCCTGATGATTTTGTCATCTCTTAACTAAATGCCTATAAAGAACAAGTTGTTATTTATGAACAACGTGCTAAGTTTGAGTTAACCACCCGTGAGCAGGAAATGGATGACCAAATGCGTACAACTATTAGAAAAAGTAATTTTAGAGAAGAAGTATTAAAACAAGAGTTAAACTCCTTACAAGAAAAGCTTTCTAAAACTACTAAGCAAAAACAAGAACTTCAAGAAAATGTTAAAATGCTTAAGCAAGAATTCATTGCTAAGGAATCAAAACTATTGAATGATTTCTCTAATCTAAAAACTTTGAAAAACAAGCTTGAAAATAAGTTGTACGTGACAAGGAATACCATTCGATCGCTCACATGATCACTAAGCATAGAGTTCTCAAGATAAGCATAGTATTCCCATTATAGAGAAACCTAATCATGAGTATGGTAAGATTGCAAAAGTCGCCCAAAATGTAATCTATGATGGCAATAAGATTCTTAAACCTAGACGAAACCTAGTTGCATTGAGTGCATCGAGGAAGATAGAAAACTAGATGATGCATCTAGGAGAAAATGAATAAGAAGCTTAACGATCCTGCATGTAAAGAGAATAACATAATGATCAAACCCCATGATTACACTAAGGAAAATTGGATCTCCCGGAACATGATTAAGCCTCAAACTCAATTAACCCCAGAACAGATCTTTTGGAAGAAAGATATGGATAAGCTAAAAGTTAATGTAGGAAAATGCTTGCAGCTATTGTGTATCCTCCAAATACACCAATGCATCTAGTTCCTAGATCTATTGCCACTAATAGCAAGAACTTAATCAACCTGTATGTTGTTTATCAGTTGTTTGTTGATTTTGAGAAAACATGTAAGAAGAAAATCACACCTACGGGATAATCGAGGGGAAAGGGTTTTGAGCAAACGAAAGAATGTTATTTAACCGAGGTCATGCCTTTCTTTAAACAATTAAAAGGTCAATTTGAGAGTCTTCAAAAGGGATAAACTCATAAATTAAAGAAATGGAAAAGGAATTTGATGCAATGATAGTTGAGGTCAATGATTATGAGCAGAACTCAAATATAATGAAGTTGAAAGGAAGAACTTGCACATCTTAAATGAGAATTTGATTTCAAGTTGTGTTGCTCAAGATGTGTTTTATAATCGTTACTAAGCACTCTATTATCGCTTCGATTTCATGAATTATCTATTGCATTGAAAGTTTCCCATGATCGTGTCATTGAGCTTGAAAACAAAACACATAACTAAATGAGAAAATTGATCGATGATCACGATAATTTGGTAAAATATCTTTCTAAACTAGAAGTTGAACATTTTGATTTACAACTAAAATATCAACATCTTAAAGAAAATGTCAAAACCTCAAATATCAAGACATCCTCGGATGTTCCGAGTTTGATGCGCTTTTGGATAAACAAACGTGACGAACATATTCAAGCTCATTGTAACACGATCAAAAAGTTGAAAGCTCAAATTTCTCAATTAAAGAGTGAAAAACAATGTGACCGGCTCCCAAATGCCTCCTCCTTTAGATTCTCAAGATTTCAAACTTTTCATCTTCAAAACTTGGTAAATGCTTTACAAAAGAAAATGAGAGTTTTCTAGAAGAAAATGAAAAGGTTAAACGACACTTTAAAGAGTTATATGATTCAATGAAAGTCACTCGTGACAAAAACAACGAAAAATAACGTCTTTACAAAAGAAATTGAGAATCGAGGAGTCGTGAAAAGGAAACCGCCACTTGTCTTTAATGAAAATGTTGCATCAAAGTCTTCCTTAGATCGAAAATACATCATGACTATTAAATACATTCCTCCTCATCTTAGGAATAATGAACCCGTGTTTCATAACTATTGAGCTCACATTAAGGATAGTCTAGAATGTCTCCGTGAGATTGTGGAAGAGGATTTCGTAAATAAGCCTCTTGATAGAGAAACTAGGTTTGCGTGCATTCAAGCCAAACGATCTCAAGAGTCGCTAGAATGTTTAATAGCAACATGTCCTAAATCCTTAGGTGCAAAAGGAAAAGCTGTGATGCCTTGTTCTATGCCTAGTGCCAAGCATACAAACCATTCTATGCCCGCTTTAAGAAAGTCAACACTAAGGTGCCTTCAAGTAGTTCGATCCATGCACTTCTAGTTCGGAATGCAAAAGTAGCAAAACCAACTAATGTTCCAATTCCTCTACAGAGTAAGAAGTGACACCAAAGCAAGCGGTCAAAGCCTCAAGGCAACACAAAGAATGATAGGACCTTGCATGCTAGGAATGCTCGGTGGTAGAAAGTAGAAAGTCACCTTAGGGAGAATTTGAATAAGACGAATCGTGTTGATTCTAGTGTTAGCTCTAAGCGCATCGTAATTAATGCTAATTCGCTACTTTTGGCAAAACATGTAATGATGATTGTGTGGTTTTTGTTACTAATCTTGAATGTGGTGTGAATGATTTGTCTAATGTTGTTAAATGCCTAGTTAAAACTGTAATGTTAAAATTCAAGCTAAGAAGGCAAAAGGCAAAGGCGAAAGAAAGTTAGAAAACAAAGGAAACCCACAGAAGGAAATTTAGTAATATAGGTTATCAATGGATACCTATTGGGCGAAGGTTAATGAGTTTTGCCCTAAATTTGCTAAGTCAATGCCCACTAGAAAATGGATGCCCACCGGTAGAACTATTCCTTAAGAAGTGAACATACTTTGAATAGGTCAAATATGGACACTAGCTCGCATCTATTTCTAATGATTCCATTGCTTCTACTGATGTGGGTGTTCCAATCATTGTTACTAACCAAATGGAACCCATTCTTGCATGGGGATCCCAATTATCCAGCTTATCCATTCTTGTTCATGTTCAACCGCAGATCGTTCAAATCGCTCGTGGTACATGGACTCAGCCGTTCCAAGCATATGATTGAGACCGGTCACGCTCATGAACTTCGTGAGTAAATTCATCGAACTGTGTGATTCGGAAACGATCATTTTGGTGCTATTATGGGTTATGGAGATTATGTGGTTGGAGATAGTGTGATTTTCGTGGTATATTATGTTGAAGGTCTTGGACATAATCTATTTTCTCGTCGGACAATTACGTGACTCGATTTAGAAGTGGCCTTTAGAAAATATACTTGCTTTGTTAGAGAACTTGATGGTGTGGAACTTCTCGGAGGAACTCGTGGTTCAAACCTATACACCATCTCTATCGAAGATATGATGAAATATTCACCCATCCGCTTGTCGTCAAAGGCTTCCAAAACTAAGTCATGGCTATGGCACCGTCGTCTCAATCATTTGAACTTTGGTACCATAAACAATCTTTCCGTAAAGGACTTAGTAAGAGGATTACCCAGATTAAAGTATGAAAAGATCATCTTTACTCACCTTGCCAATTGGGAAAAAGCACAAAATATGCCCACAAACCAAATCCCACAAACTCGAGAATGGAAGTTCTTCATACCATTCATATGGATCTCATGACGGACCAATGAGAGTGCAAACGATAAATGGGAAGAAATACATTCTAGTAGTTGTTGATGACTACTCGATTTACTTGGGTAAAGTTTTTGAGGACAAAGGATGAAACTCCGATGTCATCATCAAACTCATCAAACAACTTCGTGTTCGACTCAACAATATTGTTAGAATTGTTCGAATGCATAATGGCACGTAGTTTGTTAACAAAGACTTAATTCGCTTTTATGAAAGTGTTGGAATCACCATCAAAGAAGTGTTCCACGAACTCCTCAATGTAACGGTGTAGTTGAAAGACAAATCGAACTCTTGTGGAAGCCACAAGAACAATGCTAATTTATTCAAAGGTTCCAATGTTTCTATGGGTCAAGCCATTGCCACCGCTTACACCCAAAATCGCTCCCTTATTCACACCTCTCATGGAAAACTCCATATGAAATTGTCCATAAACGAAAACCCGATCTATCCTACCTTCGTGTGTTTGGTGCTTTATGTTACCCAACTAATGACGGTCAAGATTTAGGTAAACTAAAAGCTAAAGCGGACATTGGAGTATTTGTAGGTTATGCACCAAATGAAAAGGATACCGAATCTACAACAAGAAAACCCGAAATATCATGGAAACAATTCACGTTACGTTCGATGAGTCGACGGTCAAATGGCTCCAGACAAACCAGCCTGACCCGCATTTCAATCTTTATCAAGTAGTCCTATCGCCTCTACTCTTGTTTCTAATCCTCACCAAGAACTCCTTATGTACCTCCTTCGAAGATGATTTGAAGAAATTATTTGATCCAATGTTTGATGAACACTATGAGTCACGTGCTAATGATATGTCGGTTCCATCAACGTAGGCGCCTCTATCCTCGCCAATGAAGTTAACCCTTTAGTTTCAATGTTAGTAAGTCAAGAAGCGCTCATCTCATCACTCGCCTCATTAACAAATCATCAATCATCAAGTGTACACAATGAAAATGTTGTCATTACGGATGATGAAAACCCTTTGCTCCTCCAAAAGATGAACCCTTTGAAAACATATTTGCTCTTGAGTCATCATCGAACCATCTTCTTCGTGAGATATCAACTCGCTACTTCAGCCTCAACAACAACCACATGAACACCTTAAAAATGGACACATGATCATCCATTGACAAAGATCATTGGAAACCTTTCCGTCCAAGATCCACACGAAACAACTTGCAAACCGATGCCTTATGGTGCTTCTTCAACTCCGTACTCTCTAAGATCGAACCAAAAGACATGAAAACTACCATGAATGAAGACAATGGTTCAATGCCATGCAAGAAGAAATTCATGAGTTTGATCGACTAGATGTATGGGAATTAGTACGGCTCCAGACAGCAATGATCATTGCTCTAAAGTGGATCTTCAAAGTAAAACTTGATGAGCATGGTGATGTGTTGAAGAACAAGGCTCGATTGGTTGCAAAAGGATACGATCAAGAGGAGGGTATTGACTTTGAAGAATCGTTTGCTCTGTTGCTCGTATCGAGGCAATCGTAATCTTCTTGGCTAATGCTGCAAGTAAGAACATGGTAGTCTATCGATGGATGTAAAGACGGCGTTTAACGGAGATCTTAAAGAAGTCGTTTACGCCACCACTGAAGGCTTTGTGAATCCAGAGCACCCTACTCACGCCTATCGCTTGAAGAAGGCTTTTACGGTTTGAAGCAAGCTCCAAAGGCATGGTATGATACGCTATCAAAGTTTCTTCTATCTACCGGATTCAAGAAAGGAGCAGCTTGATCCGACATTATTCACCGTAAAGTCGTGCAAACATTTAATTCACGCTCAAATATATGTTGATGATATTATTTTTGCCTCGATCGACCCCAATGAATGTGAACGTTTTCAAGTGAAATGGGTTCTAAATTTCAAATGTCAATGATGGGACAAATGTCATTTTTCTTGGGATTACAAATTTCACAAAGTCCCGAGGCATTTTTATAAATCAATCTAAATATGCAAATGAGATTTTAAAGAAATTTGGATTTGATTCTAGTGACCTCGCTGACACTCCCATGATAGGCAGACTAAACCGGATGAGGACCACTCATGGATCATGGTAGACCAAACGAAATATCGTAATATGATTGGATCCCGATGTACCTCACGACCAAGAGACCGGACATTCTTTTCATTGTTTGCATGTGTGCTAGATATCGTGCTAAGCCTACCAAAAGCACCTTGAAGCGGTTAAACGGGTCTTCGGTATCTCCAAGGAACCATTAATATGGGACTTTGGTACCAAGGACACCGGTATGTCACTAACGACCTATGCGAGATGCCGATCATGCAGATGTCAAGAAACACGTCAAGCACGCCCGAGGTGCCAAGTTTTGGGTGATAAGCTTGTGAGTGGTCTTCAAAGAAGCAAATGAGTACATCTATTTCCTCTATAGAGGTGAATACATAGCCATGTCATCTTGTTGTGCTCAAATCCTATGGATGAGATCTTAATTATCTAACTATGGCTTTGAATTCAACAAAATCCTCTGTCTTGTGATAATAAAGTGCTATTGCTCTCATGCAACAACGCACAACACTCAAGAGCAAAGCACATCGACATTCGACATCATTTCATCGGGAGCAAGTAGAAAACGGTGTGGTGGAACTCTATTTTGTGAGGATCGAATACCGCTTAGCGTACATCTTCACCAAAGCTCTTCCTAGAGAACGCTTTGAGTTTATCCTCCCATGACTTGGTCTAAAGAGTCTACAACCGAAAACACTCAAACGCCTTCAAGAGGAAAACGAGGAGTAAAGGTCTTTCTTCATCTATCTCTTGTAAATATTTATTTCGAAAAGCAAAATACAAAATTACAAAACCTTCAAAAAGCAAATAGAAAATTATAAAACTTTCAAAAAATCCATAAAAAAAAATTGAAAAATATTGAAAATTTTCAAAAAAATATTGTCTTTTTGTCATGTTTTTCTCGATTCGAAAATATCTACGATCTTTGTCTTTGTCATTCAAAGAATGACACGGACTTTAGATGTTGTTCGAATATTTCAAAAAAAAATCAAAAATATTTTTAGGAGAAAGTGAAACAATGGTTTATTGTCATTTCAGCAAGAACCGTTTTTCAAAGAAAGAACAGAGCCATGCTTTATCTTGTTTTTCAAATCTCATGCTCGATTCTATAAACAATTACTTACTATCTAATGAAAACTAATTGCTTTGAAAAATAACTCGGACTCTATTTTGAAAATCATCCGGACTTAAAGTTTGACAAAATATCTATCTCTCAATCAACAACTTATGTCATTGATTGAGGGGAGAATGATTTCAATTAAATCAAAAGGTTATTCGTCATACAATTGTTTTCAAAAGATAATCATGCATGTTTAATCAATGGATTTTAAAGTCTCATAATCCGATCCTTATCGCTTAAAATGTTTTCATAATCAAGTCACAATTCTCCTCAAACGCTTTCAAAATCAATTTAAATCTCAGAGATCACAAATCTCAAATGATTAGAAAATTGTGATCGGGGAGAATTTGTGATTTAAATTGATTTAAACCGATGATTCGATAAATGGTTTCACAAGTGTTTTGCAAGCTTTCCTCCCCACATGTGCCAAACGATTTCAAATTTACCATGCACATGTTGAGGGGGAGCATCCTTTTAAAACCACAAAGAATTGAAACGTGATTAATTTGTCTCTAAGTGCAGGTTCCTTCTAATATGTGCAAAACTCTTTGAAACCTCGAGGCACATATTAAGGGGGAGCAAACTTATAAAAACCTCATCCTTCCCCAATATACTTTATCTACTTGATTTAATCAGGGAAGTGATGTTGATATCTTTTAGAAAATGGTAATCTAAGAAGTTAATTCTTCCTCTTGCCTCCGTGTGCTAAACGATTTCTAATACATGATGCACATGTTGAGGGGAGCTCTTTTCTAAAAATATCAAAAACAATTCGTATAAAATGCTTTGATAATATATCACAAGTATCCGGATTGATTTTCAAATGGTTTTCAATGGTTCCAACGGCAGATGAACAATACCAATTAGATCGACCAAATTTACTTTATGTATGGTGATATAAGGATGGATAGGTTAGGTATTCGTTCCCACGATCCGCCGTAACCTGAGGGATCTACCAGGACAATCCACTAGATAGTGTAGAGTCTTTATGTATGATGAAAAAGGAGAAAAGTGAGATATGGGAAGAGTGCATCGAGATAGAGCTAGAACCGAATAAACACAACAAGGTTCTAGTTATGAAATCTTGGTAAGCTTCAAGAGGTTGAAGAATGAAAAGAATTGAATGAGAAAAGGGGTTAAAAGAAATAGCCTCCAATAATTCAACCTTAGGGCGAGAACCGGGTTCAATACATATGCTACCGGTGTTTACTAAGGTAACATCGGATTGAATACAAGACGTCATGGACCCAAAGTGATGCACCGCACTACAACTTCCCAAACCACTCAAGTTCCTCTTAAAATGGCTTGTTTCATTCTCACGGGAACCGACATTATCTATCGACTTTCTCTTAGAGATTGTTGATATTGAAGAAGGAGACCTCTCCTAGTCTCCCATAGGAACCAAATATGCACAATTGAGTCTAGAGCCACGAGATCATTAAATAAATCTCATTAGGACATCACAATGAAGATTCTCTGCTTCACACAATGTGGAAAGAGAGATTATATCTTATGAGTCCTATGCATTATCCTTGTGGTATTGCGAAACATTTGAGTGATATGCTAACATATTCACAATGAAGATGGAAAGCCTTCGGAGCCAACAACAAACAAGCTCCTGGTGGGTGGCATGTGAGATCTATCCAATAGATCAACCATGTGACAACCGAATAGAAACAATGGGGCGATTCAATCTTTTGAATCAATCTCGTTCGAGTTATGGATTGACGGATACCTTTGAAAAACCGGTCGTTGTGCTTAAAATCCTTTTCCTTAGCACATCGATCGTGTACTAATATTTCAAAATAAAAGGTGTTAATGATTGATAATTGATTTTCTTTAAAACCTTCGTTGTATTGCAAAAACAATTTCTATTAAGAGATACATGATTGCTTTTCAAATCTCTTCTTATCAATCGCTGAATCTCAATTCGCTAGTTCACTCACTCCGCGTTGTCTTTTTGAGACGTTCCGGTTTGAGAACAAATAGAACAACATGCGAAACCCCGTCAAGGAAATTCTTCGAATTATACCGATCACGTGCGGACTTGTAATCGATCAACGGGAACCGTGGGTCGTGTACCTCAATTCAACGAAAGTGATCAAAGATACTTTCGCGCTTTATTGCTAAATGTTGTATGCGAGATACCGACGCTTGCGGTGATCGAATGATGTGGTCAATCCAAAGCCGCATGCTCACACAACACATTCATTTCTAAAGAAATCATGATTGGTGCATCAATGGCTCGATATTTTCACTCCATGCTTCGCTACGCCATCGCAAATATCATGAATCGCCTAAAGCTTCCGCTACTCGATAAGAAGAAATCATGATTCAAAATGTGAGCATGTCGCTCCAAATGTCACAACATCACATAATACCAACACCACAATGGAAGAGTCGAGATTTATGTTAGCCGATGATCTCAATGTCGGCTCGTAACTCATTATCACGTGGATCGCTTAAAGACCTCCACATTGATTATCCAAACACGCAATATTGAAGAATCAATGACTACGAGCTACTGAGCAAAGAACATTAACAAGAAACCAAGAACAATCTAATTGTAATATCTGTTTGTATTCTATGTATTTTGAGGTGATCTCCTTGGGGAGATTGTTAGGATTTAGTAAATCCAGTTATTAAAGAGTCGATCACCTCGAGTATATGTAATCGTGAGAAAGCTCGTAGTCGAGATTTGTTAATGTTTAGTAGTATTTAGTTGCTTACACCGTGGAGGACGGACGGGTCTTTACCCACCGTATGCCCGATCCACGGCCCGTAGGTAGCGATTTGTGTAAGAACTATAAATACCCTCTACCTCCCAAGGTAGAGAGTTGGAGCTCATAATAAGATTTTTCTTTCTCTCACTAAAGTTCCCAAACTCTAACTTTCTCTCTCTAAAACCATAGTATACGCCTCTTTGATCTTTGGTTTAGTGTGTTAGTGAAATCCAATATGTTACACACACTATTGTTACATCAATTGGTTTGAGTTATAAAACAGTAAGGGATAACTCGTTAAACCACTTTGTCACATTCATTGAAGAGATCTAGCCAATTGCAAGACGTATGTTACGCATTTATTTCCAGTTAATTAATTGCTATTATATTCCTAAGTCTTCCGATGTATACTCTGTGATGTATATATGTTATTATTTATATATCATATATCTTAAACTTAACAGTGGTATTAGAGCCAGGTTTAATAAGTAATTAATTACTGAAACACATAAAACAAATAAATGCATTGTGTTATTAATTGTATGCGTAGATTTAGGGTTTGCAAAACCTAAACCCTAATTTTTTGGGGGGCGTATTTTTTGTGCCCTAATTAGGGTTTTGTAAACTTTTGTTTTTAATTGGATAAGAAATCCCTAGGTTGCATGCAATTTTATGTGTATTAAATTACGTAACTCTTGTTTAATTGCATTAACTGTTAAGTGTGATTTATATCCATGATAAATACATGCATGTTTTGTCATGGATCTGCTTTTATTATATGATTTACTTGGTTAAGTGATAATACTAAATTTTTTATAGATCTAAAATTGGGGAAGACCTCAATCATTATTATTAAATCAATTATGTGTTATTTGATATATGTTTTAATTTTGACTTATGTAATCGATGAATCGATGCATGTGGCTCACCTTGTACATTGCTGAAAACGGGTGAAAGTCTTAATTAGACATATACATGTTGACATATCTAGAATTGATTATTAATAGGATTTATCAAAAGGTTTGCATGTGGCTATTTGATATGCATGACTAGTTTTTAAGTTATGTATTCATTGTTTATATGTTTATTTTTTTTAAATACTTGCTTGTTTTTATGTGTAACAAGGGTATTTTTATAAGAAAAATAAACTGACCTAAACAATGGGGAAACATGTGTTTTTTAAGCATAGTAATCGTAATCGTTTAATTGATTGATTTTTATGCACAAAATAGTTAGAACGGCTCACCCATTAAGACAAACTGTGTGATGGGTACAAGGTTGGTACGCATTAAATTGTGACCTTAAAGATGAGGGTATGTAATATGCTTCGCGCTGACCTAATTCTCCGCTCGTTTGTGCGTCTTAATGGAGCTACCAAGTATTCCTATGAATGTGCATGAAATCTTAAGGGTGAATTGACCTTAAATTCTACGCGTTTCTTTTGTGGTAATTATTCGAATAACTTGGGTCTTATGACTCGTGCAGCAGTAGGATATAGTGGTAATTAAATGTAAATTCTTTAATAGGTTAACCAATACCTCGATTAAAGTTTGATGATGAAAAGCTTAAACATTAAAACAAGGATATAAATGTTTTAATAAAAACTTATGCTACGAAGATGAATGCATGACATCTTTGTACATATTTGATTTGACATCAAAATTATTACCCTTAATTTAAGTTGTATGCCATCCAATGAAACGGAAACACCTGAGATTACATTTTATTTGCGTGAGAACGTGATTTAGATCGTAATCAAAGGGTAAAATGTCCGTGTGTCGTGAGAACGGGCATGGATGATTTTGCAGTTTCTTAAGTTGGACAACTTAATTGAGTTAGGCGGTGAGAACTGGAAACTCAAGGCATAAGATAGGGATAAAACATGTTTACATGGCAATTGAAATTGGCTAAATGTAAATCCCATAAATCTAGGAATTGCAATTGAAATTGGCAATTGAGCAAGGGCTCTACCATTTTGTATAAATTCATTAATAGCATATCAATCGATGTGATGAGATTATGATAATTTGGATCCTAGTTTTCAATAATAATTAGCTGGTTATATGAATATGAACCTTGGGTATTTAATTTTATTGAAAAGGAAAATTATCAAAATACTAATTATTGTTTTTTGAACTTTTTCTGTAGATGGCTCATCAACCAGATAACACTATGAGCTTAATGAGTGCTGCTTTCAAAGATACGATTAGAATAGACAAGCTGACTGGCCTAAATTTCAATGATTGGCATCGTGCACTTAGGATCATCCTTCGTGTTGCCAAAAGACTTGAGATTTTAACTACACCTCTACATGATGCTCCTCTTGATACGGCTACTGCTCTTGAAAAAGAGGAGTATCGTGTTGAATATGAGAAGCACAATGATGTGGCATGTCTTATGCTTTCAGGGATGTCTGCTCAATTGCAAAAACACTTTGAGCACTATCCGCCTATGAGCATGGTAGATGAACTCAAACGTATGTTTGAGAAGCCACCAACAGCTGAATTGTATGAACTAATTGAAAAGGTTTATAGCTGCAAGCATGAGGTTGATAAATCTGTCTCCAACCACGTCCTTGAGATGAAACATCACTTGGACCAATTGGAGAAGCTCGGATGTGGTTACTCCCAAGATGTGTATGTTGGCCTCATCAATCACTCCCTTAATCAGGAGAGGTTTTGTATTTTTGCGCCAAGATAACATGAATTGCACGGGAAGACAAAGAATGAGTTACATGCAATGCTTGTAGACTTCGAGAAAATATTACCTAAGAAGGCTCCTACACCGCCAGTACTAGCAATACAAGGTGGTAGGGTGAATAAGCCAAAGCCGCAAGCGGATAAGAAAGGAAAGGAAAGGAAAAGGAAAGGGAAACAAGTTGTGATCCCACCAACTCCTAAGGAGAACCTTGCAAAGAAAAAGGAGAATCCTAAGAAGCATTCGCCTTGCCACCATCAGAACTCACTGTGTCATTGGAAGTGGAACTGCCCAAAGTGTTTAACGAATGAGTGCCTTGAAATAAAAATAAGATGGTGCCTAGCTCATCGTGTATTTTTATGTTTGAATTATTTTCTTTTCTCATAAGCAAAATTCTCGGATTTATGATACATGATGTGGTACTCACATCCGTAATATATCGCAGGTCTTAGAGGAGCGAAGAAGTCGATCTGTGGAGAAAGATACTTGTACGCTGGCAATGGAAAGCGTGCAGAGTTGAAGCCATAGGGACTTTTGATTTAGTGTTGCCTCCGGGCTTAATTCTTGAACAAAATAATTGTCATTATGCACCTCCATTGTTGGGGTGTTATTTCGCTTTTGTTAAAAGATATTGGTTTTATGCACACTTTTACCAGTTATGGAATTTTTGTTTCTTTTAATAATGTTTTTTTATTTTAATGCAATTCCTATAAATGGTGTGTTTGAAATTGATATGGATGGTTGTGTATCCAATGGAAATAATTTGTTGTATAGCATTAGAAATAAGAAAAGCAAGGCTAACTGGAACTCTTCTTATCTTTGGCATTTTCTCCTTGCTCATATAGGCAAGAAAAGCATGGAAAAGCTACAACATGAAGGGCTTTTACAAAGTGTCGATGATGAATCATTTGACAAATGTGAGTCTTGCATAGCTGGGAAGATGACAAGGAAACCTTTTTTACAGCAAGTGGAAAAGGATTCAAATCTACTTGGATTGATACACACTGATGTGTATGGTCCACTTAGACATGTGTCAAAACGTGGTGCTACCTACTTCTTAACCTTTACGGATGATTTTAGTCGTTATGGTTATGTTTATGTTTATTTACTTAAACATAAACATGAAGTCTTTAAAACATTTAAGGTTTTCAAAAGTGAAGTAGAATTACAACTCGGTAAGAAGATTAAAGCTCTTCGATCCGATAGAGGTGGTAAATATATAAGCCAAGAGTTCAAAGATTACTTAGCTGAGTGTGGAATTATCCAGCATCTCACATCTCCTTATACTCCACAACAAAATGGTGTATCTGAAAGGAGAAATAGTACTTTACTTGACATGGTACGATCAATGTTTAATCTTACGACTCTTACTTTAACTTTTTGGGATTATGCCCTTGAAACTGCTATTTGCATTTTGAATATGGTTCCAACGAAGAAGGTTGTTAAGACTCCATATGAAATATGGATGTAAAAAGCTCCCAACTTTTCTTACTTAAAGGTCCGGAGATGTGAGGCATTTTTAAACGTGACTCACCGATAAGCTCCAACCCGGATCATTAAGTGTATCTTCGTAGGATACCCAAAGGAAACTATGGGTTACTACTTCTACTACCCACCGAGAACAAAGTCATAGTGGCTAGGTAAGGAGACTTCTTTGAAAGGAATCTCATATCTCAAGAACTCGCTGAGAGAGTATATGATCCGAATATGATCAAGAAGATACAACACCTTCTCGATAATACTAGCTAACTTCAAGAAGAGCCCAAAGCTTAGGCGCCCTCCCGGTTGTTCCCATTCGTAGGTATGAAAGGACTATACGTGCACCGAACGTCTATGTCTTAACGTAGGGTGGAGGAAAATATGGTTGGGGATCTTAATGAACCTCGCCAACTATAAGGTCGCCATGGTCGATCCCGAAAAGGATAAATGGCGATTGCTATGAATGAGGAAATGCAATCCATGAAGGATAATGATGTCTAGATTGAAGTTGACCTTCCTCCCAATGCTAAAGTCATTGGAAGTAAGTGGATCTTTAAGAAGAAAACTGACATGGATGGCAATGTACATACCTACAAGGCTCTTCTGGTATCTAAAGGTTTTACTCAAACCTATGGCATTGATTACGAGGAGACATTCTCTCTTGTAGCGGACATAAGAGCTATTAGGATTCTCATAGCTATAGCTGCACACTATGACTATGAGATTTGGCAGATGGATGTCAAAACCGCTTTTCTGAATGGTCGTCTAAATGAAGTCATCTATATGGCACAGCCTGAGGGGTTTGTGAATCCACTATTTCCTTTTTTTTGGGTGCAAAGGTGAAAAATTATATTAACTTCCAAAAGCTTTACATCATAAGAATAAGAAACAAGATTTGGACAAACCCAAATCTAAACTATACCATACTCTATCAAATGCTAACTGACCAATATAGCAAACAAAATAGGACAAACAGATACTATCAGATGTACTAAACTATGCCAACCAATCAGGCAAGGCTCAACATCTTTTACCATTCTCAGTAATCATGCATTACCATCAAAATCACCTTTTAAGCACCAACCATCTAGCTACATTTCCACTTTTCCATTCTACCAAGCCACTCAACCAACAACCACAAAGAGACAAGGTAGAAATGGAGAGTGGCATCACTAGGCATCCATAACCCATCCATTGGGGGCTCGCCAAACATCCTACATTTCCTCTCAATGGAAGGCTTCGGATGAGTAGAACACACTCCTCCATGATGACCACCCTTACCTCCTGTGATAATGTATTGAATGGACCAAGAAGGTTCATCTTTCACACCTCTCTATTCCATTCAAATTACACCATCCTCTTAGTCCATTTACCCTTCACAATGGGGACCCTACTTTATGGTACATTCTAACCAGATAGGCCTCCCTATATAGCCAAAATTAGACTATTCAATCCCCTCCCAAGGCCAAATTGAACATTCTAAGAGACTACCATAGGAACAACCATACCAGTAAGAGCTCCAAGATACAAGGTATCACCCCATTGTAATGAACTAAAAATAGAATCATAGAACATAAAATGCCCCTCTGTATATCTAAAAAATACCACTATTAAATCAACCCTTTGACCCTCTTCAATAATCTCAGCACTTCTTAATAAACTTGACATTCCAGATATTCTCAACACTCAGCACATTAACATTTTGTTTAACTCTTAATGACACCATCTTGGCTCTGACTTCATCACAAATGACATTGAAAACTTCATCAGTACTTCTATGCAGGTTAGTAAACAATCTACTATTCCTTTCATTCCAAAGATAATAGACTGTAGCAGCAATACTTAGCTTTTTAGTGATCTCCCAAATACCCCTTCCAACAGTTTCAGAACTAAGTTTGCTTATAATTCCTTCCCAAGTGCTATCAACAAACTGAATTTTGGCAATCTTGCAAATTAGCTTCCAAGTCTGCTTTGCATACCCACATTTGAAGAACAGATGATCATGGGAGTCTGCTTTTTTACCACATAAACTGCATTCATATAGTCTATTTGGGTACCACTTTTGTAGTTTATCTTGAGTACATAATTTTTTCTTTATAGCCAACCATAAGATAAAAGCATGTTTAGAAACACACTGAGTGTACCAAAAAAGATTCCTCCAGCATACTTAGCTAATATCTCCCCTCACATCTTTCTAAA
Source organism: Chrysanthemum lavandulifolium (assembly GCA_022545495.1). Lineage (NCBI taxonomy): Eukaryota > Viridiplantae > Streptophyta > Magnoliopsida > Asterales > Asteraceae > Chrysanthemum > Chrysanthemum lavandulifolium. The sequence goes on from CM040240.1 coordinate 239,020,695, forward strand.
CTGTACTAATAGAACACTTCTTTTCATTGCCATTATTGTCCACCCACACAGCTTTATCTGGATAATCTTTTAGTACAGGGATAGAGACGCTATTTAGATAAGGGAACTTATTACACCAATGCACTGGCCATTTCCATCCATCATTATCAATCACATCTGCTAATGAAGAGTCATCTTGCAATCCAGCATAAAAGACTTCTTTTTTACTGATAAAGGTTGATAATGGGACTTCACCATGCCACTTATCATGCCACACATTTATTATTTTGCCATCCCCAATCTGAAATCTCATGTGCTTCCCCAACCAGTCTCTTAGACTTAAAATACATTTCCGAAACCAACTATCCTTCTTATCAAGCATTACATCCCAAACACTTCTGTTTTTTAGTTTGACCACATTAATCCATTTGACCCATAGAGATTCTTTTCTAGCAGCCACATTCTAGAGATGTTTAGAAAGCAATGTTTTATTCCACAATTCCAATGACTTAAAACCCAAACCACCTTGATCTTTAGGCTTGCACACATCTTTCCAAGCAACTCTAGCCTTACCATTGCAGTTATTGCCACTGTTTCATAAAATTTTTTTGAACAAAGCCTCAATCTCACTAATCACCAACTTAGGAAGTAAGAACACAGAACCCCAATATAATTTCATAGAAGAAAGGACAGATGCAATCAATTGGGCTCTTCCAGCATATGACAAACTTTTTTTTCCAATCATTCAGCTTATTATGCACTTTGTCCACCAACAATTTACACTCAGCAACTCCTATTTTCTTGGTCACCAAAGGAACACCTAGATACCTTACAGGGATTTTACCAACTTTAAAAGGCATGATGGCACTTATATCCCTTATGGTATCCTCATCAAGACTGCCACAGAACATTGTACACTTCCCTAAATTAGGAAATAGACCAAATGAACTAAACTTGTTTATAGCACTTTGAGGGTACAAATGAATCCACTCCACCATGGCACAACATGATTAGATCATCAGCAAAGCAAAGATGGGTAATCTTTAATTGTCTGCATCCAAAGTGGTACTTGAAGTTCCTATTTTTCCTGATTTCATCCTTAACAATCAAGTTTAACATTTCCATGACCAGAGTGAAGATATATGGATAAATTGGGTCTCCTTGCCTCAACCCTCTACCACCATTAAAATAGCTATGCCTCTCTCCATTAACACAAATAGAAAACTTAGCATTAGTGATGCATGTCATGATCCAGTCAACCATTTGTTTAGGAAAGCCAAACTTGAGCATGATCACATCAATAAATTTCCAGTTGACAGTATCAAATGATTTTTGAATGTCAATCTTGAATGCCACTATTTTAGGACCATTGATGCAGTTATAACCCTTGAGAAGTTCTTGAGTTAAAAGAATGTTATCAGTAATAGCTCTTCCTGGAATGAAAGCACTCTGATTCTCTTCAACCACATGGCTTAAAGCATTTTTAATCCTATTAGTGAGAATCTTGCTAATGCATTTGTAAATGAAATTACAACATGCTATAGGTCTGAAATCAGATACTTTTTGAGGGGTATTAGATTTAGGCACCAGAGCAATTAGAGTAGCATTGACTTCTCCAAGTAATTTCCCTGACACAAAGAACTCCTTTATAGCATCACAAAACTCCTTCTTAACAGTATTCCAGGCTTTTTTGAAGAATTTATAAGTGAAGCCATCAGGCCTGGAGCTTTATCATCATCAATGTCAAATAGAGCCATTTTAATTTCAACATCAGTAATCTCTCTTAGCATAAAGACAGCTTCATCATCAGGAACTTTCTTTGCAAAAATGCAATCATTCACATCATCAAAGCTGCTAACATCAGGGCTAATTCCTAAGAAGCCTTAAAAATGTTTCACAAACTGATCAGCCACATCCTTATACTCATATCTAGTCCCATCTTCCCCACATATAGACATGATTCTGCTTTTATTTTGTCCCCTTCATTGAGCCAAGTGACTTTTGCTTTTTGTCTTAACAGCTTTTCTTCATCTGCCACAACCTCTTTGTATTCTTTTAAAATCTCACATTCTTCAATTCTGTGACTTTTGTTAACTGGATCTTGATCAATCTTCATTTGAACTTCAGAAAGCTTACTTTTTAGAGCAATAACTCTATCAAATAAATTTCCATTTTTCAATTGAGCTTGTTAAGATGAGGCTTGAGAGATTTTAATTTTTAACCACCAACATGGCATGACCTTGAATATCAATGTTCCACTTCTTCCACCAAAGCTTGAAATTCATCTTTATCAATCACATAATTTGCAAATCTAAAAGATTTTTTCTTCCTGATCATGGCTTGTGGAATAATAAGAATTGCAGGACTATGATCAGATATACTATAGGGTAAGAAGACTGCATTAGCATTGTTATGTTGAGAGAACAAGTTGCAATTTCCCATAATTCTATCAATCTTCTTCAAAACAGTATTATCAGGGTTTAGAAGGCTTTTAGTCCAAGTATAATGCAATCCTGAGCTATTAATATCCTCCATCTCAATATCATTTATACAATCCTGAAATTCAACCATATCTTGGGTATAGTGTGAATTTCCTTCAGAATGATCATTAAGGTTCAAACACACATTTACATCACCCATGATAGCCCATGGCACCTACCCTATAATTCTTTTAAACAAACTTAAATCTTGCCAAAGCTCCCTTCTATCTTTTCCTCTATTGGCTGCATATATGAAAGTGCAGTACATCACTTGATGAGTACTTAGGACTTCAACAAAAAACAATATAGCTTGAGATGTAGCATGAATGAGAGAGCATCTCACATTACTGTCATCCCAACCCACAACAATTCTGCACCCTTTTGTAGCTAAATGAACATTGCTCTGCCATTGCCAACTTCCAAAACATTAGCACATACACTATCAATTCTATTTTTCTTCATATGTGTTTCAAGATAGCACAAATCTCGATCTTCTCATTCCAAATTAAATTCCTCACCTCTGATTGTTTAGAGGTTGTACCTAGACCTCTAATGTTCCATGCAGCTATCTTAAGATCATTCATTGAAAGTTTGCAAATAGATCACTATCCTTCCCAGAAACCTCATTCTCATTCATAAAACTAGCCATTCTAGATTTATCAGCATACACTTCCTTCTCATTTAATACTCCATTACCATAATTCTTATCTTTTCCATACTTAGCTTCCCAACATTCTTTGAAAGATATTCTCATCTCATGACTCCATTTTTCAGTTACTTCACAAGAAGGTTGAAATTTCCTTGAAACACAATTATTCACTATTTCCTTGTCTTTTAAACTCAAGTTTTGTTCATTCTCATTACCTTGTTCCACTTCCTTATCCCCATCAATATTTTCTAGAGCAGAGTATCTATTAGCTGTAGACCTTATGGCTTGTACAATATCCTTATCAACATTCCATGTCTTCCTCAAAGGAGTTTGATTTGTCTGCTTCTCATTTCCTTCTTTAGACAGATTGTCATTTTGTTTCACAACTTTCTTATAAATTTTTTGAGGTGCAACAACTCTCTCCTTTGGCTTTACTTGTGGCATTTGTTTAGAATCCTTCTTCTGATTAACTTTCCTGTTATTAGTTTGAACAAAACCTTCTTCATCCTTCTGATTTTCTACCCCTTGTTCCCCTGTTCTATCCCTTTTCATACATTTTTCAAAAGAATGACCAAAGACTTTGCAGTGAGAGCACACTGGAGGTTTCCAGTCATATACTACTTGCACTTTTTTCACAAACCGCTTGTTGATGCGGTTTTATCGACTGTGTCTTAATATTTATAGTGTCTCGCTATACCTATGGTTCACCCTAGTGCACTAACGGGCGGTGTACCCGGTCGCGTGTAGTGTAGTAAATGGTAAAGCCGAGGTCATCCCATGAGCTATGTGTGTTGGATTATTACTAAGTCTAATTGTCACGAATAAAAATGGTTTCAATAGAGATTTAATTAATTAAACTACTAATGCGTAATAAAATAAAAGCGTATAAATGGATAAAGAGAAATCAATAGAGGAATAGTGGTGCTAACCTAGTCAATCCTCCTAGCTAGTTATGTCTACGCTCACCTACTTCCAATTACTTCAAGTGGGGTCAAATTCGAGAGGACAACATTTGGTCAATTCGCCCAAACCTATCAAAGAAAGATGCCACCACAGAGAAATCAAAGCACCGTCATAAGTCCCGTTGTTCATGGTCCCTAAGCCAAGTCATTAAGTACCGCTACATGCTAGATTCAAAATAGTGAGTGCGCACCGTTAGGAACTTAGACACTACACTCCCTAATTCTTAAGTTCATCCAAAGGATAGGTGATCGGTTGGTCAAATCACACAAGTAGAAAGGGTCGTCGCTTGTCATATCTTACCCTTCCCATCTCATCCGCTCACCTAGGGTCAGTTGGTCATATCTCCTAGGCAATTGGCCTCACCGCCATTCAAAACTACCGAATCAAGGGTGACTACCAAAGAACTATGCATGCATACACTTAGAAATAATTGTACGGAAGTAAAGGTAAACGCAAACAAAACAATTGAGGAATCATAACTAGGCTAGCACCAAAGGGTGCTTAGCAGCTCATATTAATCATGCAAATCAATTCAATATTCAAAGGTACGAAATACATGAATCGAAAGTAAAAGAAATATAAACGCTAAAGCTTATCGTAATGGAGTGACTTCTCCTCGAAACAGCTCCAGTATGCTCCCTAGACCGCCTTGAGATTTTTCCCAAGTTCTCGAGTGTTGTGTGTGAATGGGATGATTAGAAATGCTAGAATTCATGGGGTATTTATAGGCGGTGTCCGGGTTACTACGATAACCAATATAGGAGTCACGCCAGAACCTTCTATTTCTTCGTAAATGCACTAATCGCTAGTTACGGTAACCTTATTAGTGGTTACGCCGTAGTCTTCAATAAACTTGGTTACGCCGTAAGTGATGCAGTAGTTACGGCGTAAGTATCAGCGCGTGGAACCTCTTTTGACCTAATGGAGTTACGTCAGTAACCTTTGAAAAGAGTTACCGTAACCTCTTGATAAGTTGGTATTCGGGTCATGCAATAGTTACGGCGAATGTGAGAGAGGAGTTACGCCGTAACTTCTTCAAAATAGGCATACCGTGATAAATCTTTAGTAATGTTTCCATTTCCACGTCTCTTTAGCTCCAATGCTCGTAATTTACCTGAAAGTGGAAAACAATGGAAAACAAGCGTAAATCCATATAAATGATATAAATAATGAGCATTATCAGGGGAAATTGACACTTAATATTCAGAACTATTTGATGTTATCAAATATCCCCCACTTAAACTCTACTTGCCCTCAAGGAGACCATGTTAGATAGATTCCTAAAAATATATCTCCCAAAACCGGAAAATATGAGTTTACAAATCCTTATGCTAGAATAAAACAAAGCCGAACACCTCACGAAAGGGGAACAAACACTCAAATCTCTCAACTATTCTAAGTGTCAATTTCGGGTGATCACTCAATCGCACACCATAGCATGTATTCTATCATAAGCTTGGCGGTTACACAAATCTCCACCACTAGAGTTAAGGGCTAAACAATTCTCGAAGGCAATATGGGTAGACACGACAAAGGTTAAGGGGTGACTCGTCATTACTAACATGTCACGGCGAAGTGGACAAAATCAATGATACATAACCAAATCCATGGCCAAGACACCAAAGATTGCTCGCTGCATCACCTAGACATGCTTCATGACTAAAGGGTAGGATAAGACATGGGATATATAATTGGTGTAAAATGAAAAAAACAACCAGGTAGTCTAAATCTATAACCAAGTCATCACCACTTACCGTCCGCCCAAATTTCAAGCTTAGAAGTCTAGAGACCGGATCATGAAATGCAAGGTAGATGTGTCATTAGAGGACGTCATGATGGGCACACTACCTTTTCTTCTTCTGTTGGCAAACCTACCAACTCCAATCTTCAAATGTGGCCGAGGTGGCCTCCTCAATACTAATCAATAAAGCTCATACGATAGTGCTTATAACATCGCACTTAACAATATCATAACTCAATCAACTTTTTTTTTCTTCGAATCATCATCATCATTTTTTATTTATTTATTTTTTCAACATAACATAATAACATAACATCCCCCCACTTGAGATGAACAATGGGAATTCATGGGGTCTTCAATGATCTTCATAAATGTTGTCGATGAAAGCGTGATTTCCAAACCTTTCCACTCGAACCTTGAACTTAGGCAAATGATGACTTCCCAATCACAAATAAAGACTACAGGGTAGGCTAAGGTGTATAGGTGTAACGAAAAAATATATTGGGTTGACCAAATGAAAGGAATGGCTCAGAAGGGTGTATCTAGGGGTATCTTGCACTAAAGGTGAGTACAACAAAAGGGTTTCACATGGGGTCGAAAAGTCGAGGTGACTAATCGATAGACTCACAATAGTAGGTCGTTTGGGTGATAATCCTAAAATATTGCCTTCTAAAACCGAAAAGTCCAAATACATTGAGCTAACTCAACATACCTCGCCTATGGTCTCGAAATGATGCAAAGGCCAAGTTCTAAAGTTTACAAGCTACCGGCACACTCATAATTTGGTGGATTTGGGGTAAAATATTGGAAACGGATAAGGCTAATCTCACCATGTAATGTCAAGGGTTGTATGTGCTCGACTAAGGTCTAATCTAGTTAGGTTCGGAAAACATGTCAAAATTTTAAAATGGCATAATTTTTCAAAATGAACTAGAAAATGAGGGCGAAATAAAGTTCAAGAGATAATTCTACTCCCGTCCCCCCACTTGAATTGTACAAAGTCCCTTTTGTACTAGGCATTAAAATAAAGGTGAAGAGAAAGGTAGAATTAGAGTGAGAACTTCCCTGAAATTTTCTCCAAAAAGAAGAAAGCCCACGAAAAAGAATCGTGCCTTCGTTTAAGCGTCATGAGCAAACTTCAATCCCTGAAATCACAATACCGACAAGCATTATTCTAAAAGGAAAAAATGAAAGAAATGAAAAAAAAACAAATCTAAATCACTTTTGTAGGAATCACCGTTGCATTTAGCGAATGCAACAAGCCTTTTAAACCACTTGGTGTCCCAAGTGGACGAGTGAAGTCTCGTGAGGGTTTACAGGGAACACACCCACAAAGTTCAATTAAAAGCTAATAAAAGGTTACTGTGTTTTAAAATGAAAGAATTAAAGCAGAGGAAAGTTACGTCGTAACTACTAAGAGGGAGTTACGCCAGAATCGCAAAACCCGGTATGAGTCATCAGTTTAGTAGTTACTGGCGTAACCACCGAGATGGTATTACGCCGTAATTGGTAATGCGTCAAGAATTCTCGTCGCTAAAATGTTGGTTACGGCGTAATCACCAAGATGAGTTACGCCAGAACTCGCTCGATCAACAATTGCAGCAGAATTACTTCCTCGCTTCTTGCAAAATGGTTATAAAACACAAAACCCAAAAGAAAGGAAATAAAAAAAAAGAAAGGGATAATTCGGGTTGTCTCCGAAAGAGCACTTTTCTTTATTAAAGAGTCTTTAAGTTAGACTCGAGGCGGGCTACCAATGCTTGTTGGTCATTTCATGGACATGGCGCTCTCACGCTGGATCCAACTTACCAAATTCTCATCCCTTTGTAGTCATTTCCCAATTCTAAACAAATTAAGTAGAAACTTTTGATTTTCCGTGGGGTGATCAATGCCTTTTTCTTTGTCTTCCTCACCGATATCAAGTAAAGGTCGAGCTTGGCTTAACCGCCTCTTGGTCCGCTTTCTAAAGTTCTTGATCGTTCTTGGAATCTTGAAAAAAGTCTTGTCATCGTTAATCTTCAACCATACTAATCCTTCTTTTTATTTTTATCTAAACCGACATTTCCTTAAAGGCCTTCCTAAAATTACTCCCGTAAGTCCATCCTCCACAAATTCACTTACGCTGCCTAGAACCATAAAGTCCACCAAGAATGAATGGGTCCCAACAAAGACATGAATGTTAGTTGCAAACCCAAGAAAATTATTTCCCTTGTATTCTAATTCTTTCTTCATAACTTGGTTGTAGCACTCCTTTGACATGATATTGACAGGGGAAGTCGTGTCAATAAATGGGTGGAAGTCGATGAACCCGATTTTGCATGAGATTTTAAGATAATAGGGGTTTATGTGATGTATGCGGGTGCCTACCTCATGAAATTTAGGTTGAAGTGGCTGCGAAAAAGTCTTAACAGAGTTATCTTGCCAATGGGTCATCTCAACATCACTTGAGAGGTCTTCAAGACTCAATCCTAAGTCATCTTCCTCAAAATTCACGAAAACATCAAAATCTTTCCCGAGTCAAACTCTCCGAGGTCCGGGGTCGCTAAGAAATTTTTCTAAAGCTTCACCAAAATTGCCTCTCGGGTCAATTGCACATACCTTCTCCGGGTAGACAAATGTTCATTAGGTCCGAAGTGGCAATTTCTCCATTAGCTTCAAGAGTCAATTTTCCGACAAAGACATCTACCTTAGTGTGAGCAGTGGCAAGCATTGGTCTTCCTAAAATGACTGGTATCCTGTTGTCTTCCGGAATGTCAAGAATCACAAAATCTACTGGGAAAAGGAATTTCTTAATTTTCACCAACACATTTTCAACAATTCCTAATGGCGATTGCATAGATCGATCAGCCATTTCAATTTTCATCTTGGCCGGCTTTAAGTTATCAATTCCCATACGCAAAAACATCGAACGAGGCATTATGCTAATACTAGCTCCAAGATCTGCTAGGGCATTACACATGTTTAGACTCCCGATATAGCAAGGGAGAGTAAAGCATCCTGGATCTTTTTCCTTTTGTGGTAGCTCGTTCCTCAAAACCGCTGAGCATCTTTCGTTGAGGCGAATAGTCTCATCATAACTTAATTCCTGCGCAATATCATGACGATTAGTATCAACAGAATCATTAGTAGGAGGGTTTACCAGCAAATTTTGGTCCAGAAATGATTGTCTCTCCATGCCGATTCGTCGCTAACTTTTTCCGAAAAGGTCAAAGGTTCTTCGAGGATAGTTTCTACAAGATGGACAACTTCCTCCTCCTTGGTACGCTAAATAATCGAGATAGCTTCGAACATGAACTAACACTCTTTTCCAATCTTTTAATCCTATCATCGTGCATTTTGAGAGAAGAGATTGTATTATCTACGAATGTCCTCATCAATTTTCAATCCTATCATCTCGCTCTCTAGATTCTCGATGTGGTCGAGAATTTTTCTTTCAAGATCGCTCCCGGTTTTGGTCCCAAACACGCTCTTAACCTTTTCAAGCTTGCATGCTTCACTTTCTTTCCATCCTTCGTTTTTCAAAATTTCCGTAATTGTATTCTTGCTTCGTTATCGCCTTCATTACCTTATGATCGAAATTATCTCTCGTCCGCACTGTATCCATGTGCCACTTGTAGCAATGTTCGAAATCATTGAATACATTCCAAGGCCCGATCAGAGTCATGCTAGGAATAGGTCTTGGTGAATCGAGAAGTTCTCATGTTCGCGCATTAATCCCACGATAGAAGACGTATACGATCTGATGTTTGTTTAAATCATGAGTAGGGCATCAATAGAGAAGCTCATTAAATCTTTCCTATGCTTGGTAAAACGTTTCTTCTCCAACCTGAACGAATTGATAGATTTTCCCAAGAAGCTTGGCCATTTTTGAAGGAGGGAAAAATTGCAAGATGAATTCTTTTCTAAGTTTATCCCATGCTCCTTTACAATCGTGAGGGAGTTTGTTATACCATCTTTTCGCTGTCCCAGAAAGAGTCATAGGAAAAATCCTTGCAGTGACTGAATAGCTTGGAGTACCTCTGACGTTTAAAAGAGAGGAAAAGTGGAGAACTTCTTCTACGTGGTTCTGAGCGTCCTCATCTTTGTTTCCAGAAAACTCAAGTTCATGTAACACTCGAATAATATGATCCGAATAGAGTATTTTCATTGTGAGAATCTTGAGTAAAGCTCACTGGCGCTTCTCATTCGGTCGCTCTAAACACCGCTCCATAGTTAGGTCATTGATATTATTTTCATTGATGACCTCCGGTTCTGCGTCCGATCGGTCCGACTCATAAAATGAGAAGATGTTGTGAATAGGAACCGGAGAATAGATTTTCCTTCTTCAAATTGCTTCTCCGGTCATCAAATGGGGTAGCCGAAAAGGCCTTGAGTCATGAGTCTTGTATCCCGACATTATCGTAAAGAAAATTAAAAATGACTTAATATGAAATCCTAAAATAGCTCCCGGCAGCGCCCAAAAACTTGATGCGTGTTTTACTTGACTGTGTCTTAATATTTATAGTGTCTCGCTATACCTATGGTCTACCCTAGTGCACTAACAGGCGCATGTACCGGTCGCGTGTAGTGTAGTAAATGGTAAAGCCGAGGTCGTCCCAAGAGCTATGTGTGTTGGATTATTACTAAGTCTAATTGTCACGAATAAAATGGTTTCAATAGGGATTTAATTAATTAAACTACTAATGCGAATAAAATAAAAGCGTATAAATGGATAAAGGGAAATCAATAGAGGAATAGTGGTGCTAACCTAGTCAATCCTCCTAGCTAGTTATGTCTACGCTCTACCTACTTCCAATTACTTGGTGGGGTCAAATTCGAGAGGACAACATTTGGTCAATTCGCCTAACCTATCAAAGAAAGATGCTACCACAGAAAAATCAGCGCACCGTCATAAGTCCTGTTGTTCCTCGGTCCCTAAGCCAAGTCATTAAGTACCGCTACATGCTAGATTCAAAATAGTGAGTGCCCGGCCGTTAGGAACTTAGACACTACACCCTCCCCTAATTCTTAAGTTCATCCAAACGATAGGTGATCGCTTGGTCAAATCGCACAAGTAGAAAGGTCGTCGGTTGGTCATATCTTACCCTTCCCGTCTCAATCCGCTCACCTAGGGTCAGGTTGGTCATATCTCCTAGGCAATTGGCCTCTACCGTCATTCAAAACTACCGAATCAAGGGTGACTACCAAAGAACTATGCATGCATACACTTAGAAATAATTGTACGGAAGTAAAGGAGAACGCAAACAAAACAATTAAGGAATCATAACTAGGCTAGCACCAAAGGGTGCTTAGCCGCTCATATTAATCATGCAAATTAATTCAATATTCATAGGTACGAAATACATGAATCGAAAGTAAAAGAAATATAAAACGCTAAAGCTTATCGTAATGGAGTGACTTCTCCTTTGAAACGACTCAGTATGCTCCCCTAGACCCGCCTTGAGCTTTTTCCCACGCTCGTCAGTGTTGTGTGTGGAATGGGATGATTAGAAATGCTAGAATTCGTGGGTATTTATAGGTTGTGTCCGGGTTACGACGTAACCAATATAGGAGTTACGCCAGTAACCTTCTATTTCTTCATAAATGCACTAGATCCGCTAGTTACGTGTAACCTTATTAGTGGTTACGCCGTAGTCTTCAATAAACTTGGTTACGTCGTAAGTGATGTGATTGGTGCAAACAACAAGTTTAATTACACAAGCTAACCACTTGTGAATGGTCAACCGTAATAAACTTAAAACAATTTCAAACACTAATACAATGAAGATCAAAGGAATATAGGGATTCTCGGTCGTTTTACTCCCACGGAGGATGAATTGGTGTATAAACACTTGATCGATGATAGAATGATCACTAAGAATAGTGATCGATAAGGATATTGATGGAAAATTATACCTAAAGAAAAGATTTACAAATTACAATGACTTAAATGCAAATTAAAAAGAAATTAAAAGTTAAAATATATTAAATAAACGCTATCACTATTTTTACAATGATGTTTTTATGATTTTATAAAACAAAATATCTTAAATAAACTATTTTAACTAAAACGTAAACTCAAATTATCTAAAGACTAGATTTAAAATGAAAACGACGTTATTTATAAAATTACGCGAGCATAAGCAAAAAACGTAAAATTTATGAAATAAAAGTCCTACAAGTGTAAAAACAATTTTATTACGCACTATATGACAAAAGAAAATTTTAGAAAAAGATTTATATTTTTTGACTTTTATATTTTTATTATGAATTAAATAAGATTTTACACTAATTAAATGATTTAAAAATACTAAAACTATTTAGAAAATCAAACTTTTTATAAAATACTTAATACTAATACAATTTTATAAAAATACAAAAAGCTGAAAAGCTAGTTTAAATAAGCTCGAAATAAGCTAAATATCTCGTATAAGCTAAAATAGAAAACAAGGCCTAAGTATTAAATTGTGCAAAGTAAACTGAAAAGTCCCTAGGCGGCAAATGTGTGTGTGGTGTGGTGAGCTGGGTGGCAAGGGTTCGAATCCCAGCACTGCCTTTTTGCTACTATTTTATTTTTTTGATTTTCTTTTTGCAACTTGTTAAGCTAACTGAAATAAGCAATTTTTTCAACTACAACTTTTAATGAAACTGAGTAATAAGCTCAGAAACAGCTTAATATCTTAACAGTATTGCTTATTAGCTTATTTGGATGAAATAAGCTCAAACAGGCTCACAAACTAAAACCAAAGCTAAAATAAGCTAAAAACAAGCTAATACTACTTATATAAAGCTAAATTACACAGATAAGCACACTAATAAGCTAGAAATAAGCAATAAGCATTTTAGCTAAAACTATCAAACAAACAGTCCTGTGAAGAACTTTAAGAGCAAAATAAGCTAGGCAAATAAACTCAAAAGCTCAAAACAAACACTTGGGTACCAAGATGGGTTGGTGAGGTATCCAAAAAGCCCAAGCTCTCACTGTGGGGACCACTGTAGAGCTTGTGGTGAGCTTATGAATATGGTGTCAGGTCACTGCTTATGCAGTTTTACATAAAAATGGGACAAAGAACAAGTAATAAGCAGCCTTATCTATTAAGCTACAAAATACAAAATTAAGCTTGGATCAATGAGACAGCTAGGTTAGCTACACAAAAAACCAAAGCTCACAAGCTGAGACTCAATAATTAGCTTTTGATAAGCTTGTTAAAAAGCTTGCTCAACTGTGTGCACAGGGCATGTTTTCAGAACAGGTACTCAAAATAATATAGAAAATAAGCACTTAAAAAGCTGATTAACAATGAACTAGTATTTTTATAATTAAGTTTAGCAACTAAACTTTCATATCCCAAAAGCTTTTAAGCTAAATCTTACTATTAAACACACAGTGAAATCCTAAAGTTTATTCAAAAACGACCAAATGACAATTTGACTTTTTATAAAAACTAGTTAAGTTGACTAAAATGAAATTTAAACTGATTCTATTAACTGATTATGTTGTTATAAGGTGATATAAGACTAATTTGATCAACTCTAACAACTTACTAACACAAAATCATGATCCTAGAACTTAAAATTCCAACAGTTAACAAGAGAGATGGATTAAAGAGTGATTTTGACTTTTCACCAAATAAGGTCTGGTTTTTATTGTTTGTTTGAGTTCTTGAATACTAGTGTGACATGAAACAAGTTCAAGCAATAACACAGACAACCTTTAACACAGTAAACACAGCAAAACCAAACAATACTTAACTAGACTGTTTTGGTGTTTTTAAAAGAGTTTCAAAAATTTAAACCATGCACTTAATTCCAGACTTTATAATATCATATATTAAAGCTAAATAAACATTAAACAACAACTCTAATAACATAAAACTGAGAAATTACACTAATGCTAATTTAACTGTGAAAATGAGAATTTTGATAACTACAAATTGAAAAGAACAAGTGATTGGTTTTAACGCTTAATTATACCTAACTAAGACTGATAAACATTAACTTACAAAGGTTTAAGCTAATGAACAGATCAAACAGTGAAATGCCAAAAATGGAGAATTAAACTTACAAAATAATTCCAAGTGAAACATGAGAACCAGGGACTGAAAACATATCCTATAGCTTCCCAAGAAGCACTAAACCAAAGTCATCCAAGCATTGCCCTTCTTCAACCTCTGATCATCATCTTCCTTGTTTTTTTTTTTTTAACTAATTTTTTAGTATTTTTAGTGATTTTCTGGTTTTGGCTACTAAACTGCTTTTTAAAGTATCTAATAGCTTTAATAAGCAATATAGGAGCTTATATGAACCTATTCAGTCCTTAATAACAACCATAAACAACATTTGAACACTCATGAGATTTGTGAAATTTGAAATTATGCATAAACTAAAATTGGAATTTGAACACTGAATTTTATTATTGAAAAGGGTTCAAAACATACTAAGATTACTTACAAAGGTACTTGAAAGCTTTAAAATACACTTGAAACTTAAAATTAACTAAAACGACATTAAGAAATTAAAATTACTTTAGATATTTTGATACATTGCACCAAGCTTCTATTTATTGATCTTTTCCAGCTTTGTGTCGACCTCTGAGCTAATCCCACCACTTTCTAGCCATTGGATTAAACCAGGTCATCAAAATTGCCAAATGGCAATTTTGGCGCCAAATTTCCTACGAGCAGGTTCTTTCAATTAATGGGGTTTGGATTTTGTGGAGGTGGAAGGGGAGTTAGTAACAGGTGTAAGGGGTGAGGTGGAGTGAAAATCAAGTGGTAAAAACCACTGGTTTTGGTGTTTACAGAGGTGGGAGAGATAGTGTACAGTAATGGCGGTTTTCTCGTTTTTAAATATTGGGCCGGGTTTGGGTAATTGGATTGGATTTGGGCTTGAGTTGGGTTTAGATAATATATAGGGTCCGGTTTGGTTTAAATAAGCACAAGGACCAAAACTGTAATTATGCCAAAGTTGAAGGGGTTGATATTGAAACTTTTCCAATCATATCACAAGGACTAAACCTGTAAATCTTGAATATTACAAGGATCAATTGCATAAAATTCCATTTATTAAATGTCCAAGGACCATTTTTTGATAATTTTCAAACTCCAGGGACCAAACTTGCAATTTTTCTCTAAACTTATCATAAAGGACCAATTATGTCATTTATTAATAATACAAGGGTGTTGTTTGAATAATTTCTATTTTTGAACACCCAGGGACTATTTTTGACATTTTTGTAAAGTTGAGGGACTAAAGTTGTAAATTGTGATTTTGAACTTTAAAGGGTTTGTTTTGACAACTTTTGAATCTCATGGACCTTAAATGACATTTTACAAGTTTTTGAATTACCAGGACTAATTTTGACAACTTTTGTAACTTGGGGACTAAAGCGCCAATTATGCAAACTTGATACGCTTTTCATCCGATTTTGATGTTTTGCATTTAAAACATATAAAACACTTGTTTGTGATATTTTATCATTTTGAAGCATTTCGAGTGCGTTTCGGATGTTTTGCATTTTAGATTGTACAAAATGATGAGTATTTGACACTCATCACGATGCGAGTTACGGCGTAAGTATCGTGGCGTGGAACCTCTTTGACCTAATGGAGTTACGTCAGTAACCTTTGGGAAGAGTTACGCCGTAACCTCTTGATAAGTTGGTATTTTGGGTCACGCAATAGTTAGTTACGGAATGTGAGAGAGAGTTACGCCAGTAACTTCTTCAAAATAGGCATATTGTGATAAATCTTTAGTAATGTTTCCATTTCCGTGTCTCTTTAGCTCCAATGCTCGTAATTTACCTGAAAGTGGAAAACATTGGAAAACAAGCGTAAATCCATATAAATGATATAAATAACGAGCATTATTGGGGGAAATTGACACTTAATATTCAGGACTATTTGATGTTATCAATTGTCATCCTCCTTACTCTTATACAACACATCAATGTAATCATCCAGTCCCTTACTAGCATTTGCCTCAACTAACACCCTAGCTAATCCAATCCTTCACATACCTTGTGTACACATCATAGTAGTCATTTCATCCATAATCAATGGTTTTCCAATTTTACTAGCAAGTGCACTTAAGCCTTTTGCACTCCAAGCTTCTAAAGGGAGATTGGTTAATTTGACCCATATAGGAAGTGTTTCAGATTCAGATTTATCAAGGTTGATATGAGTATTCCATTTTTGAACCACCATAGGTTTATTATTCACAATCCATGGACCACTTTCTATCACAGTTTGTAACCCTTGGGCATTATTAAACTTGAACACAAAGGTGCCATTACCATTATTAAGAATTTGCTTTAGCCCAAACTTACTCCACATTTTGAACAAGTGAAAACTTATCTCTTGTATTGACATCCTATAACCAACAAAATATCCATAATAAAATATGTATTACAAGCACTAAGGGCTGTAGCTCGGTTGGTAGAGCACCTCGCTTACACGCTACCGATGTTTTTCGTGGGAGTGCATCATGCAATCAAAAATTGATCTTATTGAAATCGATGTGCATTCTCATTGTTTACTTCCTCATTAATGATTTCTTCATCAAAAATCACAAATTCCTGCCCATCCTCATTAAGTACAGTAGGGATTTGAAACAACTTGTTATCATATGACTTATTATTGCTATTCAACTTATCAGCATAGCTAGCAGTTTTAGCAACAAGACTAGTAATTTTAACAGAATCAGCAGAAGTATTAACACTTTTAGAAACATGACTAGAAGCATTAACAGTATTAGCATCATCAGTATCATTATCAACCATAGGTGACTTACAATTATCTTCAACACCTGTAGAGTCAACAACTATAGCATCAACTGTAACAACCTTATTCATCTCCTTTCCATCTCTGCAATTTCCATTATCCCCCAATATCTTCCTATTTTGATCCATTTCCATGCTTTTTCCTTCTAAACCAGTATTCACAGCCTCATTCACACAATTGACATCATCAACCTAAACTGAAACCCTCTCATCATCATTATCCAATTCATTTCCCTTTTCATTTA
The DNA here is from genome assembly GCA_022545495.1 of Chrysanthemum lavandulifolium. NCBI lineage: Eukaryota > Viridiplantae > Streptophyta > Magnoliopsida > Asterales > Asteraceae > Chrysanthemum > Chrysanthemum lavandulifolium. The sequence goes on from CM040240.1 coordinate 239,037,511, forward strand.
TTTTTTGACTCAATTTCCCCACAACATGATCATTATACCTAGAAGGAGGCTTAATCTATCTTTTTTTGTGTTTTCTTCCTATTAGACATGATCACAAATGTATTCAGTAACGTACAATGCTATCAAAATGAAAGGACTCAAAAAATGATGATAAAAGTGAAAAACAGAATTTTGGTGCCAAAATTCAATTTGGGGGTTTTTTCAAATCATGACGAAATTCTAATCAAAACATCTCATTTTGTTCGGAACGATGTACTGAATCGATTGATAGTTGTAGACTTTGAATTCGTTAAGATTTGATGAACAGATTGATTGAAAATTACTTCAGGTCTGAGGAATCCACTATTTCCTAACCATGTATGCAAGCTTAAAAGGTCCATTTATGGACTGAAGCAAGCATCAACGCAATGGAATAAAAGATTTGATGGAGAAATCAAAAGTTTTGGATTTACTCAGAATCTTGATGAGCCATGTGTATATCATAAAGCTAGTGGGAGTCATGTTACTTTCCTTGTTCTGTATATCGATGACATATAATCATGGGAAATCATATACCAAGTATAAATGAGGTGAAAGCCTATCTTGGTAAATGTTTCTCGATGAAGGACTTAGGTGAAGCAACATATATACTCTGAATCAAGATCTATAGGGATAGATCAAGGCGGCTAATTGGTTTAAGCCAAAGTGCTTACATTGACAAAATATTGAAGAGATTCAATATGCAAAATTCCAAGAAGGGATTTTTGCCGATGCAAGTAAACCATGGTTTGAGTAGCGAAGGCTGTGCTTCAACACCTGCAGAGGTGGCACGCATGAAGAAAGTTCCTTATGCTTCGGCTGTAGGATCTATCATGTATGCGGAGGGATGCACAAGGCCTGATGTAGCGTTTGCTCAAAACGACCGATTGATATCAATGAATCCGTGAAATTCATCGATCGCATTAAACATATTCTCAGTACCTTAGGGCTACAAGAGATATGTTCATAGTGTATGGGGAAATCCGAGCGAACTGCGTCGTTACATGTTACTTGTGATGCATCACGGAAGTGTGACAAAGATGATACGAAGTCTCGACGGGTTACATATTTGTCATCAATGGAGGTGCGTGGATTGGAAGAGCAAGAAAGACCACTCTTGCGATGTCGCGCTCTGAAAAGTGAGTACATAGCGGCCCCGAGGCGCCATGGAAGCTTTTGGATAAGGAAGTTTGTTTCGGGGCTTGGTGTTATGTCGTCGATTGAAAATCCTATTAAAGTATATTGTGACAAAACTGCTGCAATTACTTTTTCCCATGAACCTCGAGTCATGAAGGGCATCAGACACTATCCTAGACAATATCACTATATTCGAGAGCAAGTCGAGATAGGTGAAATTGCGTTGCTCAAAGTTCACACATATGATAACCTAGCAGATCCTTTGACGAAGGCCTTACATGGTGAAAACTTAATCATTTGTCTGATAAGTTTGGACTTCGCTTAGCTAGTAGTTTCATGCCCATCTGTGACTAAGTATTTTAGATAAAAGGATATTGTAAACATTATTATTCAAATGAAATAAAGTATTTTGTTATATTTATTATTCATTTATTATGATGTTATCCTATATTTGCATGTTTAAATCCTTGAATAACTTAAGTTATTCTAAATAGTCTGTTGTCAATCAATAACATGGGAATGATATTGAATTAAGACAAATCTGAGTATTAGTAAGAATATAGTTGAAAGTATATTGATGCATAGCATGACTAATTTCAGATGATATTCAATGAATTGAGTATAGGACTTATCTCACCCACATGATGATACTTTATGGATCTTAGTCATTAAGTACATCATGAATATTTATCCTCTGACTTGAGATACCAGATAAATGGCATGGATGTAGTGCATTTTGTGAAGCAATCTAACGCTATACGAATCGGTAGTTATAAGGGTTGTTTTCGAAGTGTTGCGAAATTTATGAATTACGCCGTAGTCAAAAGCGGGTTTGTTTCCTTCAAATTTATTTTGAAGTATAATATTGTTGGGCCCTTCGTAGGGTTGTCAAGATGTTTGCATGGCCATGCTCAAGGTCTTCGGAATATGTTCGGAAGAATTGGTAATCTTGATCAATCATATAAAGCGAGAAACATAATAGTTAATTAAGAAATGAGTAACATCCATATTCTTATTAACATGGTATTAGAAACAAAGGATGAATATGATGATGAATCATCAAAGTGGTTTTCTCCGAAAACCATACACGAGTTGTACCGGGGGCATTGGCGTGTTGCTAGACGCTAACAAATGTCATTACACGTTTTGTAAACATATCCAAGTGGGAGTTGTTGGAAATGTATATATTTATAAAACCGTGAATGTTCGGATTCGAACTCGTGATCTCAGGATTGCACACATTACGAATGAGAATTAAAGTTAAATAATTAATGTAAAATGATTACGATTAATTATTATACAAAACTCGACTAACGATCGTTAAGTATTTAACGGGAAATAACTAACGACCGTTAATTGTAAAGGGAAGGACTAGTAGTGAAAAATTTTAAATTGAAAAAGATTTGGGTATCCCTTGGGGCTTCTTTAGTGGCCGGTCATAGGGGGTTTCACAACCCTAAACCCTAACTTGTTCTCTAAGGATTTCATTCACTATATATACAAATCAAGGTTAAAGGTTTAGGTTAACTTTTGTGCACACACATTAACCTAAATCTTTTCTTTGTTTTCTTTTGCAAAAATCGGCCAACCCTTTCCTTAGGGTGTTTGGTTTTGTTTTTCTAAAATAAGGTTTTGTAGATCTAGCAATCTCTTTAATTCGTTTGTTAATTAGCAAGCAAGCGTGGTGTAACACACTATTGTTACATCAATTGGTTTGAGTTATAAAGCGGTGAGGATAACTCGTTAAACCACTTTGTCACGTTCATTGAAGAGATCTAGCCAATTGCAAGAGGTATGTTACGCAATTATTTTCAGTTAATTAATTGTTATTATATTCTTAAGTCTTCCGTTGTGTACTCATGTCTATATATTATTATTTATATATCATATATCTTAAACTTAACCGTTTGTAGACATAGTCCAAGAAGATTTGAGCTACTTGTAGTGCTGTGAAAGGGTGTGATAATGGTATAAAATGGGCATACATTGTCAATTTGTCCACTGCCACAAATATTACAGTGCAACCATGGGATTTTGGCAAGTCTTCCACAAAATCTATGGACATACTGGACCACACAGTTTTTGGAATGGGGAGAGGCTGCAAGAATCCAGGGTATGAAGAGAGGTCTGGTTTACATTTTTGACAAACCAAACACTCCTTAACCAACTTCTTGACTTGTTTCCTAAGTCCATTCCACCAGAAAACAGAAAATATTTTGTGAGTAGTAGTTTTAACCCCAGAATGGCCTCCAATAGCTCCCTCACAAAAATTGGATATCAATTCTTTCCTCAATATTTCATTAGCTCCCACCACCAATTTCCCTTTTCTCGGTAATTGACCATTGTGCAGAGCATAATGCTTTCCTGCTTTCACCCATTTAGAGCTCATCAATGATAGGCCTTAACTTTTCATCTTCCATCCAACTGTCCAACACCTTTTGATACAATTCGGTGCTCACAGTAACAGTTCACTCACATCTTCTCTTCTGGATAGAGCATCTGCAACCACATTATCTACTCCCTTCTTGTATACTACCTCATAATCAAACCCCATTAGTTTAGGTAACCACTTCATCTGAGCTGGTGTTGTGATCCTTTGGTCCAACAAGTATTTGAGACTATAGTGATCTGTCTTGATTACAAAATGTCAATCCAAAAGATAGCCTCTCCATTTCTCTAATGTCAGCAAAACAACTAAAAACTCCTTCTCATAGGTGGATAAAGCTTGATGCTTAGTTGAGTAGGATAAAGCTTGATCCTTCTCATAATACAAGTAGGATTTGTGACAATTGTTGTATATGAGGGTGAAAGTTGCAAAACCACAAAAACCTCTAACTTGGCTCAATCTTGCTGGATACCGTTCCAGCAGTTTCTCAATATATCAAGCTTCGCTTTAACATATATCGGTGGAATTCTAAACGTCTCTGGGAGGCTTTATCTACAGTTTTAAGAAAAGTATAACAATTGGTGGCAGTAAAAACCTTGTAAACCACTTGTCAAGAAGATATTGCCAAAAAGGTTAGTTAAAGCACTTCAGTAAATGTGTGAAATTCAAATGAAAGTAGGTTAACCAGGTGCGAACCAGCTCAACACACACATGCATGGAATGAACATAATTGTGAATTCATGAGAGTCGTTCAAGGAGATGGAAACCGACACAAATAGAGGGCACTTAATTATCTTATTTTAATGCCTTAAAAAAAAACTGTTTTCATTTAACACGTTAATACGTTCACTGGGCACATGTTAGCAAAACCATTTGTTTTAATATTGATTTCATTAGTTTTTAAAGTCATTTGTTATCATTTGAGTAGTAGTGTTACTTTTGCTATAAATAGGTACTATGAAGTATCTTTGTAATAAATTATCAAGTGAGAAATAAAGAATTCCACTTCCTTGCCACTTTCACCTCCTTTAAATCTTGTGTCGATTGATGGAGTAGTATTTGAGACAGTGCTTCGCCTCTGCAGGACTTGGTTTTGAGCCCCAACCTAAATATTGATTATGTATATTATGATTACAAAAGTAAGACTTGGGAGAAGGTTGGCTCACACTCTGGGACTCAATGCTTAGAAAAGTTCATCTACTTTCATGAAGTGGATGTATTGCGTCTTATGCTATATATCGTCACTTTGCTTGATGTGGAGAGATTTGGTCCAGTTCAGTCTTTTTCTTGTGAAACAACTTTTGGCATTTAGTATTTATCCCCCTATAATTTATGGCTGTTATTATCTAACCTGTATTCAATGATCAAAATGAAGGGGAAGTCTCCATCTCCTTTAATCTTCCACTATATGTGTCTGTGTAATGTATTCTACTCGATCTCTTCTAGATCCCTCAGACCTGAGATAGGCTGGTATCCAGTATCTTGGTCTAGTGATTAAATAGGGCGTCTATATGGACCTATCTTTGGGCTTGTTTGCATTTAGGTTCAGTGTTATAGAGGGCCTGACCTGGTATTGGTTGCTATCACAGGCCAAGGGACGGGTCTCTGGGTCGAGCCGAATGGCTTAGATTTTAGGCTTGTCTGGATCTAGGTGTAGTGATTAAGCTACGCCAGCATATTGACTTGCACTCGATTTAGTCCATCAAATACGTCTATATCTAGGAATTAAGGTGGTTCGTCTATGAGCCTATGACTGGCTTGCATCTAACAGCTTGCAGACTATAGTTCTAGATGGATGTAGAGCCTAGTGTTTGTGGATCAGCCCAGCACCAAGTTGTCATGACGATAAATCACATACAACTTACATAAGTAATTATCCATAACTATCAACAAAAGACGGTATATAATATTCTCCTTGAATTTAATTTAATATGTAAAATGTTATTCCATTTAAAAGTGGTAGATATATTAAGTGATATTGAGTATGCATGATGAGCAATATTAACTTAACATCCTTCTTGGGGGAAACCAATGATTGAGTATATCACATGGGAGGAACCAATAGCCATATATAAGCTCAAAATGCCCACAATGAAAATGGGTATTTAGCTGTGAACCATATACTGTTTGCAAGAGATAATTGATGGGTTATTTTTTAGTTGTTTGTTTTTTGTTTCTTAATAATACATTTAATTCTGTTTGTATATATGGGATTATAGATATTGATCTAATAACGGGCTTATTGCAGAAAGATAAGACGCATTTCATTTGCTTAAAATTATATGTAATTACCCTGTCATTCAAAGTTAAACAATGACAACTACTAACTCTTGAAGAGTAACAATTAGCTTACAAAATGGCCCTTGACTATCATTTTAACATCTATTTATTGGTACTTTGTGGGTAGTACTTTAAGCCATCTTAAGAAGTTATCTACCCATGTTAATATCCATCTGCAAATCCATAACTTAGATCAGCTAGACAACGATTATAAGTTCATCATTGATAGTCCTTTACAGCTTTACTTATTACACATAATAATACACACATGAACACTAGGAACCGGACACAAACTTCACATGCTTATTATATAGGACACACAATATTAAGAAATTCATAAGCTGACACACGATAGTTTGAATCTTTTTCGTATGGTCTTTTAAGAAGCATAAACAACTTTCACGGTGTTTGTTTCATCTATCACACAAATGCAACCTTCACCACATTCGAAGTAGGTTTTACCAGCTTCAGGGCCATCGGTTTTGGATACAACACAAGACCAGCCTTCAGCACACTCGCAGAATACTTTGGCTCCTGAGGTATCCACTTTCTGTTGCACAGTTATTTCACTGCAACACCATATTGAATTAATGTTTGTTTATATACTAAAGCGATAAACTGTGAAGATTAATAAACGTACGTGTCACAGGCACTGCCACCACATTTTGCGTATGGTTTGCCAACCTTAGATGGCTCAGTTTTGGTGATGGTGCATGTCCATCCTTCTGGGCACTTGCAATTTGGCTTATTCTCAGTGCTGCACAAGTGAAAAAGGTGTCACTCAATAATATAACTCGGATGATAGTCTGATGATGATTAAGTATTAAAAGTAAAATGAAAACTTGATCAGAAGCATCCTATAGAATTAGAAGTTTACAACTTATTTGAAAAGCTTAAATGAATAACCTAACCTGGGACAGCAGCTGGAAGAAGATTGGCTCGCAGTCTGAGACGCCATACTTAGACCACTTGATCTACTGTAGTTTTTCTAATGTGCCTTATGCTATTTATGGTCCCATTCAACTTTTGCCTGTAAAATAATAGTTAGTGGTTATCCTTTTCCTTATTAAAATATTTTTTTTGTGGCTGTTATTACTTAAATTGTAATCAATCATCAGAGTGGAAATGAGGTCTCCTTTATTCTCCACTATATGATGAATTCTACCTACTTTTGTCTCCTCTATATGATTGAATTGTGATTCAGAATCTTCAGATTAGATTGGGCTAGGTTTGGGCTGGTCTACATCTTTTGTGGTCATATTGGGCTAATGTAAAGGACAAAGGACTATGGACTAGGCTGATACTTGATTTGGGCGCGTGAATAGGGATAATCTGCGCTAAGTCGTTAGTAAAGGCCTGGGTATGGGTCTTGAGGTCAAGCTGGGCAGGTTAGTCGGTTAGAGGTGGGCTTATAACTTGCGCTTGTCTTGGGTCTAGGTTTAGTGATTAAGCTATGCTGAAAGCTTGTCTTGGGGTTGATTTAGACCTTAGATTAAGAGTATCAAGAAATTACGCAGAGCTAAGGTATTGGCCAATCGACTTGACTAGGCTGGCTTGCTTTGAAGCAGCTTTTACGCGTTGTAGTTCTAGCTGGGCCTTGGGCCTAATATTTGCAAATCCAGCCAACTCTTTGTAATGAAAGTATATCACATGCACCACACTTTGTGTCGATAATATATAAAATGAAAGATGATATATATAGTTCTTCAGTTTTACTGATTTGTTCCTTTTAAGATAATGCCCATTTAGAAGTGGTAGATAAATCATTTTGAGTATGCATGATGGGCAATAGTTGACTTAATTTCCTTTTGGGTGAAACCAATGATTGAGTGTATCACATAGGGAGGATCCAATAGCCATAGTGCCCACTATGAAAATGGATTTTTAGCTGTATTCACATACTCTTTGCTTCCATCAATACTATAAGAAACCAATGATACATGAGATTTCTTTATCAGTAGACTGCTTTCGATGGTTCTTATAATACTAACATCAGTTCTGTTGGAATTTACGGCATTCTGTAAATACTTGGTTATTCAACTACTAGCTGGTGGAGACTATCAATTAGTTCAAAAAATTTGCTGTTAATTATTGACCATCACATTTTTATTTAAGTTTAAGAAATGTTAACCGTTTGGACCTGTTAATCATTTTCCAAGTAAATTAGGTGAAATACCAAGTGATTGGAGGTGGTGATAAGATGTGCGTGACAGCAGAAAATGCACTATAGATATTGGCTATATAGCTATGGTCCGCTCTTTCCATATATATGCAGAATCAGTGCTCGTAGAGTGTGGAGTCTGGACCAAATATAGGCTCGGTTGGTCCAACCCAACTACATCTTTGCCATGTGCAGAGTCACTCACCGGATTACTAAAAGTTAAATAATCATACGATTATACGAATGCATGCAGTTATACATGTATCACATAGTTTAAACTTTAAATGACTCTTTTTATCGATTTGCATCAAATAGTAATAAAGGTGATAGTTTATAGACTTATAGTATTCTATGAAATTCTACCGTAAGAATATTTATAACCGTAACCATAGTTACTATTGTATTTTGTATTGCCATAATATATATAAAATCTTATGTTAAACAGGTTCATACTACTGAAATACTGCCTGCAGTTGCGCTTTCAGAATTCCAAGTTGGTTTCAAGTAACAGTTTTAGACCCGAACCTATATTTACCCATTCGTACCCATATATATCCACCCAAAAAGAATGCCTATAAATAGCATATCAAATCTTTGTTATTAGTCATCAACTTTCCATAAATGGCTACTACTAGGAAAGTTATCCTTAGTAATGTTTTCTTTGTCTTGTTTTGCATTGGCGTTTGCTCTGCCACTAGATCACTTTTCACTTACGAAAGTGGTGGTGGCGGTGGAGGTAGTGGTGGCGGCGGCGGTGGTGGTGAACATGTAGTGCCGGGATATGGTTCATATGGTGGTGGTGGTGAGGGTTCAGGGAGTGGTAGTGGTAGTGGTTATGGAGGAGGAGGTGAGCATGGTGGTGGATATGGTGGCGGTGGTGGTGGTGGACAAGGAGGTGGAGGTGGAAGTGGGTATGCTGGTGGTTATGAACATGTTCCTAGCTATGGTGGTGGTGGTGGTAGTGGTAGTGGGTCAGGGTATGGTGGTTATGGGGAGCATGGTAGTGGCGGGTATGGTGGGGGAGGTGGTGGAGGGAGTGGTGGTGGTAGTGGTGGGTACTATGGTGGTGAGCATGGAGGTGGTTATGGTGGTGGTGCAGGAGGTGGTAGTGGTGGTGGGTACGGAGGAAGTGGTGGGTACGGTGGTGGAGGTGGTGGGGGACATGGTGGTGGTGGTGGTGGAGGAGAAGGTGGATATGGAAGTGGTAGTGGTGGTGGAGAAGGTGGTGGTTCTGGGGGAGCGTATGGTGGTTATGGTGGTGGTGCGTATGGTGGTGGCGGAGGCGGTGGATCGGGAGGAGGTGGCGGTGGTGGCGAACATGGTGGCGGTGGTGGCGAACATGGTGGCGGTTATGGTGGTGGTGGTGGAAATGGGGCTGGTGGTGGTCATGGTGGCTATGTTCCATGAAATTACAGATTTATCATATTTAATTCTTGGTTTATTATTCTACAAAATAATACTATAAGTATCATGGAGCTCAAGAATTTGGTTTAGTGATATGTGAGTTGCCCACAAACTTAAAAGTTGTGCGTTCAAGGTTCGCTGGACTCATTTTCGAGATATATTGTAAGATAAGTGATATAGTGTGAAAGAAATTTGATGTTGGTAAAAAAAATATCATTGAATCTTGTATTCTAAATTGATTTAAGTTCCTATGTTTTCATCAATTTAAAAGAAATATGATCAGTTAACCAATATCTAATATGTTTACAAGACAACTACATGCTACACATGCAGTTGTGAGTTCACTAATTACATGCAAATGGCTATCATAAAATACACTAAAGTTCTTACCTTGAAATGATACACCAATCGTATGTTTGTGTCACTACTTTTGCCAGAATTATAATCTTCGTAGGTTAAAAGGGTTGAGTTAAGTTGACTACTTAATATAACGAGTTGATTTGAATCTTTAAATTGATTAGCACATTGTAAATTAGAGTTTTTGACATTTATACACTCACATTACTTTTACACATTTTCACTATGTGAAAATATAAATGTCAAAAAACTCTAATTTAAATGGTACCAATCAATTAAGAGAGTGTGCAAATCACTTCCTTTAATAGAAATATGATATTGTTGTCCCTTTTGTTTCTTAACAGAAACATGATTTTAAATATATAAAAATAACTACAAATATGATATAATTATGTGCATATGTGATACGTACTAAAAGTATTTAACAGAAACATGATTTTAAATATATAAAAATAACTACAAATATGATATAATTATGTGCATATGTTATAAGTACTAAAAGTATTTAACCAGAAATCAATTAAGAAATGTGAATAAATGTCAAGAGTATAAAATAGAATTAATATGAAGAAGAAATGAACTCAAATTTGATATTCAATGATCCACAAAGTGTAATTGAAATTAAGAGGGGAGAGGTTACAATCTTTTAGTGAAATAATACAAATGAAGTGGAAATCAACTACTTATACATACAAGAAAGGAAATAAAACTAGTACGGAGTAACAGAGTTTCCACCTAAATTCTAACTGAATTTGACTCCACACGTGCCTTGCATGTGACTACTCTTTGAACTGGATTTTGGCGCGTAACAATCCATTCCCCTTAGAATTTGACTTTCCATAGTCAAACTTGATTTCCAGCACCTAACACTTGATCAAACTTAAGGAATTTCTTGAGCAATTTTGTGTATAATTCCATATTGCCTCTTCTTCACTTCCATTTGACCACTATACTATTACTAACACATAAGCCACATCTTTGTTGTTCAACTTGCCAAGTCTTCTATCAAGTACCTTAATTGAAAACATTGGCAAAAGTCCTTCATCATCATACATTGGTAAAGTACAAGGTTTGTCAACAACTCCTTTGCAAAGCTTGAGTTGAGAAACATGGAACACTTGGTGGATCTGACTTTCACTTGGAAGCTGCAACTTGTTAATCTTCTCCAAAATCTTGAATGGACCATAGTATTTAGCTGAGATCTTTTTGTAGAGGCTTTGTCTAGCTGTCACTTTTCTGTAAACTGCAGTTTCACGTAGACCCAAACACCCTCTTCAAGGTCCATGTAATGTCCTTTTCTTGTCTGTCAAGCTTTTCATCTTGTCTTGAGCCCTCTTTAAATGGAACTTGAGCATCTCCACTACTTGCTCTCTTGCATGCATTGTTCTATCCACAGACTCTACTGCATTTTCTCCAAGTAAATAAGGCATATGAATGGGTGGTGTTTGGCCATACATCACCTCAAATTGTGTGGTTTGATAGCAGTATGGAAATGTTGTTTTATACCAAAACTCAGCCATGGAAATCCACTAAGTCCACTCCTTTGGCTTCTCACCAGTTATACATCTCAAGTAGCACTCAAGAATCAAGACACCTATTCACCACTTCACCACTGTTTGACCACCAGATTATGGGTGATAGGTTGTTGACATTTGTAACTTAATTTTCAAAACCTTGAAAAATGATTGCCATAAATTGCTCAAAAACACCTTGTCCTTGTCACTTACAATAGTGTTTGGCAATCCATAAAGTTTGTAGATATTGTCCAAGAACACATGTGCTACTTGTGCTGCTGCGAAAAGGTGTTTTAGTGGTATAAAATGAGCATACTTGCTCAGTCTATCCACTACCACAAATATCACAGTCTTTCCATGAGATTTTGGTAAGCCTTGTACAAAATCCATGGAAATGTCACTCCATACCTTTAATAGGATAAGCAGTGGTAGCAGTAGGCCAGGATAAGCACTAAGATCAGGTTTTTGTCTCTGGCAAACATCACATTCCCTGATCCATTGTTTCACCATTCTCCTCATACCCTTATAATAGCATATAGAACTCATCTTCTACATACGGTGACCAATTGAACAACCGTGAATGACCACCAATGTGTAACATTTGTTAATGTAATTTAAGCGATGTTAGTTTGGTTAATTTTATTTCGCTCACATTGGTGACGGAAATGACTTTATGGTTTTTGTGTTTCGCGATTATTAAGTAGCAAGTTTCGTTCAAGTTCTTGGCGTTAATAAGTTACGTGGTGTTTGGTTTTATGGGTTATATTAATAATAAGTGTGAAAATTCTATTTTGGAAACTTAGGTTTTGAAATGATTTTATTCTAGTTGTCGTAAACGAAGGTTTATCGCGTAAGACGTTAGGTTTCAATATAGGATTTTATAAAATAGCAAAACCCAAGGTTTTAAGTGTAATAATTAATTTTTTTTTTTATTTTTTTTTTATTTTTATATGGGTATATTTATGGACGAATTTTAGGGTTTTATGGGGAAATGAAAATAAATTTGATTCCTAATATAACTCTTAATTGAGGAGGTTATCTAGAAGGGTCTTAGGGTAGTATAAATACAAAACCAAAACACCCAGAAAAACAAGCTTAAGGTATGTCTAGTTATTCCTAATTCATTTAATTAATGATTTGATTCATGTAATACAAGTTATGGTGGATTAGGGTTTACCTTAAAATCTGTAATTTAATATTGTAGGACATGTTAGGGTCATTAGTTAGTGATGTTATGATGATTGGTGTAAGAGTTAGGGTTTAAAAGCGTGAGTTAATGAGTTAAGTCTTTGCGCGGTTTTAGGGCTGTAGTAAACGAAGATTTTCTAATAGATGATAAAGAGTTAACTGATGGTTTTGATTCTAAACTGTAGTTCAGAGAGTTGGCTTTCGAAAGTCCGCCTCGACCGATTTCGAGTCCGGGAAGGGTGTCAAACGATTTTTGTAAGAAAATGTGTCGGGACATATTTAGGTTAGAATAAAAGAGGTTAAATGTGGGTCTAAAAGTGTAATAAAGGGTAGACCTTCCGGGAAGTTGATTTTATGTATTATTTGACTTCCATGCGAAGGATAGCCGTTAATAAGTTGTGCAAGTATGATTTCTGGTCAAAACATTTTGGTGTGCGTCGCATCCGAATCTGGATAGTTTTGATGTTTGATTTTCTAGAGGGCACTTGTGTGTTTTTAGTTCATGGCCTTCGGGAGTGGCTTGTACACTCATGAGGACCATGATAAATTTTAATGTGAGTTGTGGAGTTTTCAAAGAGTTTCATAGTCCCATTTTCTTTGTTTTGAACTTGGGATGGAAATGATGCTTGTGTTGAAATAAGTTTTAAGTTGTTTGTGATTACGTAGTTTAATTAGTGCATGGACTTGTAAGTGGTTATTGTATGCATACCGCATGTTATGTTTCTTTCGTGTGGTTGTTCTGTGATTCCAATTGGAGGGTAGCTTTGTTACCCACTATTAAATGTGTGGTTCTAATTGGAGGGTGGTGACTCTAACCAATATTGTTCGTGTGATTCGATCGGAGGTAATGATTACCCAATTATGTTGAATTTGGATCGTGGGCACGTTCCGTCCGTTGATGGTTATTGTTGAGATTGCATGTTAGTACATTGATAGCTATCTTACCGTCACGCCATGTTTTGTTATCACAACGAACTTGTTGGAAAGGATTACATTTGAGTCTTAAACCTATGAACCTCACCAACTTTATGTTGGCGTTTTAAGCATCATTTTCGTGGCGTCATAAGGATAAGATAGAAGGAAGCTTAATAGGCGAGACCATAGTTGCATTTGAAGATGTTTATCTTTATGATTTGGATTATGACTTTATTTTGGATTTTGAATGTGATGCTTTGTTTGTTTACGTTTAGTAATTTATGTCTTAATAAAGACACCTTTGGAGTTAAATTTTGTTTATTTTGGGTATTGTTATGGCACTTTGTGTCTACATAATGCTTTATTATCATGCATATAGTTCATTATGAATCGAGAAAGATTTGTTTCCTAAAGCCTCATTGTTTCTTCCTACCAACTTTCCCTTTCTCCTCAGCTGCCCATTAGACCAAGTATACTTTCTTGACTGGAAGCAAGAATTTTCAAAACTTTTGACCAATTCAACTAATTTTACATCCTCCAGACCTCCACCCAACTCTCCTCGATCTTTTTTACCAAATCAGTGGTCACGTTAGTAGTTATCATAGCATTCTTCAAGGTTTTGAAGAATTGAAGAATGCACTCTTTTGACAATTCTTCAAAACCTTGGTGTGCTGCACTAGACCATTCAAAAGAGTTTTTCTTCAAAAATGCAGTCAATGGCTTACTAATGACTTCATAGCCCTTTATGAACCTTCTATAATACCCTGTCAACCTTAAGAATCCTCTCAATTGCTTCACATTCTTGGGTACATGCCATTTCTTCATAGGTTCAATTTTATCAGGATCTGTAGCAAGTAGCAACTCCTTTATCAGAGATTACATGCCCCAAATATTGCACATGTGACACTTCAAAAGTTCACTTATTCTTTTTTTGCATATAAGGTATGAGACTGCATAGTCTACAAGATCAACCTCAAGTGGATCAAGTGTTCTTTGACTGACTTACTATAGACCAGGATGTCATCAAAGAAAACCAATGTGAACTTTCTCAGATAAGGCTTGAAGACTTCATTCATCAGTAACTAAAAAGTTGATGGAGCATTGGTGAGACCAAATGGCATTACCAAAATGCATGACATGACATGACTAATCACACGTTAAATCAGATGTATCATGTTATAAAGAAGGAACTTAAATAATGTTTGAATGAAATGTTTAATCTTGTTGTAATAATGTAATGTTTTGAAATGTAGGTTGTTTGGCCGCCACTTGTGCAGATAACTTTATCTAACATTGGTGTTAACCAATAAAAACAAACTTTTATAGAAAAGAACACACTTTTAGTACATTTACAAAAAAGGAAAGAAACGCTTTATAAGTAGCGCGAGTAGAGGATGAAGCAATTAATCTAACTAACTATGTACTAAACAAAATCTAACGTGACATGTAATGGCGTGGCATATACATATAATAGACGACATCGATTTTCGTACACCATACTAGTAGTTTTAACAAACCATATTTGGCTAGGTGAAAGTAAAGGGGAGCATACAACCCGAACGGACCGGACCGACCGTCGGACCGACCGAGACCGGACCGGACCGGACCGACCACATTCGGTCCTCGGCTTTTGGGCAAAAAACCCATTTATATTTACCGCGGTCTCGGCTTTTGGGCTAATTCGGTCCTCGGTCCGGACCAAAACCGACAAATTTGGGCTAATTTGGCCTTGTTGGACCGGATCGACCGAAGAACCGACCAGGACCGACCACATTCGGTCCGGTCTCGGTCTAAGATTTTTTCAAAATCGGGTCTCGGTCCGGTCCGGTTTTAGACCGTGCACATAGGGTGGCAATCGAGTCGTGTTCGTGTTAACCTATTCGGTTCGCGTGTTGGCGGGTTAGTATAGCCTTTACCCAAACACGACCCATTTATTAATCGTGTCAAGCTCAACCCTAACCCACACTGCATAACACGTGTGCCCATTTGTGACCCATTTAACCCATTTAAGTAAATAGGTCAAGTGTGAATAAAGGCGGTGGTTTATCGATTTAACTAGTTTAAATCGAAAAATGATATAATGATCTAAAATATGATAAGAATAACATCTGAATAATGTCGACAATTTTCTAAATTATAAGTGTCGATTTTCATGATATCTAGGTATAAAATTATAATTCACTCATAATAAGTAAATAACAAAATACATTTAATCCACATCCAAAATAAAAACTAGGTTATATATTTTATTTTAAGATCTTATATCTTAAACGGGTTCGCGGGTTGGCGCTTTTATCTTCTCAACCAAACACCCCGTTTATTAAGCGGGTTTGGAGTTGACCGTTTTGACCCAAACCTGCATTTATCGCTCAGCCAAAACTCGCGAATTTAAGTGTCGGGTTCGTGTCGTTTATCGTGTCGAGTAATCGAAATTATTGGCACGACGCGCACACCCTTGGTGAAAGTTTATAATAAACACATGGACTAAAGTTGTAATTCACTTTAACACCAAAGTGGTAACAGTACAATTTGGGATCAAACACAAACAAAGAAAAAAACAAAGAGGAGAGAAGAAGAAAAGATGATATACCGGAAATGGAGTCTGCTGACCGGTCCGGCAGCCGTTTTCGGTGGTATCGCCGGAGCTTTTATCGCCGTCGATTACATCTTCCGCCAAAAAGTAATCCCACCTTCAAAACCCATATTTTATTATTTTTATTTCTTAAAGTTCACTACTTCTAATTCATGTTAAATTGTGTATTTGTTAATGGGATTTCTGTGAATTCTAGAAATGTGGTTTTGGTTGGTTTTATTCGTTGTTGATATTCAATAGTTTGGTTAGTAAGAGTTGCATTTTCAAGTAATGATTACTTTTTGAGGGTGTTTCAGATTGCTTGTTCGACTCGGCTTCTATTTTGTAAGCTTATTATGACTTAGGGAGTGTTAGTTTAAGCTTATATATGGGCTTATGAGCTTATGTGGTTTCAGCTTATATTTCCCAAGTCGTATTTTTGGTTGTTTAAGTTTATTTTTGGGCTTTTATTCGACTTGGCTTATGGGTTGTTTGGGTCAGCTTAATTAGCCGGCTTATGGGCTTATTTGACTTTGGAAAAGCATATAAGCTCACGTATTCAAGCTTATGACCTTATCAACTTCACCTTATTGGCTTAAGCCAATAAGCTAAAGTCAATAAGATCTAAAAGTGAGCTTATCGGCTTTTCCAAATTCAAATAAGCCCATAAGCCGGCTAATAAGCTAATCCAAACGCCCATTTTATAAGTTCATTTTTATGGGCTTATTATTTGAGCTATGAGCTTGTTATGACTTAAATATGGAAAACAAGCGCAAGAGTTGGAAATTAAGCCAGGAAAATTTGGACTTGTGAGTTGTGAATAATAGAAGCCCCAAAGTAAGCTTAAACAAACAGCCCTTAAAATGTTTTATGCTTTTTGAAATAAGTGGAAACTAATAATCAGCTGTAACAGTGCGCCATGTATGAGATAGTGTTTTGATTTGCTTTTGCTGTAATAATTAGATAAGCATTTGGTCGGTTGTTGCCAATTCTGCTTATTTTAAGCATTTAATAGGTAATCAGTTATATTAAAAGTTGAATAAGCAAATGGTAAACTGCTTTTGGAGTAGGTTATCTGATCATTATGTCTGCAAAAATGCAGATAATCAGATTATTGTGTTTGGCAAACCAATTGAAAAAAGTAATTATTTACGTTTTCTTACTTCTTAGAGACAAAGCTGTCTGTAACCGTATTCCCAAACACCCCTTATCTTATTCTCGAACAACCGGATAGTCATAAGCAGTTTGCTTCTATCCAAACACTCAGAACTGTTTGTCTATCATATCCAAAGACACAATAAGCTGACTAGAACTTCTAATAAGCAATCACAAACACCCTCTTGGTAATTTACTTAAGAATTGAGGTAGTAATCAGTTGATCAAGTATTGTGTCAATTGATTAATGTATATAGTTGATCTTTGTTGCATGTTTAGCTTATGTACTTATAGCGTCTTCTATCTTTTTTACAGGACCAGTCTGATAAACCGGCCATGAAAAAACAAGAGCTAATGCATGCTGCAAAGTAGAAAAGCAAGTGGTCTCGATTCTCGAATCTTAGTTCAGGATGTTTGCACATCTTTTAGATAATTCAGGTGCTTTGTCTTTTCTGTGATGTATTTTAGCTTTCAAGAAGCTACTCGTAGACTTTTAATTTGTTTATTATGATATGGTATTTATTAATAAAATGCTTAGGGAAAGTTGATCTACTTTCTTGAAGTGGATGTATTGCGTCTTATGCTATATATCGTCACTTTGATTGATGTGGAGAGATTTGGTCCAGTTCAGTCTTTTTCTTGTGAAATACTTTCTGTATTTAGTATTTATCCTTTAGTATTTTTCCTCCTTTAATTCTATGGCTGTTATTATCTAACCTGTAATCAATCATCAAAAATGGAAGGGAAGTCTCTATCTCCTTTGATCTCCCACTATTTTTTTCTGTATGATATATTCTACTCTCATCTAGATCCCTAAGACCTGATTTGCATTTAGGTTGTGTGTTATGGAGGGCCTGGCCTGGCACAGGGTCTTGGTTGCTGTCACAGGCCAAGGGACGGGTCTCTGAGTCAAGCTGGATGGCTTAGATTTAGGCTTCTATAAGCTACGCCTGCAGATTGACTTGCACTCGATTTAGTCCAGAGAATACGCTATATCTAGGAATTAAGGTGGTTCGTGTATGAAATTAGCTTACAAAATGGCTCTTGACTATCGATTTTAACATTTATTTATTGGTACTTTGTGGGTAGTACGTACTCTAATCCATCTTAAGAAATTATCTACCCATGTTCATATTCATACGCAAATCCATAACTTAGAACAGACAACGATTATAAGTTCATCATTGATAGTCCTTTACGGCTTTACTTATTACACATTATAATACACATGAACACTAAGAACTGGACACAAACTTCACATGCTTATTTTATAGGACACACAATATTAAGAAATCAATAAGCTGACACACTATAATTTATATCTTTTTCGTGTGGTCTTTTAAGCACAAACAACTTTCACGTTGTTTGTTTCATCTATCACACAAATGCAACCTTCACCACATTCAAAGTAGGTTCTACCACCTTCAGGGCCATCGGTATTGGATACGACACAAGACCAGCTTTCAGCACACTCGCAGAATACTTTGGCTCCTGAGGTAATCACTTTCTGTTGCACAGTTGTTTCACTGCAACAACATATTGAATTAATGTTTGTTTATATACTAAAGCGATAAACTTTGAAGATTAGTGAACGTACGTGATCCAGGAGCAACCACCGCCACCACATTTTGCGTATAGTTTGCCGACCTTAGATGGCTCAGTTTTGGTGATGGTGCATGTCCATCCTTCTGGACATGAACAATTTGGCTTATTAACAGTGCTGCACAAGTGAAAAAGGTGTCACTTTATATTATAACTCGGATGATAGTCAGATGATGATTAAGAATGAAAAGTAAAATGAAAACATAATCAGAAGCATCCTATAAAATAATGGTTATACTTAGACCAGTTGATCTACTGAAGTTTTTTAACGTGTCTTATGTTATTTATGGCCCAATTCAACCTTTTGCCTGTAAAATAATGGTTATCCTTTTCCTTTTCCTTTTCCTTTTCCTTAAGTAAGGAAACAATGCGATATCGACCGTTACGGGTGTAACAAATGATGAGTCGATACGCAGATAGTTCCCCTAGTGTTTTGTTGTTATTAGTTGAATTTTTATTTAAGGTTATCAAACGAATAATTTAATTAGTTCGGTTACATTTCCGATACGTTTGTTACATTCGTGTTACATGTTGTTGACTGATCCTTTTACGGTTTTTAAACTAGGGAGGAATTTTATGTTTGGGAATGTGTCTAGTGTTTGGGGGATATGTTATAGTGGTGTAAAGTTGGTTTATTACGTTTGGTTTGAGAAGCATGATTCGATGTGGAAGTGGAAATGGTGTTGTAGGATTGGGAGGGTGTTGTTGTGGATGGTTTATTGTGGGGTTGTGACGGGTGGGTTGTTGGTTCCGGCTTTTGTTGTGAGTGGGATGGTTGTGGGTTGGGTTGTGGAGGAGCCCGTGAGGGAAACAGAGGAGTTGAATTTTGATTATACGCTAGTGAGTCCTATGGCTTTTGTGTGGATAATTTCGTATGAGGGGTTGGGATCGGTTGGACAGAGTGAGAAGAGTGAGATTCGGGGGTTTGGTGGAATGCGGGTGATACCGTTTGGTCATGAACTGCAAGCGACTGTCTCGTTGACGTTGCCTGAATCGGACCACAATTAAAATCTTGGAATTTTCGAGGTATGCGATAAGAATTGCAGCAGGCTGTTTTTACTTTTGTTAACGAGGTTGTTTGGATGTATGTCTAAACTGTTATGCAACTTAAATTTATGAAATCATTAATTGTCTGTCTTGACTGATAATTTCTTTGATTATTTGATTGATAGTTTAGGATACGAGTCACGACTAATCATATTGTGATAAATATGTAAGTAGTTGCTTAAGAGAACTGAATCTTGAGATATGTGTGAACCTTATTATATTGTGCATCCATTCTTTGGAGTATAGATTCTTGACAATCTCAGCCAGAGGCTTATCGGTGAACCTTATTATATTGTGCGCCCATGCCCCGGCTATGGCTCCTACAGTTGGTCCCAACATGTATACCCATAAGCCCCGGTATTGGTTTGACACAATGGCTGGGCCTAGCGTCCTGGCTGGGTTCATTGATGCACCTGATATTGGTCTTCACCAACAAACAACAAAAAAAAAAAAAAAAAAAAAAAAAAAAGTTTTGAACTCTTCAAAAAACAAATTACAAAAAAAGTGTCACATTTTAGTAATAAAAATTATTGTACCCTGCAAACATGGCATTAAGTAATATAGTTGATCCAATGGCAAGTCCTGCTGCTTCTCCTATCTGCATCAACAGAATTAGAAATGTGAAGGTTAAAGAATATTCCTGAATTCTGAAATTAAAAAGACAGCTAGTTGTCAAACATATATTTAAAATGGAGTAGTCGATATTGTTTACGTCAACCCGAACTTATAATATATATAATTCACTTTTTTAATTCGAAAATAGAATATCAGCTCTAGTTGTATTTGTATATGAATGTGATATTTTGGTAGTCGTGATTGTTTAAGTCAACCTGAATTTATAATATTTATATATTAACTTTGTTAAGAATCTAAAATAATACAGATAACGGTTAAATTTGAAATTCGTTACTAACAGCTCGATCATCTGTGGCAACACTGGAGATGACAAACATGAGATAAAATGTGATAATGAATTCCAGCACCAAAGATTGGATATCGGATCCCGTGGGAACTGTTACTCCTAGATTATTGTTTCTCCCGTTAAATATTAACCTCAGCGTTCCGCTTGCTAGGAATGATCCAAGAATTTGAGTAATCATGTATGCGGGTACCTAAAGAATGATAACAAAAATCAATTGGCAATAATGTAACCTAAATATTTTATATTAACTGACTCACATTTTAAAGGGAATCTCTTGCTACAGGCAAAAGCAATGGTGACTGCAGGGTTGAAATGGGCACCAGAGATGTGGCCGACTGAGTAAATCATCACCATCACCACCAACCCCCATACTATGGCGATTCCAATTTGACCAATCACATGGTCCCTTTTGGAGTCCACCACCACTACGCCACAACCTGCAAATACCATGAAGTATGTGCCCAAAAATTCTGCTATCAGCTGCCAGAGAGTTAAAACCATAAGCAATAATTAGAAATACAAAGGAGCTATAATTTGAACTGGGTGGTCATGGCATATAGTTCGAACTCCTGAAGAAGAAACAAAGAAGAAAGTAATCACCTTTTGGCAAAAAGGAAGAGTGAAAACTGAGGTTTGATGACGTGAAGGAATTGTATCACGTATCACGTCAAGTGTCTCCCCATAATGTCTATTAACGGCTGCCCCTCCATCATTCTCAGCCATGTGCAGAATCACTATGTGCTTTCAAACAGAGAGAACTCAGCTGTGGACCCAAAAATAAAAAAATGGACATGTATATTTCTCCATGTATGTGTCTAGTGAAATAGAGAATGGGAGAGAAATGTCAAAGCTATTTAATATATTCTAGTGAGATGGAGTATGATAATGGATGACACATTGTAATAAAGAGGCTAATTGAATTGGTAATTTACATTTGATTATAATAATCGTTGGTTGTTTTGGTACAAATGAAAAGGCAAGCTTGAGAAGGAAATGAGAGTCATAACTCATACTGATATGGTAACCCCAGATTGGCTCAAATACATGTGACAGACGCACCACCATGTGCTTAAGCATGAGCTTGTGTCTAGAAGCACAGGGCATGCTAGACCGGCTTTATTACGAGAAGGGTAATAAGATTTTATTTAGTACAAAAGATAAGTGATATACCAAGTACTTTTGTATTTTAAGTGATTAACCATTGTGGAAGCTGCTGGTTAAGAAGCAGCCAACCGGATATGGTGGCGGGGTCCAGCATGTACTAGCTGCAACATCCAAGTTTCCTTGGACTAATATGCGGTCAACAGCTAGCTAGGTAGATTATGTTGTCCTCAGTTTCATTCACTAAACTGCATTCTACATGTTGATCCGGATTTCGGATAAAGTGTTTTCTTTTTTTCTTTTGTGGTTTTTGTGATTTAAGAGCAAGTAACACAGAGACAAATTTGTGTGATCCTCAAATAACCGGATAATCATAAGCAGTTTGCTTCTATCCAAACACTCACAACTGTTTGTCTATCATATCCAAAGACACATTAAGCTTACTAGAACTTCTAATAAGCAATCACAAACACCCTCTTGGTGATTTACTTAAGAATCGAGGTAGTAATCAATTGATCAAGTATTGTGCCAATTGATTAATGTATAGGGGTGATATTTGTTGCATGTTTAGCTTATGCACTTATAGCGTCTTCCATCTTTTTTTACAGGACTAGTCTGATAAACCGGCCATGAAAAAACAGAGCTAATGCATGCTGCAAAGTAGAAAAGCAAGTGGTATCGATTCTCGAATAATAGTTCAGTATGTTTGCACATCTTTTAGATAATTCAGGTGCTTTGTTTTTTCTGTGATGTATTTTAGCCTTCAACAAGCTACTCGTAGACTTTTGAATTATCATTGAATAAGTTTGATACTTTCTTTTGATTGGCATAAATGACAACGTATGCATTAACTTTTTCGCTTCTTGTGCAAATAACCATGTTTATTTATCATTAGAAAAAACAACAAACACTTTTAACATTTTAGCGTAAATATGTTACAATACACACAAGCTTAGATAAAAAGCCCTAAGAACCTTTTATTTTATAACTTCTCCTTCCTTGTCTATTTCCTTATGCCCCTGTAAGACCTTTGAACTATATGAACTTAAATGATATTTTGTGATCAAAGACCCTTATTGTAAATTGTATAATATGATCATAATATAACACAACTTTTAAGCACTTGCGAGGTTTAGCCTTCTTCTGCATTCATCTGAGAGCATCACGGTTGGTGTCGGAATAGTGGAAGTTGTAAAAGTTTCTGACCTCTCATCATCACCGTCAAAAGTTGTTGTACGGCCCTTAATCATATCTGCCTCTCCTTTGTTGTTCATCACAAGAATGTTGCAATGCACTTTCTTCGCAACGTAATCTATATGCTTTTTGCTATGGTGCCTGTAAGTCATGTTTGTGTATGTTTCATTGTTTATGAGTAGTTTTTAGGTGAAATGTTAGAAATGCGTCCATGTACTACCTGTCGAAAACGACCCATGTGGCATAAACGCTTGTGATTCTTTCAAGAAGGAGTAATCTTGTTGGAAACCCTTGTTCGCATTCAATTTGTGGTGCAACCTGAGTATATTATTCAGTGTAAAAATTAACTTTTTAATATAGCTAAAACACATGATAATAATTCCTGATTTGACTTGAAACAACCTATGGTTGGCAGGATGATAGGTGTATCTCCTAGCCATCATCAGAAACTCTTTGAAGCCTCTACGTTTAGCAACAATCTATTCCAGAAAGTATGGTCATTGTAACATTACCTTATATTTGACGCAAAGATCAACTAAAGCTTGAGCCTTTTGACACCTTTGATTCATACTCAGTAGATCTTCTATCTTCATCGTCCATATGTCTGTCTCGGTCTTGCAAGAAACTGCAACATAATCGTACTATCGTATTACAAAAACCCATGGTAAATATAAATGGGTTTTTTGCTTAAAATAACTTCGTACTTTCTCAAGTGTCTCGTTTTAGTTACTGTACTATTTTATGTACATCCAAGTCATTGAAGCGTAACTGTCTCATTTGGGTCTTTGTAACCAGAAGCCGTAAAAAATGAGTTTCAAAAAGGGTAATTTTGATATAAAAGTATTATATTTATGTATGAAAATGTTATATATTTTATACAAAATCTTGAAATTTATGTAAAATTACTAAGATTATGGAATACATCTGAGTCACTTACAGACGAAGGTTAGCCATGGCTTGACACCCAAAATAGTTATGGCGCAACAAGTGTCGAGTGCAATGTTCTTGAGCACCCATTCAAGAGTCTCTACCGAGAACTCTTTCATGGCATCCATCACTATCACCACGTGCTTCCGTTCAAATGATTCTTCTGACCCTCTTGGACCAAGATCACGACCCAAACATCTCCGGTACTGATTAGAAGCCGGTTGCAGGTGGTGGTGGTCCTTGTGGCAGTGGCGTTGGTGGATGTGGTTTTGCCAATACATGTTTACTGCTGAAACCATCTTTTTTGAAGTGTTTGGGGGAGAATGTAAAAGAATTTCGGTTGATGGTCTCTAACCCTCTTATAGATGTAGCTTTTGTTTTTATTGGAAATGTTAAAAAACAAACCACAACGAAATCTTTGACATTAGCAAGGGATGTAGCTTTGTTGTTATAACGCATCCTAAGTCCCAAGGTCAAACTAAGTATACTTGTGCGTAGGCACAAGTGACAAGACATGGTATGTATTTTCTTGGTTTTATTGTCAAAGTTAATTCTATTCACTTGCCTATATGGTTTTCGAAGAGGCACTCCATGTCGACGAGTAAACTTACAAATTTACCGCTAAACGTTTGGGTTTTGACTATAGAAAAGCGTGAGTGCTTCATATACTAATATTTATAGAGGTAGAATCGTATAGGTGACAAAATGTGCCTGTTGGATGTGGTTATTTTATGTGTTGTACTAGTTTCATGTTGAAACGGGTCATTTTTAGTACATGTCAGTACAGCCGGGTTGATTCACAAACATTAATGCATTAGTTTTGATACAGGTATTTTAGTATTTTACTAAACTACGTAGATGTTGTATTGCTGCAAAAATACACTTTGGACGACTATCAATCTATTCGTCTGATTTGATTTGTTCCCCTTTTGGCTGAGGTTATCAATTTAACCTACATGAGATAAAACACAACACTAGTCAAACCCATCCATAGTTAAATAGGCTGAAATGATCGCCTTTAATAGCAAGTCATTTGCTGAATTAGTTATTAGATGTAAATTTTGTTATGGTTGTACTTGTAATATATGAATCTATACTTGACCGTTTTGCACAAATAAAACAAGAATTAACGACATTAAAGCAATGCGTGGTATATAAGAAACATTAATCAGGACAGCATCTTAGTGTATACCGAAGAGTGAAGATCTTAAGAATTCATTGAACACCTGTACAATACAAATACCCTCACACATAGAACATGAGTATAGGATATCGTTCTGTTGGAGGCATAGTTAAGAGATATCAAGACAGCATCTGTATAATCTGGAAACATGGTAGTCGGAATGGTTCCGGGGTGGCTAAGGGTATAGTCCCAACCCCGAATACGAAATTCGTCGTTGTTTTACGTTTACAGATAAAAAATTGCCTTGAGGATCACCGTTTAAGTATAAAAGTTTTGAAATATAAATATTTTGGTTTCATATTGTATGTAAAATATTTAAATAACCGGGTTTTGGTTTCGCGTAAGTTAGGCAAGGCTCACCAAAATAAATCCTCCGATCCACTGTACCAAAACTGATCCCAGGTCCTGGCTGATAATATCAGGTTGTGGTCTTCACCCTCGGATTTGGGGTTTTGCCATCCAGTATAGGCATCATTGCATATAGACCAAAATTATTTGACAATATATAGAATGCATGGTTTATTCGATAGATCGAGACAACGTATTTGAATGTGTTGGGCACTCGGGAATTCATTGCACACTTTTACGATACAAATGTGCTACTCCACGTTATGAAAGCCAAAACACTTTCCATCACTAAAAAAGCCAAATCAAGCATAAATTTGATGCTGACTAGTGATGCAGAAGTCTTTACAATATGATTATTTTGGATTTAATTAGCACAATGTCATGATTTAAACCACCTTTTATCATATTCCTAGTTTTTTTAACAAGGGGAAGTAGGACGAAACATTGCATTTGTCACTGCTTATTACAACGGATTTGTTGTTTCGGAAAGAAACAAAAAAACCTAATTTCTTTTGCTTATCGTTTGTATCAGTTTCATTGTATGCAGTTAGGTTCTCATGAAAGAATATCTATGGCCGAGAACGAAAACATCTGAGATATTGAACTCCCTGAAATTTTTATTTCAATTTATTGGTGGCAATTTCGATATGTTATTAATTCTCCCACATTGGTTTCCACCATTGATACTTGGTAAGGTGAAGTGGAATAAAACTCTCCCTATTAAGATAGACATCCACTCATGGAGGTTGTGCAAAGACCCATTACTCGCTCAAACTGGATGCTAGTGGGATTGATATAGATTCTCTTCGTTGCCCGGTTTGTAACGATGCCATCGAATCAACACCACACCTCTTTGTCGAGTGCACTGTTGTTGCAGATATTTGGTCTATCATTAAAAATTGGTGGGGGCTGGTTTGCACCTTGAATGATCTTGATGGCATTCTTTCTTAGCGCGAATTGTTGGGCCAAAAGTTTGCCCAATTGTTTTGTTTCATTAAGATGTTTTAGGTCTGAATCTGACTATCACATCTTACTGATAAGAGGTGGCTAGAAAGTATAAATCTGAAGAAAATAATGTTGTTTGTTTTTGTATAATTGTCTGAATGATTTTAATTCTCCATCTTTTTAAATATATATTAAACCAACGCAATGCAATATTAAGTAACTTATGTAAATATGAAACAAAACTTTTTATCATAAATATAACATAGTTAATAAACCATCAAATATATTATATTAACACAAGTCTTCAATCTCTTATCGAGTATGAGGCAATAAGACAATCCCCCCACCTCTTATAGAGTAAGATGTTATATGTCTGACCGGGTCTGACTCAAAAGAAAAAAACAAACACTAATGTCTGACCACCTCTTACCGCCTCGACTCGGTGAAGTAAGAGGCTAAGAAAATTTTTTTCAAAACAAACACCTGGTGTTTGTTTTTTAAAATACTCTTATCAACATCTTAATCGACTCGTTCGGATGCGATCGACATTTGAGTCATTAAACTGCTTGTTTTTTCATGTCATTCGAGGCGGTGAGACAATCTATATTAAGAGCTTGTTTTTTTTTTTGTGAAAGAGGCGATAGAGGAATAAACCTCTTATTGAACTAGATGTGGAGGGTGTCTTAACACCTCTTAATGTCTTTTTTTCCATTATTATTTTCTTTCTATTATTATTTTTTTCTTATGTTTTTCTATTTTTTTCGTATTAAAAGTATTATACCGCATATTCAGATTCAGATGTGCAAATCAGATTAAGAAGGAAATCAGATTTAGACTTTTCTACCGCATATTCAGAATCAGATTTAGAGCCTCTTAATTAACAAACAACACCTAAGTTAAATTTACTCACTGATAAGAATCAGCCAGTGTTGTATAAAGCTAACTCAACAACTAGCTTCAGGGACGTCGAAGACCAATTGAAAAAACACTTTACCTCAATAATGCAGTGTCAGTGAGTAAAGTGTGTGAGCTATAAACAACATATGAGTCGCTGAGATCTGACAGATGTCTCCCTGACTTTGAACACTCTATATATGGACGAGAACTTCCTCAAAGTAAAATGCAAAAAAGAAGTCAAACAAGTACAAGAGTGATTGCTAAAAAGGTGAATACTTGAATTAACTATTCACTAAAGTACATTGAAAGTAAAACTATATATATAAGCACTATGTGAAAAGATATACTCTTTCACCAGATGATTGACACATAGTTAAAGATTCTAAACAAACACAAAATAATACAAATGTATTATAATTGATAAAGTCCTCCTCTTATCAGAACACACTAAGCTAAGCTATCATGCTTGTGTTGTTCATATCATTTGTCATTCATTCGGGATAGTACTCTGCAACTATCCATTGTAATTCTTTGATTCATTTTCAATTAAGAATTATGAGCATTGAAAAATACGAACGGTGTTATTAGCTGTCAAATGGGTCTTGTGTAAAACTTTTGTTTATCTTATCAAACATATTCATGTTTTACACAAATTTCGAGACCAACACGAATCGGCGCAACTCAACATAAAGGATAAAACTTTGCTTCGATGTTGTTGTCAACACTTCCTCATGGGTCATTTGGCGCTTTCGAAATAGTGTTTCCTTTGACTTGAAACTCATGCGTCGGAACATTCTCATGGAAGAAATCAAGACTCTTTCACACTTTTGGATTACTCATACAAGCTAAAAAATTTGGTTGAATTGGCTCGAATGGATCACCAACACTGGAGTGGCTTGCATCGTTTAATTGTATCAATTTTCCGTTGTTCCTTTGTTCTAGCTTTCTGCTAGTTTTCAATACAAATCGTCATTCACAAAAAACAAAAAATAAAAATAAAATAAAATAAAATAAATATGAATGATTTAAGTTTTGATGGTTACAGTTATTTTCATGATTCATGCTGGATTGTTATAATCATATCTGTTACATGGTGTTCGCTTGATTCTCACCGAATTAACGAATTAATATGAAGATTGAGAACCAACTGGGCTAAGCTCAGTTGGCCACCAAGGTTGGGGAGGTTTCCTTGGAGAGGTCTCAGGTTCGAGTCTCACCATGAACCTTCAGGGACCCGAAATAAATAGAAGCAGGAGTGGGGTTTATCCCCTAAAGAGAAAGGTTCAAGGCTTGTATACTGCCCAATTAGATGTCACTGTGGACTCGGATCACTAACTATTAACTCGCCGTTAAAAAAAATGAAGATTGAGAAATTGAGGGATTCTGTGAAGTGGTTGAAGTAGCAAGTTTATTATAGCTCTATAATCGATACTAATTTGTGTTGACCAGTTACATTTGTGACATCATGTCTCAGCTGGAATAAAATATGTGATATACGAATGTGAGTTCTGCTAGATTAACAATGTATTTACCTCACTATTTTAAATTGGTCTTATGTAGAAGAGAATATAATTTAATACTCTCTCCGTCTCAATTTAATTGTCAGGAGAGAGAAATCACAAAGTTTAATAAAAGTGGGGGCCACTTTAATTTTCAACCACGCGAATAGAATATTCCCTCTTTAGATTCTCTAGTTTTTACTAAAAAGGGAGAGTGGACAATCTTTTTGAGACATCCAAAAATGGAAATATGGACAATTAAATTGAGACGGAGGGAGTAGTAGACTTGGTAATAAAATGACTACAAAATTTAAACGTCAGACGCTTTGGGATTCACGAAAATGATTCCCGCTGCACTAGTGTGGCCCTGAGACTCTGGATCTTGCCCCCTTGTCTTAAGGTAGAAGATTTACCGATTTAATGTCAGATAGGTTAAGATTCAAGTCTAATCAAAAGTTTAGGGTTCATTGTTGGAATGTATTCGCCCGGTAGCAGGGTAAGACAATCAAAGGCAGCAACAATACCACTAGATGGTTATCGGATATCACTTGGAATCGTATGATCACTTTCCAAAGTAAACTATTCGACCATAATGCCTGGGTTACACGAATATCTACTTGGGATAAGACCAAATGTAGTTATAAAATTAGACACAATTCAATAACCCTTGCGCTTATAAGTGTTTAGCTTAATGTTTGTTTCTGCTGATATCAGTATGATTCAGTGTCCCTTCATGCTTATGAAGATCATCTCTATTTATAGTAGAGAATACTCACTCATAGTTAATGGACATTATAAATTATTAACGACCAATTAATCACCCATAATAAACCTCCATTATCACAAGAATAGTGGTTACATGACCAATTAAACGTGGTCATAAAGCGATCATAACAATAACAGAATGAGTGAAAGGCATTACGAGATAATTCTTTGCAACACTACGGTGGGACCCTATTACACTAGCGGCGGGAACCAATACACTACCGGTGGAAACCAATCCATGTCGGTAGGAACCAATCCACGCTAGTAGGAACCAATCCTTGTCGGTACAAACTTAGCACTATCAAGACTAACACCGGCTATCGGTACTAACTTAGCACTACCAAGGTACAAACCACTATTGAGTCGGGGAGTTCGGGGACCTCATGGGTGTACACTTGTACCTCCTAACCCAAAACCGGTGTGAACCAATCCCATAAGTGCACTAAATTTTCCAACAATCCTCCCAAATTTAGTTCACTTCCTTTTTACAAAAACAAACATCAAACAAAACATGTGCATAAACGAAAATATCCCGAGGATTGAATTTCTATCTTAGTACATTACACGTTCAAATATTCGAGAATCGTGGTGTTCTAAGAATTGAACCCTTCACCCATTTGAATACACGAAGATATAATACACACAAGTTTTCAAACACTTAATGACTCGACACTATACAAGCCATGTGTCCATATCCAAATTCATAAATGTTGTAAAAGCTAAAGTCCAAAAGCTCCACAGGCGGCAAAACTTCAACATTTACATAGGTGGTTCCTCTTTATTCATGCTCATGCCAAGCACTTTTTCAAAGAAAATTAACCATTAAGTAGTAAAGACTTCATCCTCCTTTCGTGAGTTACGAGCACAACCTTGGGATGTAAAATAAAACATGTGCTCCAGTCCAATCGAATGTTCGACTTTCCACATTGAACTCGGCTCCCAAGTTTCCTTAGGAGGAGTTGGGTGTCCTAGCATTCGATGACTAAGTTGGACTTCCCATCCCTTTAGCGAGACTTTATAACCAAGTCTCTAGTCAAACCCTTCGTCAAGTGATCGACTAAGTTTTGTTGAGATTTAACAAACTCTATAGATACCACCCATTCATGATAAGCTCACGAATCATGCTATGTCCGACACCTAAGTGTCTAGACTTCCCATTGTACATCCGGCTATAAGCCTTTGCCAATGTAGCTGCACTATCACAACGGATAGAAATAGGTACTATAGGTTTAGGCCACAATGGAATCTCAAGAAGCAAGTTTTTCAACCATTCAACTTTTTACCGTTTGCTAAGGCCACAAATTGATTCCATTGTTGAGCGGTGATGCAAGTTTGCTTCTTGGATGCCCAAGAAATTGCACCTCCACCAGTAGGAATACCCGGCCATTTGGTAGACGAATTGTCTTCGGTGTTCTTGATCAACTTGCATCGGTGTAACCTTCCAACACCGATGGATAACGATATATGAAAGACTATAGTCCATAGTTCCTTCGGATACTTGGTACCTCTCGAATTGCTTGCGGTGATGAGCATTAGGATTACTAGTATACCGCTCGGTTTACCCATCGCAAAAGCAATATCGGTCTTGTACAAGTCATGGCATACATCAGTGCACCAATTACCTAGAATACTCAAGTTGAGATACAACCTTGCCATTATTAGGCATCGACTTCTCACAGTATCCATAGGTGTACTTCTGGAGTACACTCAAGTAATTGAATTTCCTCGGCACCTTCTCAATATAATGAGGCCGAGAGATAGAAATTCTTTACTTTCATGTTTAATCCTTTTACCAAGGATAACATCAGCCTCCCCCATGTCCTTCATGGAGAACCTTGATGACAAAAATTCCTTTGTTAGGTCAACCTGATTTTGGTTAGTGCCAAAGATCAACATGTCATCAACATATAGACAAATGATGACTCCTTTACCAGATTCATCAAATTTTCTATATACACATTTGTCAGACTGGTTAAGAACATAACCACTAGACAAAACCACTTTATCAAATTTTTGATGCCATTACTTAGGTGCCTTGTGACACCCTAGGCAAATCCCACATCGGCTGTGGCCTGGAGAGATGCTGGGCTCATAAGATAACATTCGCCTTACAATGACACAACGCGTTTTGTGGTCTACTGCGGGTGGAGTTCTTAGGAACCGGCGGTTAAGCGTGCTCGTGTGAGGTAATCTTGGCTTGGGTGACTGTTGGGAAGTCTTCAAATGAGGCCAAAAAACAAAGCCGTGAGCTGCGCGGCAAAGCGGACAATATTGTGGTCAAGATAAGGCGGGGTGTTACAAGTGGTATCGAGCCACTCTGAGCCGTTCGGGATGGTGGGGCAAACCTCATCGAGGACGATGAGTCCCAGGGGGGTGATTGTGACACCCAGGCAAATCCCACATCGGTGTAGCACGGAGAGATCTTGGGCTCATAAGATAACATTCGCCTTTACAATGACACAACGCGTTTTGTGGTCTCTCATGGTGGAGTTCTTAGGAACTGGCGGTTAAGCGTGCTCATGTGAGTAGTAATCTTGGCTTGGGTGACCTGCTGGGAAGTCTTCAAATGAGGCCACAAAAACAAAGCCGTGAGCCTGCGGGCAAAGCGGACAATATTGTGGTCAAGATAAGGCGGGGTGTTACAAGTGATACCATAATTGTAACACCCCAACCCGGCAAGGGTAGAAGTGTCACATTCTGGTGTCATATCAGAACATACAAATAAAATTTTTCAAGCGGAAGCCTTATAAAATAAATTACCAAGTCATATAAACGAATGACTTATAAGGAAAAATACAAAATCCAATATGTCCAAACCAAATGAAATCTAAAACAATAACTCCTCGGATCGGTCCAAAATAATAAAGGAAACTAGGGTTCGGTCCACTCAAATAATCCAACTCTCACCCATCGAGCCCATCTTCAAACCTAACACCGCCGCAGGGAAAAGAAATGCTGGTGAGCTTAAAAGCCCAAAGGAGCAGATATAACAAAGCGAAAGCTAATAAAATCGAAATGCGAAATGAAACAAAGGAAAACGGATAACAAGGTCGCAGCTGAATAGAATAATGAGTCAAAGAGAATCTGCGAGAACACAATTATCTGAGATATCCAAAACACATATAACAAGGAGAGCGAAGCAAAGCAAAGCATCATGACAAGCATACAAGCACATACAAACCGGGCATACAAGCTTCAAACATAAGCAAGCATAGCGAGCGTCATATCCACACAACATATCTGACATACAATCAATTCAGGAAATCATAAGCCATAAAAGTCAAAGAGAATCGCAGGAAAACGGAAGCAATTAATTAGTGAGTGAGCATGGCAATTCACACAGGTCAAAACCCTTAGTTGAAAACATAACCAGTATCATAACAGCGGAAGTACTAACATCAGTCAACACATGGCAGTCACACATAATAAGAAGAAATACAGTATAAAGATATAATTAAATGAAGTAGGGACATAGCAGGGCAATTAAACACATTTACAAGCCAGACATCAATAAGTTGAACCATTTACCCAATCAAACCGTAGCATAAACAGAAATCCAAACATGGCAGGTCAACCACAAACAGATAAGGACACCACGGATAGTCATAGTCCACGAGATTAATCAAACGAGGTACAAAAGATAAGCAGATCAACAATCGATTTCACACAAGCACTGTTACCAGACAAATCAAAGGATCACATAACAGTAAGATAGCATATCATCAGATGACAACAGGTAAATCTTATATCGCATACATACATATCATACAGAGTAACCAGTAGTCACATAAACATGAATATCATAATCAAATCCAATAACATATAATAACCCGGTACGTGAATGGAACGATAGTCTGAGGTAACAGAATGAGAGTGTGACAGATCAAAGCAATGGAATATATATATATATCTTGGTAGTAGGGTGAGTCATGTAAGGGTACTGAGTAATGAACAGTTAACATAGAATATGGTGCGTTGGGGAATACAGGAGGTATAATATAGGTATATCAAAAGTGTGAGGGTTATCAGAAATCTACCCCGAGCCAACAAAACAAACCATATCAATAGTGGCAATATGACCAAGTAACCAATAGTAGCCATTGTATTCGGAGGGTGACCTCGGAATACCAAACCAATCTGAGGAGACCTCAAGAACCAATGGAGTAGCTAGCTCCCAAAATGTGAGGGTGTATTGCACACACGCACCACATCACCAAAACAATATATCAATATCAATACAATACAAATCTAGGATGCATCCATCGCCCCTGCAAAACAAATAGTGGCCATACAATATATTCAAGCGCATAATCAATACAAATATGGGGACGGTGTGCAACATCACTCGTGCACTGAGTCATGCCATTGGTGCATCAATGACACGGACATGGAACCCCCATGCCTAGTTAATGGCTCGGGTATCAACTGATAGGTCAAAGTGTACAATATATATAGTTAAATCAATATCAAAGGTCCAATATTAGCAGTTCACAAATCAAATCAGTAGTCCAATATCAAAGGTTCAATAATCAAAGGTTTCAATAGCAAAGGATCAATATCAAGGGTTCAATAGCAAAGGTCAATGTCAAAGGTTCACATAGCAAAGCAAAGGTTCAATATCAATATGGCAAGAGATCAAAGATGCAAAGAGATCACGAGAAACCTTAAGAGAAAGGTCAGAATATCTGTACCTTAACGCCAATGAAAGGAAAGCAAACGAATGAATGAACAAGAAGACACAACGTCACGTCTCCTCCAACAAATCTACACGGATTACGATTCGTATAATACTTATTAGTTCATTTAAGTCATAACAGATTTATTGCTTATATAAATTGTATTAATATTTTTAGAGTTACTAAGTGTATTCTCATTTTTAGCAATTGACCGTATTAAAATACTTTAGGGTAAACATCATTTATTAGCCAACTTAAGGCTTACAAAAGATAAATGGCGAAATTAAATGTTTAATATGACATATCAAAGCTTAGGGTTTAAAATGTAAATAATTTAAAAATATAGTTTAAAGTATATTTTATCACTGTTTCAAAGTTCAAATGCCAAAAGGATAAACTATAGAACTTAATGTTATCAATATAATAGTTTAGGGTGTATTTTGTCAAATTATAAAAGTCTAAGGTTTGCATGCGACGATGACCAAAGATTTAGGTTTAAATTGTAAATAAACTTAAGTAAATAACTTAAATACATTTTCCTTAAAGAATGATGATACGAATTTTTATTTTGCAAAACATGTTTCATATTCGGTGCTCGTTCGCGGTTCAAACAATTAACATTCACGACCTAATAAAAATATATTATGATTAACCCCCGGCTTGACTATCCCGACATCACTTTCAAAACACAAAACGACTAAACCATTTATTCCGCGATTAGCCTTGAATATACCCTCATGAGACCATGGTTAGTTTACATTAGGCTTATGACTTCCATTTCATTTGCTACCAAAATCATGCATTCAGGCACACGCTTATATATAATTAGTTTAAAATAGATTATACAATTCCATGTATATGTACGTGTGAAGGAAACACCACACAAAACTCATGCATGCAAATTCATTTTTTTTTTTTTTTTTTGTATAACCTTATCATAGAAACATGATCGAAAACGGTTCGCACTCATCATTACTTGTTCCCAGATTCTTGTTAATTAGATCATCTATGTTACGCCCCCTTGATAGATCGACACCAACTAAACCCAACGCCCCCGTCGTCTTTTATTCGGGTTTTACATGTTTCGTATAGCATATTTAAAGGTTCGTTTTAGAGGTTCAAAAGGTCGACAAAAGGGACCGGTAACGTGACATTCACAACAGCCCGTAGAACCGACACTAAAACAATAACATAAAGGCGTATTCATGTACGATTTCATGTGATCAAAAATCTTAGTTCTTTTGTGATGTTTCAATAAAGTCATGCGTATTAAAATTTTAACACAATATACTTAGACTCTAGTTAAAAGGCAATTTCAAAAGTTCTCATTAATCTTGACACAAACAGACGAAGTCATTTATATCGTGAGGTCCGAAAATAGATTCAACATTATGGTCCTTAGTACATTATTATTCAACATATATACGTATACATTTTATGAGTTTAAGTAACCAAGTAAGATGATTTTAGGTGGCCAAATTCTTCCATTATATGTGATGTTTATGCGAGAATATCATGCACAAGAGGGCCAAACCCCACGACAAAATCGAGTAATGAAGAGAAGACGAGGCGGTGTTAT
The DNA here is from genome assembly GCA_022545495.1 of Chrysanthemum lavandulifolium. Taxonomy (NCBI): domain Eukaryota; kingdom Viridiplantae; phylum Streptophyta; class Magnoliopsida; order Asterales; family Asteraceae; genus Chrysanthemum; species Chrysanthemum lavandulifolium. Next base: position 239,073,283 of record CM040240.1, read on the forward strand.
GTTACCTTGTAACGTGTAAAGAGAGGAAGGAAAAGCAGGATGAAACGGGCAGCCAAGGTCCTCCTTTGTGCTTCTAAAATCACGACAACAAGACCACTCCTTCAAAACCAATATCACGACCAACGACCTTGACCTAGCAATACCGCGATCAACGACCCGGGATCACGGCCTTCTTGAACGTTACTAACCTCCCTCGTGCTGGCTTGAGATCGAATGGATGAGGACACAAAAGTCTAGCCGTCACTTGTTGCTTTCTAGGGTTTTATGCGTTATGTTTGAATGAGAAATGGCAAGTTAATAAGATGCAAATAAAAGGGATAAATGGGGAGTATAATTGGCCGAGTCAAGGGGAAAAATCACAGCAGAAAATTCCACTTTCCAAATTTCACATATGATGGGCCTTCATTTAAGTTATAAAGTGAGGTTAATTTTCAGCCCATGTAAAACATAAAACGTGTGAGGTGCAATTGACATAGGCGTAGGTCGATCTTTGTACACGTTATTTTTTTGGTGATTGTAGCTTTTACTTTCATTAAGCCTCGACTCATATGTTAAATTCAATTTCATTACATTGAGGATAATGTGGGTTTAAGTTCGATAATTATTCGTATGTTAGGTTAAAATTTCAATGAGCTTGACATAATTTACGTATTTTATAAATATTAAATTTGGAGGGGTAAGTTAGTCTTTCACGCGTTTACGATTTTAGGGTTTACAACTCTTCCTCTAAAAGAAAAATTTTCGTCTCGAAAATTGAAGTCGCAGGATACACCGAGACGAACCAGATGTAGCAATCCATAGTCTCATACAGATCATAACGATTTCGTTCTCAAAGCGTACAAATCTTACACATAACAGATGTCGGTGAGAATCTCGCAAGGAGGCACAGAATTTCAAACGATCATAAGGAGTGCCAATTAACGGATATAGGTCATATTCCATTCACGTACCAACCCGAGGCATTTCCCAAGATTTTGTATGATTTCAATAAGTTCAAATTATATGATCTCGGTATTATCACGTTGATCAGGCGTCATAATACTTGCATCACATAACAAGTCCTTATTGTCATCATATTCTGTCTCGGGTCATGACAAACCAAATAACCAATATCACACCAAACATATCACATACCGATATCAAGTAACATACCAAAGTAGAACAGAATCGCATACATACAACATATACCACATCAAAACAACTTACCATACCACAAAAGAGAGAAGGCCATCAACTAGCATAAAACGGTTCTTCATGACTCATTACTGACGATCCAAAAGAAAAGCTGAGATATTAACAAAATACCAAACGATAAATCTTCACGATTCAAACCGAGCTCCAAACAAATCAAGAAAAGCAATACCGATCAGAATCACTTAACAGGATATCAAACCGCCTCAAATCGTATGAAGTAAAGCGCATGACAAGCGAATAGGAGTAACACAAGTCGCGCCAAATCACATGAAGTAGATGAACCTTCTCGGACACGGTTGAACCTTTTCTCCGTCCTTGCGCCTTTGGTTGATCCGTCCGGCTCCTAGCAAAGATTCGATGCCTCCAAAGAAGACGGCGGTCGGGTGTAACCGCTCACGAACCTTTCCACTCGAGATCGTTGCGAACGCGCGGTCGGCACCATCATCTTCGGCTCCACGGGTAGTCTCCATCTAACGATCGATAAGCGGATGTGCGAAGACAAAATAATAAAATCAAATGTGAAGAGAAGAAGACCAAAGCAAGAAGACAAAGATTATCAAGTCAAATCGAACGACAATCCAAAAGAAATCGAATATATCATAACAGACGGAAACCTAGTGTCTACCCAAGTCCTCACGGGTCAATCCTAAGGTCAACAAGGCGAAACACGGAGCTCGATACCATAATTGTAACACCATTATCTTGACCACAATATTGTCCGCTTTGCCATGAGCTCACGGCTTTGTTTTGTGGCCTCATTTGAAGACTTCCCAGCAGTCACCCAAGCCAAGATTACTCTCACATGAGCACGCTTAACCGCGCAGTTCCTAAGAACTCCACCATGATGAGACCACAAAACGCGTTGTGTCATTGTAAGGCGAATGTTATCTTATGAGCCCAAGATCTCTCCGTGCCACGGCCGATGTGGGATTTGCCTAGGGTGTCACATGCCCGCTAAGTCCATAAAGAGACTTAATCGGTTTACACTTTGTTTTCATTTCGGGCAAGATGAAGCCACGAGGTTGGTTCATATAAACCTCCTCATCCAATTCACCATTCAAGAAAGTCGTCTTCACATCCATCGATGAATAATCGGGCGTGAATTGATGCCAAAGCAATCGGCGGCCTTATGGTATCGTCACGAGCCACGGGGCATAAGTATCAAAATAGTCTATTCGACTTTTGTTTAAAGCCCCGAATGACTAGTCTAGCCTTGAACTTTTCAATAGTTCCATCTACCTTCTTTTCTTTTGAAAATCCATTTGCAACCCGAGGTTTGCAACCGGTGTAGATCAACCAACACCCAAGTGTTGTTGCCCATGATGGAATCCATCTCATCATTGATTGCTTCTTTCCAGAAAGCAATATCATGTGACTTCATTGCTTCTTCAAATGTCTTGGGATCATCCTCAACAATAAAGCAATAGGAGTATTGGTCGTAGACCTCATCCCTTGTTCCTTCAATTAAGTATAATTGAAACTCAGGTCCAAATGACTTTGGATTCCTGACCCTTTTGCTCTTGCTGAGCACAGGTTTAAGTTGTTGAACCACAACCTCATCGTGGACCTCGATACACCGGTGTCATGAGTTCCATTAGGAATCCTCGACTTGGTCTAGGGACGATGAGAATCTATTCTCATCAAAGTTTTCATCCCTTGATTCAATTATAGAGTTAATTGAAACATATTCATTAGGTTCAATAACATAGAACCTAAAAGCCTTGGAATGCTCGGCATATCCAAAAAGATGCGATCAATGCCTCTTTCACCCAAAGTTTTCGACTTTGGATCGTGGAGTCCTCAAAGCCTGCATCCCCAAACCCCGAGATAGTTCGGTTGGGTTTCCTTTTAGTCCAGAGCTCATAAGGGTAACTTTGTTCCTTTTATTGGGAACCATATTTAATAAATATCAAGTCATAACATAGCTTCACCCTAGAACGCTTGACTCATCACGAATAAATAGGACAACATGAAATTAATCATCTCCTTCAAGACCCTATTTTTCCTTTCGAAATACCATTTCTTGAGGAGTATAAGGCGCTCGTTTCATGGATTATACCAACAGATCAAATCTGAGTATCCATGTATTGACCTCCCCATCGGTCCTTAATCTTTTGATCAAAGACAAAAGTTGTAATTCAACTTCGCTTTTAAACACTTTGAATTTATCTAATGCTTCATCCTTGGAATGTAACAGATAGACATAACAAAACCTAGAAGCATCATCAATAAATGTCACAGTACTTCTTATTCCCCAAAGAGGAGTGGCATGCAAGTCACACAGTCATCGTGTATAAGCTCCAAGAGCTTAGTCTCACGACTAACACCACGAAAAGGTTTCTTGGTTATCTTGGTCAACATGCAAGTTTTACACTTTTCAGTGTCCATGTCAAATGCTGGGATTAACCCATATTTAGACATATCTTGCATCTTTTTATAGTGTACACGGCCAAGTCTAGCATGCCATAGGGTAGAGTCAGACAGGTCATTGGTCACAAAGGCTGAATTAACACTATCAGTGGCAATATTAATCCTGAACATTTTGTTACATAAATAGCCAAAACCAATAAAAACACCTTTCTTAGAAAGAACAAATTTATCAGATTCAATAACTTGTTTATATCCATGATTATTCAAAATACTACTTGAAACCAAGTTCTTCCCGATATCGTGAACATGAATAACATTAAACAAAGTTACAATCTTTCCGAACTAAATCTAAGATCTACACAACCACGACCATGCACCAAGGTCGTTGACTCATTTCCCATGTGAAGAATAGAACCATCATTCGGTGACTCATAAGTCTTGAACCGACTTCTATCTTTACACACATGAACTGTTGCACCGTAGTCAACCTACCACGCAACATCATCATCCTCGCACATAATGAGATTCGATACATATGTAACATAATAAATCGAAAAGACTTATTAACCATATTCGACCTTTTAGTGAGTTGGAAGAACCACCACCCCACGAACCATTAGTGCACGATCCATTGGTTTTACCATCAACCTTAACACCTTTGCAATCCCTTTTAATGTGACCAGTTTTGCCACATTTCCAACAAGTAGGTGTTGCCTTCTTGTTAGGATCTACCCTTGTGTTATCATGATATTTGCGTTTGCCTTTGTTGTCATTGTACATGGTGGAGTTGTTATGCTCCATCATATCGACAACAGATGCACCAGCAGCATTGCTACTCTTTGGCTTGTCATTATCCTGCACCTTGAGAGATTCCTCAATGCGCAGATGACTGCCCAACTCAACCAGAGTTAATCCTCCTTCTTATGTTTCAAGGTATGCTTGAAATCTTTCCAAGAAGGAGGGAGTTTGTCAATGACACAAGAGACTGAAATAGCCTCATCCATGTGCATATTGTGTTGTGTCGACCTTCCAAGTATACCAAGAAGTTCATTGTATTATTCCATAACTGGTCTTGAATCAGTCATTTTGTAATTGTGAAATTACTTACAAGGAACTTCTTACTTGATGCATCCTCAGCCATATATTTGGAATCCAAGGAATCCCACAGTTCTTTGAAATATTCAAAGTTCTGATAAATTTCAAACAGAGAATCAGACATACCATTGAGAATTAAACCTCTGCATATGTAGTCATCATTCTCCCATTTGCTTCTTCTCCTGATCTGCTCCACAGTAGCATCATCATCATCATCAGGAATTGGAGTTGTGAGCACATACACCACACTCATGCTTGACAGCAAGAAGTGCATCTTCTTCTGCCATCTCCTAAAATCCACCCCTTCAAACTTATCCAGCTTAGCAAAGTTTGAAGCCATGTGTTTCATTGCAGCATCAGCCATTGATTATCACTGAATAGTTTACTTTGATTGTTGGTGTGTATTCGCCCAGTAGCAGGGTAAAACAATCAAAGGCAACAACAATACCACTAGGTGGTTACCGGATATCACTTGGAATCGTGTGATCACTTTCCAAAGTAAACTATTCGACCCTAATGTCTGGGTTACATGAATATCTACTTGGGATAAGACCAAATGTAGTTATAGAATTAGGCACAATTCAATAACCCTTGCGCTTATAAGTGTTTAGCTTAATGTTTGTTTCTGCTGATATCAGTATGATTCAGTGTCCCTTCATGCTTATGAAGATCATCTCTATTTATAGTAGAGAATACTCACTCCTAGTTAATGGACATTATAAATGATTAACGGCCAATTAATCACCCATAATAAACCTCCATTATCACAGGAATAGTGGTTACATGACCAATTAAACGTGGTCATAAAGCGCTCATAACGATCACTTGAATGAGTGAAAGTCATTACGATAATTACTTGCAACACTACCGGTGGGAACCTATTACACTAGCGGCAGAACCAATACACTACCAGTGGAAACCAATCCACTGTTAGTAGGAACCAATCCACTGCTAGTAGGAACCAATCCACTGTCAGTACAAACTTAGCACTATCAGTACTAACACTGGCTATCAGTACTAACTTAGTACTATCAGTACTAACTTAGCACTACCAGTACAAACCACTATTGAGTCAGGGAGTCCAGGGACCTCATAGGTGTACACTCCGTATCTCCTAACCCAAAACCAGGTGTGAACCAATCCCATAAGTGCACTAAATTTTTCAACATTCATTAGGTTTATAGTAATGTAATCAATCAATATTTTAAATTGGTCACATGTAGAGGAAAATATAATCAATCAATATTAATCTCTATCGTTTTACATTTAGTAGAAGAGTCGGTAGTAAAATGACAAGAGTAATTTTATATTTAAAATAAGAAAATACAAAAAATAAAGAAAGAGATTATAATACTAACCCGGCAAAAACGACTTGTCAATAAAATTCGGAAAGCAAGAATGAAGAAAAAGAGATTACAGTCAGGGACGGACCTACATGGGAGTCGGGTGTGGCACGGGTCACACCCCATTTCGAGTCATGAAATGTAAAATTCTATGAAAAGTGTTGTTTTTCTGTATGTGCAACACCCAATAATAAATTTGAGTTACTTTCTTTTTTTATGGTGCAACTTTAGTCTAAAAATTCTTACTTATGATAAAAAGAAAAAGAAAAAAATAATTGTGCAAGATCCTCACGAAAATTTTTGTGCAACACCCTTATAAAATTTCTGGGTCCGTCATAGATTAGAGTATAATACTTTATAATTGGATCACTAAACTTGACACATGTATGTGCAGAAATTATCTTTTACTGAGTATGATTTATGTGTGTAGCATTTTTTAAATGGGGATAATTTTATATTTACCCAATCTAAACATGAAAATGTCATATATACCCAAAATACAACTTTTGAATGCATCATGTACAATGCATTTAAAGCATGTTTTGGGTAAATATAACATTATCATGTTTAAGTTGATTAAATATGGAATTGCCCTTTTTAAATGAAAAAACATGGCAAAGTGACAAAAAGTCACATGTAAGTTGATGAAATAAATAGAGTTATTCTTGAATCTATCTATTAAACTTATATATCACTGCTCATAAAGCAAAATAATCAAGTTTACTTCATGCATCATGTTTTTGTTAACAAAGGATTTCAATTTTTTGACCGATTGATCTACGACATCTAAGTCCACTACCACATACAAAAAAAGCAGGTAAAGTTCTCTAAACTTTTTTAAAGATTAACGTGGCAACATCGTTGCTTGCACCAACTAAAAATTAAACTTAATATCTCACATTATAGTAATGATAGTCACAAAACTTTTACCACTACGTCAACTCTCAGTGATTATACATCATAAGTTACAAAATAAAAAATCATTGCACACCAATTCATTTTAAACAACATAAGTACGTTACACACACAATGCGCATCAACAGTAAGAATGTAATTAGATTGACGACTAAGGTAGTGTTTGTTTTTTTGATAAAACCGTCTTGATTATCTTTGAATCTTAGCGAGCCAGATCTAACAAGCCAAAAGTGTGATTGTTTCCTTTGCATTGTTAGACACAGGTAGAGGCATATACATGCCTCTTACTAGACCCCGAGAACCTCTTTTTGGTTTCTTTCTCTGCCCATTTTTTTAACCAACATTTAATTATTTCACAATATATACATCACAAATCTATGTCACATATTTTAAATAGTACTTGAACACACAATAATTTGGTTGTGAATTTTCTCGCATTACATGATTTACTATTGGAATACAAGCTCTTTGGTAAGCAAGATTTCTTTTGTACCTATAGTTGAGAAATAATGTTATTTTTTAATCTGAATACTTCACTTACCATGTGCTTCTTGGCGAGGATGAGGCATGGGTGCTAGACTCGACATTTCTCACTAAGGGCTAACTACATATATTACGTGAATGTTTTTTTGTCTATTCGTATTTTTTGGCCTTTTATGAGCGCGTAAATATCATAAGTGAAACCCAATATTGACTAACACCCCTAGTTGTACGTACATAAGTGAAACCCAATATTGAAGACAAGGATTGCTTTGATTGAAACATCAAGGGTTGAAGTTACAACTTTTGGATGTATAGATTTAATTTTGGGTTGTTTATTGAAAATAGATTATGTGTTTTCAAAACGGATAATCAAATATTAGTTGTTTTAAAACATGATTTTAAAATATAGTATTTTGATTTGATTGTGTTGTTTGATAATGCAATAATTAGATAATGAGTTTTCAAGTGTTTAACAAATCTTATTTATTAATTTAACCGGTAAAATGACGATGACACTGTGTGTATAAAGTCAAAGTTACAAATTGAACATGTAACAATTATTGTATATTTCTTCTTAAGCTTAGCAAACAAATCTTAGAATCCACTTCTAAGAGCACAAGGTATGCAAGAACTTAATAACACGTTATTGGTATGTCACCTCAGCGTCACATCATACATCTCCTAATAACACACCAATAACTCAAACAACCCTCTCTCATAACACCACTAACATCACCTGTAGGTCCCGCAAAATACCCCACCAAATATACCACTCACTCACAATAAAAAAACACACACACACACACACACACACAAGGTGCATTTGGCTTGAGCTAGTGGAGTGGCTCAAAACACAAAAGAGTGCATTTGCCATAAGTTTGGCATGTTGGCCGGTAAGGTTGGCACACCAATGGTTCACTAATGGCTCACCGATGGCACCCCATACCTTGTGCTCTAAAATAAAACACATGTTATAGGTTTGGTCCAATTTTTCATTGACTATTAGTTTGACCGGTTAAAGAAAAAAATTACTAAAATACCCTCATTTTGATAATGAGAAATGACTAAAATACCATCCTCTTTATTATTTCCTTTTATTATTATTATTATTATTATTATTATTATTATTATTATTATTATTATAAATCACACGTTTATTAAAAACTCATAGGATTACAAAGATTAGTGGGAGCCTCGAAACCAACCGAGCCCCACACCTCTAGCAATGGTAAAACCAATCCTATTAAAGATATGAGCTGCACACGCTCAATGTCACGAGTCATCGAGAACGTCGAATACGCTTGAGTAAGGTGACTGCATCTTTCTCAAGTTCTCCAAAAGAGGAAAAAGAGAAGGGGAGAAACCCATACCCAATATCCGCACATTTGGCCTCTTAAAATTTATTATTATTACTACTACTTAATATTTAAAGCAAGGGGTGTGGTAAACCTTACATGCTCGCTGTTCCTACGTGGCGGGGTCGCCACTTCTCGCCACCACAACAGCCTCCTTCGTCGTCCTTTGTCGTTTGGTGATTCGTCGATGGAAACGAAGCAGAAAAGAAAAAGCACTTTTGAAGAGTGTGTTTGTGTTATGTGAGTGAAAAAGAAAATAAAATGGGTTGGGTGTTGCCCAAATGAAGAGTTGTTAAAGGGTTATGATAAAAGGGGTTTTGAAGTGTTAATGTTAAGGTGAGGTAGCACTAGTGAGGCTCAAATGAAGAGAAGTGGTGATTCATTACACCCCTTGCTCTTATAGTCTTGTCATAGTTCTAAAAGGCTCGCAAAAGCCCCGCAAAGGTCTCACAAAGGCGTGAAACTTGGCCATGTCATCACGCCGCTTTATGACATGTCTTTTTGTAAACTCGGTGTATATAAAATATGATATAAATATATAACTATTTTCTTATTTTGTGTCGCCTTATGTCACGCCTTATAAACGCAAAGCTTCGTCTTGACCGTAAATGCGTGAGACTTGGTCATGCCGCCACGCCGCCTCTCGCGCTATTTATAACCTTGAGTCTTATACACAAACACAAACACTTCCAACAAAAAACATAAACACAAGAAAATCCTTTGCGATGTCGATTCAAACATCATCAGTGCTAGATTTTAGTAAAAACCAAAAACAAAAACACACACAAAAAGTCAAAAACAAGCACATCGCTTCCACCTTCATTATTATAGCACAAGGTGTGGTGAAGAGGGGTTTACCTCTTCATCACCGCCACGTCAGCGCCACCTCAGCATAACAAACCTCCACAACTAACCACAACAAACCCTCCTCATAACAAACCTCAACCTCTTCATTTGGGACCCACCACTAAAAAATTACATATTAAAAAAAAAAAAAAAAAAAAAAAAAAAAAGCGACAAAAGTACAAAATATACCCTCGTTGTTCCAACGAAGAGGGTTGTGCTGAAGAGGGACGAAGAGGAGGGCGGTGTGGTGAAGAGCCACGACAAGGTGCCACGGTGGACGACGAAGAGCTATGAAGAGCCCACACCGGGTGCTCTTAAACACCCAAAAAACTATTATGATCTTCAAGCCTCCCCACCTTCATCATCAAGCCCACCACTAAACTCTACCAAGCCCCTGCCCTCACATTGCCACCACCACCATATCTGGTTTTCGGTGGTTGGTGGTGGGTTCTATTTTTATAAAAATTAGGGGTTTACATTTTTTTCATTAAATTGGGGAATTTTTTGTAGGGTTTATGTTGTTTGAGTGTGAGTTAGTCATCTCTGAAGTTAATCTTGTGATTTTAGTTGAAATTTTATGGTTAGGATTTTTAATTTTTGTAAAATTTCAGGATTTTGGGGTTTTGTGTAAATTGAAGGATAAACTAACATACACAAATATAGTTTTCCCAAATCTGGAAAAAAAAACAAAAAAAGAAGAAATAGAAAGACAAGCGGATAGTGGTTTACAGTGGTTCTTGTTAAGTGGTCGTGGTTTCTGGTGGTGGTACATGGGTGGCAGTTGGGTGAAAGAAGGTGTGTACTTGTGTTTGTTCATTGTGGTTATGGAAGCCATTTTTGCGCTTTACAAAATCTATACTACTTTATAGTAATATATTTAATACATGCTATTAATAGAAGGCTTAAAATTCAGATTCAACATTTTACTTAAAATGGAAATATTTGTATTAGTTTTCAATTTCAAATGCAACATAACATATATGCAGACAAGTCCATTTACACCCCAAAAATACCATTGTAACAGCCCATTTAAAGTAATTGTAACAGCCACTAAACAAATGTAACAACCATTTGAAAATTCAATGTGTTAAAACCTCAAAGTGTAACATTCACCAACTGTAACAGCCAATGCAATATTGCTAGCTAGAGAATTAGAATGCTAGAAATCAAGAACCGTAACAACTAAAGTGTAAAAGTCTCTATAAAAGCATGACATACACACATGGTTTAGGTACAATTCATATAAAAAATTCACTAAAATTTCGTGACTACGAAGTGAGTGAAAGGTGACTCGATGATAGTTGTTGGGCATGATCTTGAAGTAACTAAAAATCATCATCTTTGTCACTTGCTCCAACCAACGAAGTTACAAGAAAAGAACTACTAGATTTATACCAAGCTCAATCAACACACACAACAACAACCACAACAACCTACAAGATTACAACTAACCACAAGGTTAGCATAACCCCATATAACCTCAGATCTGTTTCACTCTTCATTGGTCAAAGTTAAAGTCAAAGTAAAAAAAAAAAACGAATGAGAAAAGCACCATTAGTTTTTCTTTTTTTTACCATCTTTATCCTCATGAAGCACCATATCCATGAAACACCATAAAAATCAAGTGCACTAACATATTAAAGATATCGATTCCACCCTAAAATTCCCCTATTCGAAATCTTGAGAGAAAAAAAGGAAAACTCTTTTTTGATAAATAAAACCGAAAAGTCGCGTTGTCGGTCGGACGTGGTGGACATATGGTTGGTCAACGGGAGGTGGGTGTGATGGTGAAGTGGTGGCGCTAGGGGATGGTTGCTGATTATATTGTGGCCTGAAAGTGATCGGAGTGTGGTCGGAGATGACTAAAGGATTGAAAGTGATCGGTTTGTGCTATAAAAAAACAAAGGGTGTTTGTTTTGAATGGATATAAGTTTCACTGGATTTGTGTTTGTTATTTTGGTTGCCTACGGAGTGAAATGGGAGGAAGTATTGTGTTTGTTTCCATGGAGATATAAGGTTGGTCGATGTTTTTGATGAAATGAGATGAAATATATGGTAACTACTTTTTTGGAAGGAAGGAGTCAAAGGGGCAGATGTTTTGATAACAATGGATTTTAGGGTTGAAATGATTTAGGGTTACATTGGTAGTGTTACATATCACTTTTTTTTATTTAAAGTTATTTTTTGAGAACGCCATACTACCATACTAAATTGGGCCTATCAAATTTAAAAGAACCGAAGCCTACACTTATGAAGATTCGATTTACTAGCAAACAATTAAAAAGTACATGTAAGATAGTTATGACATGTTGTTCTTCTCATTTTAAATTGACATAAAATGTTGTTAAGTCTTAATTTTTATAGGTTATACCCTTATAGAATTCAGAAAAGGAGTATCAAATCCCATTGCAACGTCTTCCATGTAGGAAAATATTTGAACATGATATTGTGTTTGCTTATTTTGAAACTATGTATAGTAATGTGGGTGATTTAGTTTTTCTGATTCTTGAAGTCGCAATAAGCAATTAGGCACTTTCTGAGTCTAATAATAGTTCTCACTGTTTGTGATTCGCGTTGTTTGTGAACAACGAAAAAACCATTGATAACCGGAAAATAAATTATCATGCATTTTAGAATGAAAAACGTTGTTCCTGGTTAAAGAGTTAAAGTTGTTCCGACACAAATTTCCGTATATTTATTGTAAAAAAATGTAATAATTTAAAATACGTAGCTCACTGGAATATAAAATACGTAAAGTTGTTGGTAGAAAAACATATAAATGAAAAAAAAAAAAAAAAAAAAAAAATATCGCCACATTTAACGGTCAATGTAAGTCAAACAGACGGCGTTAATGATTTAGGCTAAACACAGAAGACTAGACACGATCGGTGTTGAGTTCTTGATAACGCTACGCCGCCGTCGGGGTCAAGGAAACTTCCTTTCTTCGAGCAAGTTTTATAACACCCTAGGCAAAGGAACCTAATCGTTGTAGTGTAGTAATTAGGGTAAGCCACGGGTATTGATATCGCTTCTCTGGGGAATAGGAATGCTAGTGAGAAGTTACTACGCTAAGGTTGAGGTTGAGGAAGATTATTTTTATCTTTTTATGTTTTTAGAAATTGAAAAGGTACGAATCTCGGTATTGGATTTGGGGGTTGGTATTGCTACCGATTACTCTACTATTATCTAATTATCTAAGCTAAGGTTGTGATAGTCTATGTCTAATTGATGTGTACTCGTATGATAGTTTAAAGATGTGTTTACTTAGGTTTTACTACTCCTTAATTATCTCCTATTGATGGTTGATTTGTCACGTCCTTATTCCTAGTCACATGTGATTCTAAGGCTATAGGGCTGCTTGTTTCCTAACTCTTTGAAATTACCAAAGGGTCTTGTTTACAAATCCTCTAGTGATTTATAGACGCCTACTCTACGGTTGTCCTTGAATACTTTATCCTATAATTACCTAGATAATTATATTCTAAAATTCACAAAGAAAAGTCAAGCATTAAGTACACAACGAATAATCTAGCGCACTCTAGATCATTAGTCAACTAAGATAAGTATCAACCAATCAATATTCAATAATTAAGTTTCATATTCCCTAAGCAAACACACAAATAAATTAGCCGGACATGGAGAACATGCAAGCATACACACAAATAATCAAAGACATAATTAAATTAATGAAGTAAATACTTATCTTGATGTATAATAGGGTTTAGAACCCTAAAATATCGCACAAGAAAGCCTTGGTTCGGTTTTAGGTTTTACCCAAAAGACTACACCCTAAACCGAAAAATTGGATTCTATATATAAGATTATATCTGCGACGGCCACCTTATGTTTCGTGACGCCGCTGTACCGCCGTCATTAGGGTTTCGCCTTGGCCACGTAAACCTTGCGACGGCGCCACCTTATGACCGTGACGCCGTCCCTTCACCGACGCCGCCTTGGGCGCATCTAGGCCGTCCCGAGTAGCGACGGCCTATTCCTTTAGAACCCGACGTCCTCCCTTGAAAACATGCAATTTCGCTCGAGCCGTCAGGGTGCCTTCCCGACGGCGTCGCAGATATGCAATGGACGCCGCCTTTATGTTTCAAAGACTTTGAGTGTCTCGATTCGACTTTGGCCATTTTCTTCAGATATTCGCCTTTTCGTCCAAATAAGCATCATTCCAAAGATTTTGCCTTCAAGAGACCTAAAAGTGAAAAGGAACGATATTAAGCAATAACGGATACAAAAGTGATCGAATAAGGGCTTAAATGACCCCTCAAAAGGTACCTTTAAAACCTTATCAAATATCCCTACACTTGGTATTTGCTTGTCCTCAAGCAAATGTGCTTTTAACCAATTAATTTATAAGTTGGGGTCATGAAGCATCCATTCAAAACGGTCCACAACACATATAAGCCCCAAAGTCATAACAAGCACGGAATTACATACTAGCACCTCACATGGGGTGTTTGATACTCACATCTCTCTCGGTGTATATATGAAATATAACAAATCGAAATGGAAGATAAACACTCATTAACCGGTCCTAGTACATAGATTACCATAGGCTCGAGAATAGATCAAACCTCCGTCGCTTTGGCGTAAGCACCTAGGAAAGACTATCAAAGAGGTCTTTTAAAGGGTTGTAATGTTAGGCTTACTAGTAGGAAATGAAGGGTTTGGTGGGATAGGCTATTTAGTGGTGGATAGTCAAAATCTCTATGTTGCAAGTATACGAAGAATGGCGTTCTAAGCCAAGACTGACACTCTAAAACTCTAGGCAACGAAAATAAACAAACATAATTTAAAAGATAGATGTAGAATGGTAGCTCGTATGGTTTTTTTTTTTTTTTTTTTTTTTTTTTTTTTTTTTTTTTTTCTATTTTTTTTTTTTTTTTTTTTTTTTTTTTTTTTTTTCATACACTTTTACTCTACCATCCTCTACTAAGACATCAAAATGATAGGATTTATAGACACATCCCTACACTTGAGTTTTTATTACTCTAACACTAATTTGACCCGAATTGAAAAGATCAAACACTTGAGTACATTATTATGCAAACAAAGAGAATTTGAGTTTAACGTTCTCTTCCCTATATTTCATAAACTTTAACTTTTCCCATGAATCCCAATCATCCCAAAATCTGTATACAAAGGATATGACTCGACTTAGCAACTCATGCAAGCAACCGATAATTGAACTAAGGGTTTGGGTGATAACATAAATTGCACTAAAAGTGAGTGCAATAAAGGGTAGGCTAAGCGCGATTTGGGTGTATATTTGGGGGTGGGGTGTAAACAATGCTTTCATTGATATTCCGAAAACCGAAACATCACGAGAACCGCGAAAAGGATAGGCTCTAAGGGTTAACTAGGGTATCGTGTACTAAAGATGAGTACAACACAAGTGGTGTGGGGGAATTACTCAACCGAGGTGGAAGAAGTAATTATATTACGTGTATCAAACAAGGGTTTATCCTAATGCCTCTTATCATTTAGTTATTCCTAACTACACAAGTGTAGTCTCACTAGCGATCTCGGAATGCATCACAAAACAAGTTCTAGAATCTAATATACTACCGGTTCACACTCTAAGCATTAAAGATGAATGCTTTAATTCCTACTAATCTAAGTGGCGATCCTCACATTTTGGGTGGAATTTAGGTGATAAAGGGTTTTGTGCTAGTCATGCAACTTCCTATCCATGAGACGCTTTTGTTAAGACTAATGGCCCACTCCTATATGTCATGAAAAAATTTAAATTTGGCTAAAATTACCCTAACCTACATTTTCTCATGGTTTATTACACAAATACACTTGGACAAAGCAAACAAATAAGGATAAGCATAGTTTCAAAGTTCCCGCTTTATTTTCCTCCCTCCACTTAAACCGAACATTGTCCCCAATGTTCCCAAAAGTATCAAAGTTATGATAATAGAAGGTAATTAAAACGAAAGAAACTAATACTCCCCGATTAGCTCGGTAGGATCCGTGAAAAGTGGTGGTTAAATCTTTCCAAGAAGAGTTTTTGCGTGAAAGGCTCCTTCCAAACTTGTGTAACTTCTTCTTGACAAACTAAACTCGCACACTGAAGAAAACAAACGAAACCTTCGTAAAATCGGCGGTAATAATATACATAAGACTCGATTTAAACTAGGATATAATGCTTGTGGAATGGATGTTTACGAGTTTGTTTTGAAAGTTAAGATCCGAAAATTCCAAAATTTTACAAGTAGCTCGTAAAACGAGAAAAGTAAGTCGATGTTTTATTCCTTCCCGACGCGTCAGTTGCAATCTCGACGCCGTCAAAGTTATCCCGACAAAACCGGTCTCGCGATTTTCGAAAAATTCGAAAATTTACATCTTTAGAATCGGAAAATTTCGCAAAACATCCATTATGACTCGATACAAGCATTTGACTCGAATAAACAAACATATATATCTTTTAATTAATTGTTATTCTCATGTTCACGCTTCTTATGAAAACGTGTAATCCTCCCTACACTTATCCTTTATGTAAAATACCTTTATATGTAATTAAGACGAGGTTAAAAACAAAATAAAGCATTTTTACAAATTTAAACATGAGGACAAACAATTAATAAAAGATATATGACACTAACAAGCAAACAATTAAGCATGGGTTGCCTCCCACGAAGCGCTTTTCTTTATTTAAGAGTCTTGTAGCTAGACTCGTAGTCCTACTCCCACGCTTTTGCATTACCGCCTCTTGACGGCCTCTATCTGGGGTTCCATGTTGTAGAAGTGTCCCATGATACTCCTTTCTAAGAGTTCACCCTCTCCCACTCGGTCCTATATTTCGTCCTAAATTCAAACAATCTTTATAGAACCCGAAAAGCTTAGCCATAACATAATCTACTCCTTTTCCCTATCCTCATCATTCCTCGTAATAGACCGACAGCTTAAGTTCCTTTTCATCATTGGAGAGTGATGAAAACTTCTCAATCTTAAACGGCATTTGGTAGGCTACGCCGCCGGTCTCATCCTTGAATCGCACTACTCCTAACGATGGGTCATAGGTCATCCTTGCTTTCTACGAAAGGTTTTCCTAGAATAACGCGGGACAAGCTAGTGTCTATGGCCGCTAATATCTTCCACAATTATGAAGTCCGTAGGAATGTGAAACTACCTACATGACGGGCAATCCCTTAACTCTACCAAGAAAATTACACTTATCACTAGGATTATCGAGGTCTTGCCTAGTCGGATAGGCTTCTTCATTATCCAATTGTAATAGGTGCTAGTCATTATGTTAATCGGGATTTACGATCAATGTAAGCCTTTGCCACAAAAAAGGTGTCCTATGCAACATGGTATGTTAAGATTCCAAGGGTTCCCAAACTTGATTCTAGGGCTTTTCCTAACATACATGTGACTTGAGGTCACACACTAAATGAGGGTGGCGGATAATTCCTCTTCCGTAGGAAATTTGTTGAAATAGTCATTGTCTACTTCATCTTCTTCCTCGGGTGTTTCATCATCAACAAATGTTTGGTCTTCTTCGCCATCCGTTTCATCCGGCTCCACTAAGGCGATGGCATTGATGAATTGAACGTGCTTAATAAGCTTGCTTGGATCCTTAATTTCTACACCGGAGGCTCGAGAGTCGAGATAGCACTAACCTTCCTATCACCATTTATGGCTTTCAACAGTTGTCTATTTTCCTATCCATCTCGGCTTGTTGATGGTTAAAGCGGTCCGAGAGCTTAGCCATTCGGGTTTCTTGGGACGCAACTATGTTTTGCAACATCCCTTCGATACTGCTGGTTAGGACCGCTAGTGGGGCCACGAAATCATTGAGGTGAATTCTTTGGTTTGTTCCCGAAAGTCGGGCTTGTTTTTCCATGCCTCCCGGTTTCATTGAAATTCCTAGGTCCCGCATCAGTGAATCTTCCTCCTGCTCCATTATTACGCGAGGATGCGATTCAACGGAAGCATGTTCGGGATCGGGTGCTAGCGCGTGTTATGAGGATCACAAACGGCTCGCACGAAGAGGGAACTCGCTTATATGGCGCGAGGACTTAGGATTCTCGTAGGAACTCATGAGGAATTTGACTTGATCTTCAAGTTCGATCATCCTACGGTCGGAAGGTTGTGAGTTGATGGAAGGCAAGGAGATTGCCTTGACGGTTTGGGAAGTTCACGGGGTCATCCTAACTTTCGTTGTCATAGAGGCAAGGTCCTCTATTATTTCCCATGATTCTTCTCGGTGAGATCACTAAGTTTTCCACCTACCGCTTGGTCAATGGATCGCTTAGGGGAAAGTTGACATGATCATAAAAGATTTGGACTGGAGCCAAAGATCAATGCCGTGATGAGGACTTTATGAAGTAAGTCCTTGAATCGGGTCCATGCTTCAGAGAGATTCACCTTGACGTTGTTGGAACATCAAGATGTCATTCCTAAGCTTAGTGGTTCTCCCCGTGGGAAAAATCGAGCAAGGAAGCGAGAAGTAAGATCATCCCAACTTGAGATGGAGCCGTGGGAAGTCGCCGCCAATTACTAGCTTGGTCCCGTAGAGAGAATGGAAGAGACGCAAGCGCGCGGTCTCCCGAGTAGTAGCATCAAGGTCGATGGAATCGACAATTTGAGGAAATCCTCGATGTCGATTTGGATCTTCTAACGAAGTCCATGGAATGCACATCCGCTTTGCACCAACCGGATGGTGCCTGATCGCAGGCCGTAGTTCGGGCTTGGTCGGAAGCTCAATGGTGTTCCTATAACCTAGGTGGTTTGGTCTCGAGTACTCACCAAGAGTACGGCCTGGCGGTCGTTTGGCGCGGGTTGACGAGCTGGTGGTCGGTTGTCACCTTCCATGGTGAAAAGTGATGGGTGTTACGAACAAAGGTCACGAAGAAGGGGATAGACCAAGAGAAAGCTAAAATGAGAAAAAGTTTACTTGATATGAATCAAGCAAAGAAACCTAAACGAGGCGGACTACTAACTAGCTATTCTATTCCCGCAAGGCGCGCCAAAACTTGATAACGCCACACGCCGCCGTCGGGTCAAGGAAACTTCCTTTCTTCGAAAGAAGTTTTATAACACCCCAGGCAATGAACCTAATCGCTGTAGTGTAGTAATTAGGGTGTCCACCGTATTGATATCGCTCTCTGGGAATAGGAATGCTAATGGTGAGAAGTTACTACGCTAAGGTCGAGGTTGAGGAAGATTATTTTTATCTTTTATGTTTTTTAGAAATTGAAAGGGTACGAATCTCGGGTATTGGATTCGGGGGTTGGTATTGCTACCGATTACTCTACTATTATCTAATTATCTAAGCTAAGGTTGTGATAGTCTATGTCTAATTGATGTGTACTGTATGATAGTTTAAAGATGTGTTTACTTAGGTTTTACTACCCTTAATTATCTCCTATTGATGGTTGATTTGTCACGCCCTTATTCCTAGTCACATTGTGATTCTAAGGCTATAGGCGTGCTTGTTTCCTAACTCTTTGAAATTACCAAAGGGTCTTGTTTACAAATCCTCTAGTGATTTATGACGCCACTTACTACGGTTGTCCTTGAATACTTTATCCTATAATTACCTAGATAATTATATTCTAAAATTCACAAAGAAAAGTCAAGCATTAAGACACAACGAATAATCTAGCGACTCTAGATCATTAGTCAACTAAGATAAGTATCAACCAATCAATATTCAATAATTAAGTTTCATATTCCCTAAGCAAACACACAAATAAATTAGCTTGGACATGGAGAACATGCAAGCATACACACAAATAATCAAAGACATAATTAAATTAATGAAGTAAATACTTATCTTGATGTATAATAGGGTTTAGAACCCTAAAATATCGCACAAGAAAGCCTTTGTCGGTTTAGGTTTTACCCAAAAGACTACACCCTAAAACCGAAAAATTCGGATTCTATATATAAGATTACATCCGACGACGCCACCTTATGTTTCGCGACGCCGCGTGTCGCCGCCATTAGGGTTTCGCTCGCCACGAAACCTTGCGACGGCCACCTTATGACCGCGACGTCCCCTTCACCGACGCCGCCTTAGTCGCATCTAGGTCATTCCGAGTAATGACGGCCTATTCCTTTAGAACCCGACGTCGCCCTTGAAAACATGCACTTTCGCTCGAGCCGTCAATGTCTTTCCCGACGGCGCCGCAGATATGCAGGACGCCCGCCTTTATGTTTCAAAGCACTTTGAGTGTCTCGATTCGACTTTGGCCATTTTCTTCAGATATTCGCGCTTTTCGTCAAATAAGCATCATTCCAAAGATTTTGCCTTCAAGAGACCTAAAAGTGAAAAGGAACGATATTAAGCAATAACGGACACAAAAGTGATCGAATAAGGCTTAAATGACCCTCAAAAGGTGCCTTTTAAAACCTTATCGCCTCCCCGCCACATCGCCTTTCTCTCCGACGACCAGACACGATCAAATTGCCACAATACGACCGAGTTTTTTTTTTTTTTTTTTTTTTTTTTTAATTCAGATATTTTAATTAACAAATTTAAAATTCATTAAAATAAAAACATTACAATACTAATTAAAACTTAAACTAATAAAACTCAAACATTACAATACTAATTAAAACTTAAACTAATAATCTAAACAGAATATTCGATTGATGCCTTAATATCCATCGCCTTGAAGTTGTCGCAGTAAATTTGGGTCGACGATGTGTTGTAAAAAAGTCTTGTTGCTTGATTGATTGGGCCATTAACGCCATTTGTTGTTTTGGAGCTCAATTTTCTCTTTTCATTTTTAGCTCTTTTTCCTCAACTTTATGTATGCCTCTTCCATACCGTTATTTTTTTCCGGTTTTGACGGCTTGAACTTGAAAAAGGTTTTGGCTAACGAACTAAAAAATGATTCTCGTGGATCAAGAGAGGAGGATGATGATTTCTTCATGGTTGCGTCACGACCTTTTGGTCGTGATTCTCTAGTATGTTCCTCATCATCAGAATCATCCACGTCTTGGAAATTCAAAGGACATTGTGTTGACCCCATGGTAGTTGTAGAACCCTTTGATTTCTTCCGACTATTCGTTCTGAAAGCATGCATCTCAGTATTCTTCCAAGCATCATGATTCTTCAAAATTTTCCAACAATCCTCCAATGTAAAATCATGACCGTAAATCACACGGTATTCTCTAAGAGCTTTTGAGTAGTCATATCCATCACTCTCACCACTTCCATGATTAGTCTTGATATTATCCATAATTCCACAAAAATTCCCAACCCTACTACGAATCATATTCTTCCATTTGGTCGTGATCGAGTCGTACGTTATTTCTGAATCAGTTTCCTTTTCAAAGTACTATATCACCTCCTCCCAAAACCTATTCATGTTGATAGCGTTTCATCTCTCGAAATTTTCTGACACATAAACCCAAGCTCTACAAAGTGCGATCTCTTCCGCCTTTGTTCATAGTTCGTTCTTTTGGTTGGTTCGGCCTTTTCGCCTTTGTAGCGGCCTCAAGGCTTCTTTGGTTGACGGGTGACGCCTTCTAGATCGCCATCGCTTTCAACAAGCATGGAACCGTGGTACGAACCGTAACCCGAACCTTGCCCCATCGAAGCATCTTGACCCTGATAGTTTCGAGTCTAGTATTGTCGAGCCTGATAGTCCGCCATATAATTAGGTGAACGAGCCGAGCCGAGCCCGAGCTCGCGCTGAGCTCGAGCTCTCCTGCTGATATATAAAGGCTCGAGCTCGAGCTCGAGCTCGCTTCGAGCTCACATTTGAGCTCGAGCTCTACTGTGAAACTTTCACAAGCTCGAGCTCACCGTTAACACAAAGCTCTACTGCTAACACAAGGCTCGAGCTCAACACTGCTATAATGATAGAAAATATATATACGTGATGAGTTTAGGGTTCGCTTAGGCTCATGAGCCCAAACGAGCTTTTGTAGAGCTCTGCCCGAGCTCGATTATTAAACGAGCCCAACTTAGGCTCGAGCTCTGCCTGAGCTCGCTAGCTCGGCTGCTCGAGCTTTTTACCGATCCGATCTCGAATTTTTCACGAGCGGCTCGGCTCGTTTACACCCCTACATATAATCCTCCAAATCCATATCAAGATTAGCACTACGAATCGAGGAATATGTTTGATACTGGCTCAAGATCATGAGATATCCATGTTAGGACGATACAACGACCCACTTGGTGATTGGTTAAAATCCATATTAGGACGATACAGATTTACATATGGACGATTAACGTAAAACGGGTTTTGTTGTTGATTCGGTTGTGGTTGTTGTGTTGGATATTCAAAAGCGGCCTGACGAAACCGAATTCTTTGATTTGTTGTTGGTGTTATCCCGCTAATTGAAACGCGGATCCGACGGAAATTCAAACCGCATTTTGGGTAGTCGGATCGTTGGTTTTTGATGTGGGAGTTTTTTTGACATCATGAATTTGGATGAGAAGTTGTTTGAATTGTGAGTTTATAAGTGTGTTTGAGGTTGGTATTTATAAGATTGTAAAGTGGTAATTTTTTTTAAAATACAAACGGTAACTTTTTTTGAATTGTGTTTGAAAAAGTGTCTTTTTTTTTTAAAATATGAAACGGTAATAACTTTGTTTGTGCAAATCGGTCATATTTGTGACCCATATTTCCCTAAACAAGCTCGACCGACCGATTTCTTGAAAATGCCACATTGGGCTCGACCGACTTTAGAATCCACGACCCATGCATGCGATCGACTTAATGTGGTTAGCCTAATGGGTGTTTCATTTAGGAGTGCATACAAGATTTTTAAATTATTGGACTAAAAATGAAACACCCAACAAACCACAAGAACCAAAAATAAACTTAATTCACAAGATTTAATAAGTAACTTACACTGGCAAACCATAAGGACCAAATAAACTAAACAAAAAGACAAGTAAACGGTAAAGACCAATGGATACTTTTTTGAATGGGTCCTACTATTGGAACCTCCCTATGGACGCGACCCATGGTGAATATTCTCTTTGTCCCTTATTTTTCAAAGACAACGCAGCTACGGCGTTCAGTTTTTCACGCTTTTAAGCGTTTACTTATTAAACTTTATATTTACGCTTCCGATTTTCGCGCTTATAGCTTTGATATAAACAAAATTATAAAATAAAAAATAATAAAAAAAATAAAAAAACAAAAAGCTAGAGGGTTCTAATAAAAGAGGGGTCCTAATAACTCAACCCTTTTGAATTCGGACATGGAAATGCGAGGGACCAACGGTGTTAAGGGCGTGTTTGGACAAGCATCGGTGAAAAGACGAAAATACCCATCGAGTGTAAGTCATGTGTCATATACTCATATTTAATGAAAAAACCTAACGTCAGTTAAGGTTTGGACTAAAAGACAGTAAAAGAGCCCACCTTAAGAACTCTGAGCTCGTAACCCTAGATCTGAGGACCAAACGTAGAAAAGTGACCCACTTTGAAGACCAACGGCGTAATTTACTCTTAATTTAACTAAACAAGGATTGCGACGAAACCGCCGCGCTGCGGCGGGCGCTTGATATTTATCGCTATACCTCTTTCGCGTAAACCGTGAAGAAACTCGCCGACGATTGACCTCGAGAAAGCAGAGCGGATCACGTACATCGTTAACGAAACCAACGCCATCACATACTATGAGCCACTCTTTCTCCGAGGTTGGTAAACGCCTGTAAACACCAAGAAAAAACTTCTAGTCCGATGGAGGGCCCGTGAAAAACATCAAGTATAAGGCATAAGTCAAAACTTTGAAAGAATTAGCGGTAAACATGATACATGAGTGATCAAATATATGTGAATATTACTAACCTTATGAATCGGTTGATTACGATTGCCATGTTCGGTTGATCTCGCTAACGGCCGTGGCGGCATCTGTGTGAAACCTAAAATGTAACAGATGATTAGTATTCACCATTAATCGATGTGACAATGAACAATGTTTTAATATCTCTTACTTTTGACGATTGCATTAGTAATTTTACCGGCCGATATTGGTTTTCAAAAGAAATGATATGATCATTTAAATCCGACGGTTTCGCCCATCTTTTACACCTAAAACATCCAAAACGATATATTAAACACCTTTTATACATCCCTACAACATAAGTGGCCAGGTTATTCGTAATGTGTTCAACAAATCGCAATTAAAGAAGGTATCGAGTATAACTTATCGAGCATAGTCAATTGCTTAAGGTATTAAAATGGTCGTGGTGGTCGGCAAAGATTAGGAAGCTCGCTTTCGATACTAATTACACAATAGTCCCTATAACGCCGCTTTTTCAATTGGTTGTGTCATATGAATCGCCATCAGATTGCACTTTGACCACCTTGGACCACATAAATTTCAACAGGTGAAACACCGCCATCCCGATGATTAATCAAGTAATATTTAATAATAAAACAAAAATGTTCAAAACTATAGACTAACGAATTGTCAAACAATGATATTTAAAAATTTAGGAGATTTAAATCATACATGTGAATGGAGTTTCAGGCCTTTGGATTGCAATTCAGGTGGTTTACGCTTTTCCTTTTTAGAGCAACAATTGTAGCGTCCTCTTCTTTCCCCTCCTAAATGAAAGCATGAAACTATTTTTTGAATCAATATACTTTCAATATAAGCATTGAACACCAGAAATAGTTGTTACATTACACACCAAAAATAGCTTAATAAACATTTCGATTATCTGTTGCATACCAGAAATAGCTTAACGAACTGTTGCATACCAGAAATAGCTTAATGAACTGTTGCATAAAGGATTTTCTTATACTTTCAATATAGGCATTTTATTCATCTGTTGCATACCGGAAACATTGTACACCAGATGAAAAGTTTATATACTATCAATATAAATATTGTTTCTTGATTTACGTGTCGATAATTAAAGAGTTTAGGTTATATAATAAATCGGTAATTTTTTTTCAAATGTTTTACTACAATGACGAAAATATTAATCTGCTTTAGCTTTGTATAAGCCGCGGCAGTTTATATGACACTATCTATCTAGAACCATCTAAGTTGAACCGACACACTGAACCAACAAACAGAGCCCGCTTATAGAACCCCCCACCCTGAAGACGTTCCTTGAACACACCGCTTGAAACCAAAGACCGAACTAACCCACTGAACAAACCCATTCGAAGAAACCAAGACAATACCGAAACAAAAAAAAATCACCTGATTGCATGGTCTTGAACCGTTGGAATCATGTTAGGCGACGATAAGATCACTCAAAAAAGTTGTTCATCTCTCTGCTTTAAGTGGCAGAATGAGGTTGTCGCACTGTCGGCTTTTCTAAGGTTTCTGGAGTATTCTAGTAATGACTTGTTAATGTACGGTGCTATTGCTTTATCTACATTGCTCCAAGCGGGTGTCCATGCTCGGGCTACAAGAGCGTTGCTTCGTTTCTGTGTTTCGTCCTCAAATATGTAAAATAGAAGCCAGGTTGACCTAAAATGTTGGCCTACCTGTAGTGTAAAATAGCTTAATAATATTTAAAATGTGTAAACACAGTATAAGCATAACCCATTGGGCATAAGACCTTTTGTGGCTAACTCTTTGGTCACGGCAGAATCTGTTGACATTTTCTTGAGTTCCTCCTTATTCACTTCATTAACCTGCATCAGAAATATGAATCGAATCAGCACCACAAACTGTACCAACTAAATCAGTAAGGCCGTTCATTCATTGTAAGTCTTGTTAGGAAGTTGAGGTGACCAAGCATACAACTAAATCAAGGGTCACACGAATACCCGCTGTTTGAGTTTCTATGTCAAGCGGTTAGGTTCAACTTTCGCATGTCATCATGAATGCCTATTCGCAGGCTGGTTGGTATTCACTCATAAGTATGTAAATAAATGTGGTCCAAAGCGTAAAAGCATATAAAAATATGAAGTTAAATTCGGCACAAAATACACAGAACTTACCTGCAGAAAGTCAGCGCCAAGGGCCACCACCCCCTTGAGCCATACCTCCTGAACCATACCATCCGAACCATATCACATGAACCAAATTCTTGGAACCGAATCCCCTGTAGCAAAACCCCTGAACCAAAAAGTTACAGTAAATGTTCAGCTCCACAATACTCGTCGCCTACATAGTATCACATGAAGA
Organism: Chrysanthemum lavandulifolium; assembly: GCA_022545495.1. NCBI lineage: Eukaryota > Viridiplantae > Streptophyta > Magnoliopsida > Asterales > Asteraceae > Chrysanthemum > Chrysanthemum lavandulifolium. The sequence continues at coordinate 239,098,972 of CM040240.1, forward strand.
AAGCATTTAAACTGCAGATTTCCCGGTAGAAGCAATCATCTCTGCTTGTGCTGCGTCCATGATGACAGCAAAGTTTGCTCGTATATACCTCCCCCTGCAAAAATCCTTAGTGAGTTTAGAAACCTCGGGAAAAACCTCAAGATTATCAAAGACGGCAACTTCGACAATTACGTAGTACACTCCTTCCTTTCCTTTATAGTGCATTTTAGGCTTTCCACGAAGGAAATGGGCCGTGAACTGTACTCGCGATAGTTGGTGGCTGCTGATAAGGACGGTTATCAAAACTAAATAAGAAAGAAAGACTCATTTACCTTGTATTCTATAAACAGCCATTCTCGACAGAAACCTCCATCATAGCCAACTGCAAGAGGAATTGAAATGAGATTGTCAACTAAAAATCATGAGTCTCATCTAATCAAAATAAAAAAAATAAGTTACTAAATTACAATTTCACTTACTCAAAAAAAAACGTTTCTGACAATATTTAATCAAAAGCTTTCATTACTCTATGCTTCATATATGTATCCCCAATCCTTTATTGGTCCATGAACGAAAACTCAATTACATATATCCAAAGATCGTTTATTAAATAAGTCCATATATCAAAACTCAATTACGTGTATATATTCTAAAAGCTACCTTTTACATGTATCCCTATTCATTGCATTGAGACTTTATTTTCCTCAGGAGCGTACTACCTATATTTTTACATTACACGATAAATATACGACTATTGATAAGGCAAAGGTCCATTGCATTATATGAAATCATGGTAAACGAAGTCCTAGAAAGATTGACAGACCTGTGTAAGTTACCAAACGCACCTATTTAAGCAGTCAAACCCACCGATTTCAGACCCCAACCCGCTTGAGCAACCAAACGCACTCCATTTCAGCAATTTCAGCTCCAATTTTAGCAACCAAATACACCCAAGATAGGACCTAAACCCATCCTTTTCAAAGAGCCATTCAACACCGAAAACCAACCATTGTGGCCCCATATAAATTAAGAAAACCAACCATCCTTTTCAGCCGCCATTCAACACCGAAACCAACCAACCATTCAACATCTCAGTTATGGCTGCCATTCAACAGCTCAGTTGCGTGTTGCCCCCATATAAACCCATCCTTTTCAGCCGCCATTCAACATCTCGCTATGGGTTGCTTTATATGATCAACTCAACTGGAGTTGCCAAAAGGAGATCATGACGCCAGCCAGCCTCAAGAATGACCTGGCCCATTATGTTCCTAAAATAGGCAAACAAATGACGGTGTTTTCCTGGATAAGGCATTCATATTTGATCTTAGGCAAGCTAATAACCTAATAACCTAATAACAATAACATGACATGAATATGGTTTGTTGAATCAAATGAACTTTAAGCAATACAAGACTGCTCCAAGAGCAAGTCCAAACAACCTCGATGTTCCTAAAATAGGCAAACAAACAAAACTCATATCATAATACTTGAATGAATGATTCAGCAATTAACCATAATAGGTTATCAAACAACTAAACTACCTTAATAATTTTGAGGTTTTCACCGTGTGTTTCCACAAACACTTGGCTAATCGAATCATAAAACACAAATTGTCACACTGTTTGACATCTAGATAAAACTCACATAATCATTTTCCAAAAACACCAATGATTATTCTAGGTTCCCAATGCCTTACAGAACCAAACAACGGAAAGAAACATAGCAGTGCAACAAAAACACAACAACAAACAAAACACATACCACATGGGGAAAACATACAGTAATGTTAAAGCAGCGATCACCTAATGCGGAAACAGCAGACAACGAAGAAGAGATACGAAGCGGCAATTGTCGAGAACGGTGATGAAGGAAATAACGCCACGACAAATTAGAGAGACACGATATGAGAAGAAACACAAACAGCCGGAAACACGAATGGGTCTAGCGAATGGGCTAAAGAAAAAAGCGGCAGCCCAAACGACACATATGGTCGCCATTTCATATCCTCCTATTAATATATACTATGTCACTATTCAAGAATTACCACCTTCTTAATCACAACTAATATCCTAAACCGCAAACTCTAAGATAAAATTTCCAATTATCATAACATCTGATGCTACTATTAATTTATCCAAATTGCTTCAAAATTATCAACTTGTTGGTCACTACAAATATCTTAAACCATAAACCGTCGAAAAAGATTCCTATTACAATTATAATAACAATTAATGCTACTAATTTATCCGAGGGTATAGAAATTCAGCTTAAACCATAAATGGTCTAAAAAAGTCCCAATCATCATAACATTTAATCCTACTAATTTATCCAATGTCGCTCATAAAAATAATGTAACCAACAAAAACTCAAATGGGTCGCACTTACATAACCGATTTACACCATTTTTTCAATCGACACCTCACCAAGGGTTAGCAATTTACGCCCAAATCAGATCAAAGAGAAATACTTATTTTTTCATTATCATATGAACAACAACCTTTCAATTCCGTCCTCGTATGATACATTTTGGTCGATATGTAGCCACCTTAACAACACACACAAACCTTAAACTATGTCACCATTCAAGAATTACCACCTTCTTAATCACTACTAATATCCTAAACCGCAAACTCTAAGACAAAATTTCCAATTATCATAATATCTAATGCTACCAATTTATCCGAATCCCTTCACAAAAACAATCTAACCAACAAAACTCAAATGGGTCTCTCAACACAACAAATTCACACCACTATTCACTCACATATCATCAAACACTTGGTATGCACCTCAACTCAACTAACCAAACCCCACTAAACCCATTAACAAAACCCAAAAACTCCACATCCATAGAAAGATGACCAACACCCAAATTACTCGGAGTAGACCTAACTGAGCATCAGCAACGACAGGAGGACTACCACTAACTGATTCATCCTCCTGCAACCTATAACCACTACTATTCCAGACACCCTTACTTTTAGTTCTCATCTCCTATAACGCAGGCTACAGTAATTACACCGATTGCCTAACAGCCTTATAGCAACCATACAACACACAGGAACATAGCAGGCAAAAACAAAAAACTAACATAAACACATACCACATACAGAAGAAGAAACACCTAAAATTGAAGCAGTAATTACCTAAGACGAAGGTAGCAGACGACGAAGACGAAATGAGAAGCGGCAAACGTCGAGAATGATGATGATGATAAAGGAAATAACGCCACGTAGAAATCAGCAAACACGTATATGAGAAGAGATGTAAACACACCGACAACTGAATGGGCCTGGCAAGTGGGCTGAAAAAAAAAGGCGGAGCCCTAAACGACGCATATGGTCGCCGTTTCATATCGCTGCATTAATATATATATAATTATCTAAAATATGTATATGTACCCCGTCGTATTCGGATCTACCTAACATGCATATACATATATTAAATAATTTAATATTAAATTAATTGTAATTCTCATATACTAAATTATTCGAATATGGGCGTTCACGTATACTAAATTATTGTCAAAGCTTTTATACATTATCAATCTAAGGTTTGAGAGTGAAAATGGAAGAGATGAATCATTTTGCTCACCAAGAGCATCCTTTGAAGCTCATCGAGATTCGGAACGAAGGTGGTGACGATGAAGAAAAAGGAGACGTTGTTGCCTGCTTTGCATGTGAAGAACCCATATCCTCAAGTGGCTCTGCATATGCTTGCACCGAGTGTCGTTTTTTTCTGCATAAATCATGTGCACAGCTTCCACTCACTATTAACCTCCCTTCCATATTTCAGCACCCTCTAAAACTCATTAATATGAGAAAAACAAGATTCAAATCGTTTATTTGTGATGTGTGTCTTCTTGATTGCTTAACTCATGGGTTGTGTTATGGTGATAGTGATAAGGCTGTATTTGGCGTTTGCATTAACTGTTACGCTGTTGAGTCTGCTGGCAAGTCGGAAGCTGATGCTATCAAGGAAGAGGCAATGGTCAAGTTCAAACATAAAGGTCACCCAAAACACACTTTAACCCTCCAATTAAGACCGGCTTCATTTTGTTGTGATGCTTGTCATACCAAGGAAGAAGGCTTATTTTATCAATGTGATAGTTGTGACTTTTGGATCCACAAGACGTGTACAAACTTAGCTCCTACCCTCAATCTACCACATCACCGTGAACACTCACTTGTTCTCACCTATTCGCTTCCAGATCATTTTTTTAATTTTCCCCAATATTGTGAATTTTGCAAGAAGTATATTCGACGGAATGAATGGTTGTATCACTGTGCAAACTGTAGATATTTTACTCATATCAAATGTGCCTTAAATGCAGGGCCGCCTACTCCTCCAGATAACTAATTATAACTTTGTCTTCATTTTTTGTTTGTTTTCTCTTTCTAATTAGGAATGTGTGATTTCAGAGGATCCAACTACTTCTGCTGCAAATGAACACACAAACGATTTGCTGCATTTTCCAATGTCGGTACCATTTATGGATCCGTTGAAATTACTGCATCTCAAACAGTTAACTCTTGATAAAAATGATGAAGTATTAATTACCCATCCAAGTCATGATCATCCATTAATCCTTACTGCAAAACCCCAAGATAACAATACGATGTTAATGATCCAATAGAGGTATGTTATGTGTGTGTACGACCCCTGTCATTTCCATACTATAGATGCTTCAAAAAGGGATGTTCATTCAATCTCCACAAATATTGTGCTAGGTTACCCCCCACATTACAACATCAACTTCACCCTAGTCATACACTTGACTTGGTAGACATGTCACGAAATGAGTACTTTTATATATGCAGTGGTTGTTACAGCTATGGCAACACGTTTGCATACAAATGTGAAACTAATTGCAAGTTCCACCTTTGTGTAAGTTGTGCGTTTTTACCCAAAACCATCAAACATGAATTACACAACCATCCACTTATTCAATCCTAAACTGATTTGTAAGGCATGTGACATAGTTATTAATGTTTTAATAAGCTACGCTTGCAAAGCTTGTGACTTCCAGCTGGACATGTTTTGTGCAATGAGGTCGCCACTTTCCCTAGGTCACAGGTTTTGCAAAGGACATAAAATCTCATTGACGACGTATCCTCCAGTTGAAGATCACCCTGAAGACTTTTATTGTGATATATGTGAGATGGAAATGCACCCCAAACGTCCGCTTTATCACTGTCATGATTGCAAAAATTCCTTTCACCTTGGTTGCCTTAGTCGAAAGGATTATTATGAAAACATCTTCCTCAAGGGCAATGGAACAGTTTCATTTCACAAACATCCATTATTATCATTTGTCCGAAGACAGAAAGGTACTCCCAAGTATGTGTGTTCTACTTGTAATTGTGACATTAATGGTATTTTGATCCTTGAATGTCAGGCTAAATTATGTGGTTTCACAACATGCTATGATTGTTATCAGGAGAGACTTAGAGGTTGATTTGTCATTTTGAATCATGTGAGTATGATTAGGGAGTAAGGGTTATACATGATGTCATGTATTTGAAACAATTTCTATTTGATGACTTTCTAGTGTACTTATCTTTTACACTAGATTTTTTTTCATCCATTAATCCTTACTGCAAAACCCCAAGATAACAATATTCCCAACGTTAGTGATCCGATAGAGGTATGTTATGTGTGTGTACCCTTGTAATTTCCATACTATAGATGCTGCAAAGAGGGATGCTCATTCAATCTCCACAAATATTGTGCTAGTTTACCCCTCACATTACAACATCAACTTCACCCTGATCATACACTTGACTTGGTAGACATGTCACGAGATAAGTACTTTTATATATGCGGTGGTTGTTCTAGCTATGGCAACACGTACGCGTACACATGTGAAACTAATTGCATGTTCTACATTTGTGTAAGTTGTGCATTTTTACCCAAAACCATCAAACATAAATCCCACAACGATCCTCTTATCCAGCTTATTGATCCCAAAGTCAAATGTAAGGCATGTGACAAATTGTGTAATGGTGGTATAAGCTATTCTTGCAACGCTTGTCACTTCCAACTAAGCTTGCACTGTGCAATGAAGATCCCACTTTCCTTTGGTCACAGGTTTTGCAGAGGACATGAAATCCCTTTGACGTATCCTCCAGTTGAAGATCACCCTGAAGACTTTTATTGTGATATATGTGAGATGGAAATGCACCCCAAACGCCCGCTTTATCACTGTCACGATTGCAAAAATTCTTTTCACCTTGATTGCCTTAGTCTAGGGGATTATTATGCAAACATCTTCCTCAAGGGCAAGATACACTTTCATATCACAAACATCCGTTATCGTTTGTCCGAAGACAAAAAGTTACTCCCCGGTATGTTTGTTCTACTTGTAATCGTGACGTTAATGGTTATTTGGTCCTTGAATGCCAAGCTAAACTATGTAATTTCACCATTTGCTATCAATGTCGTCAGGAAACGTAGGGGATGATCTCATTTCTGATAATGTGTTGTATAGTTAAGGATCGAGTGAGACAGGGATATACATGATGTCATTGTTGCCGCAACTATTATAATTTGATGACTTTCACTTGCTCTTATCTTGTATTTCAGCTTTTCAGACACTCGTTCAAAGCAAAAGAAATCATTATTTATAAATTATACGGAGTATTTGTTTTGTTTACGTGTGAGAATTATTTCCTTGTGACTAATATCTTCGTTCGGTTGAGAAATAAACAGCATTTGGTTTTTATATGATGGTTGAAATAGTAACTTTTATAATGCTATAAACAGAGAATCAAAAATAGAGTTGATGATGAATTAAATAGGGTTAATGACATGTAATAGCAACGTACTTTCCTGTTTGTTCCATTATCAGATACGAACCCAAAATAATACAACAATACCAGTCAAACTTTCAAATTTTGTTTCATTATCATACGTTTTGTTTGCACCGTTAGTCCTTTTGACTAACCACCATTTGTAATTAACTTAAAATATGTTTTTCTTACGCTTTCATATGTTTCATCCGCTTTTATATGTCGTCCGCTTTCTTTATAAAGTTGTTAGATCGTTAGTCCTTTTGACTAACCACCATTTGTAATTAACTTAAAATATGTTTTCTTACTTTTTCATACGCTTTCACATTTTCATACGCTATATCCGCTTTTATACGCCGCCGCTTTCACGCTTTCACATCAAAGTTGTTCGTTTTAAACGTCATCCGCTTTTATGGAAACTTATAAAATGTAAGAAAACGATAAAAACGTATGAAATGTAAAAAAACATTAGAAAAACATATTTTTAAGTTAATTACAATGGTCGTTAGTCAAAAGGACTAACGGTGCAAAAAGAAGGTAAAAGAAAACGGCGAAAACATATAAAAACGGATATAGACATATGGAAACGTAAGAAAGTGTATGAAAACTTAAGAAAAACTTATTTTTGAGTTAATTGCAAATGGTCGTTAGTCAAAAGGACTAACGGTGCAAATATAACGTATGATAATGAAACAAAATTTGAAAGTTGGATGGGTATTATTGTATTATTTTAGGTTCGTATCTGATAATGGAACAAATGGGAAAGTACGTTGTTATTAGATGCCATTAACCCAATTAAATATAAAAACTTTGAATGTAACACTTTAACCATGTATATGCACTTGGGTGTATTTCTACGTTTTCTGGTCAAACTCAATTGTATATACTTGCCTATTTAGATTTCGAAGAATCAATTTACGTCGACCCGTAAGCTATTTACCTTACAACCAAAAGTTTGACTTCTAACAAATGGAAGTCTTTACTTAGTCTCGGTGCTTCATTTAGTAAGATCTATAATAAGTAGAGCCATAGACGTGACAAGATGGCTGGGTTGGATATGGTGATGACATGGTGTAATGGGTTAGGCTAGTTTCACATTGAAATGGGTCATTATTTGTACATGTTAGTATGAGCCGGGTTGGGTTGAACCACAAACAGCAATACAAATAATCTTGACATTTAACTAAAACAATGTAGATCGAATATGGAAGTAAATTAAATTACACTTTGGACTACCTTTGTTAATATGGGCCTTCTGCACACATAATAAGGGCTTATATGAATGCATGGTATTTCACAAACATAAAGACTAGACTAGACTGAATGCATGGTTTACAAGTAACACTTGTGCAGTGCAAGTGGGCAACCACCTTTGTGCATGGAAAAAGAACTTACGACAATATATCGAATACATGCTTATCGTTTATATCATTTCGTCTTATGGAGTTAGAATCTCATCAAATGAATATGTTTGGCGAGCAAGATAACGTTCTTATAATAGATGAATGGGTTCAATTCTGATGATCATAGAGTTTCACCTATATAAGTTAGATTGTGTTTGTTTGATTCTCATCCACATTAGATAATTAAATTGAAAATTAAGCATGAACCAATATGTATTGAACAATTATACTAGTGAGATCATGTCTGAGCTTTGACTAAGGATACGTGATATAGTTACTGTTCATGAGTAGCACGATGATACGGAAGATGCATGCAACAAGATAATCACTAAAGATTGCAGTAGACTGCGGAGTGTCGCTAACTATATTGCTATCGGCTTATATGTTGCTTTTTTACTAGGGAAAATTGTCTAAAAAGTCATCCAACTTGTCACTTTTTTCTTTTGTAGGCATTTAACTTTTTTTTTTTCCCCCTAAAGTAGTCAAATACTTTCTTAATCTTCCTATTGTAGCCTCAAATCAAAAGTTAATTACATAAATTTACATAAATCGTCCTCGTGGCTCTAAACAATTACACCATTCATCCTTGAGTCAATTACATAAAAGGTCCCCGTGGCTCTAATAATTTACATTTCGCTTGTGGCTATAAACTTAAACTAATCCAGTACCACCATCCACCGCTCACGCCACCATCCGTCCGCCACCCCCATCCAAAACTTGTGTCCTTCTCGCCTTCGCTCCATCCATTTCGGTAATTTTTTCTCCATTGGCCATTATGGAACCTCTAATAATTGAAGGAGGTGCAATGAGAACTCAAATGGGGATATATGCACAATCATTCTCCACATTACCGTCACCTTTCAACTTTTGAAAGTGTAATACTCCTAGTAGAGATGTCCTCGCTGAAGGTATTTCTTCATTCACCAAAAGTTGGGACCCGTTTATGCTTTCTCTTAGACAACTAATGAGCCATGATCCTTTGAGGGTTTCTCGTGCCAAATTAACCTGTTCAAAATTTTGTTAATTTCATATAAATCTTCGGTGTATACTTCTTATCCTTCTTATTTTTCTTAATTCTAAACGCAAATAAATCAAAATTGCCCCATGTGATAATTTCATGTATGCTATTTCATATATAAGCGGTACCAAAATTACAAAAAATTGCATACCTTGATCCTCTCGCTTTCTCGTTGATGTTGAGATCGTGAGAATACATCTTTGTTGAAAAGCACTATGGGTGTCCAAATGCATGACAAGTTCCCGAGCTTACTATCTACAGAGAACCAAGCAGAATGCTTACCTAGAGAAACATAATAAAGTCAACAAGAAGTTGCAAAAGATGGTAAGTGTTAGTTCTATAGTGAGCTAGTAATACCTACCATCTCAAACAGCTTCTTCCTTCTTCTTTTCAAATGAAATGATCCATAATTTTGAATACAAACACCTCATCGATCTCCCAAAGCTTCACGAACCAAAGATTATCCTATCAAAGACACATTTCAAACCATCATTGAGGTGGCAAATTCTACCCGCTTACTTATCCCAAACAGCCAAATCCAATAATTTAGTTAAACGGGTACGAGTCAAGCAGGTTGAAAGCCCACATCAAATTTTAAGCATACAATATTATTGTAACAACATTGTTCTTGTAATCATAATTTATAAATTGACTACTTGTGGTCAAAATAATGAACTAAAACATGTTTGTGGGTCAGCCCAATTTTTTTAGTAAAAAATCCTTACAACTCAAACGGATTCAATACCCGACCCGTGAACAAAACTGAAACAAACACATGTGGTTGCCAAAAACATGACGAAAACCATAGAAATCGCTTGCAATGGAACAACACATATCCAGCCGATGATCAATGTTGTTCCCAAAACCTTTGACCACTTAAGTTTCAATAGTTAGCTAGTCACCAGTATCAACTATACCCATGACAAAGAATTTAGCATATAACCATTTTCCACACCACCACATTGAAAATCGATGGAACTCAGTGACATATTAATGCAAAACTAAACCTCAAAGAAAACGCTGCCCGATCCAAACACAGCAAAATTTGAACAAACCTATAGTTCTACTACAGTTTACCACTTAACCAAAAAAAAAATAAATAATAAAAAAAAAATAAATAATAAGATCAGTGCATTACGTATCCCTCCAAGGCAACATAAATACACAATATCTAAAGATAATCAAACACATCAAATGTACCCATCCAAACGCTAGTTAAACCAGTGACCAACCTTTCTCTCAACAACCAGCAAAACCGTACAAACACAGAAGAGATAATCTCATGACTATATGTGGCAAAATGTGCCCAAAAGTAAAAAGATGAGCTAAATGGACAAATTTTTAAAAGATTTGGACATATTTAGCCCCTTCTTTTTTTTAAATTGGCACATATAGCCCATTGAAAACTTAAATGGGCACAAATTGACACATTTTATTTCTCAATTGTAGAACATTACGGTCATTTTAAAGAATTTTTTTTAATATAATATATTTAAGTTTTCTAATATAAATAAGATATTACGTTTAAAAATTTATTTCGCCTTTTTGGTCTTTTATTGCGATTTGATAACACGTGCCTGTTGTACTGCACTGCTTTAGTCCATGCCCGCCTTACTCCACCTGCTTTGCCACCTCTACTCATGACTCTCCATTTCAAATTGTAAAAATTGAATATAAAGTCGATATAAGAACGACCAACTATCAAGTAAATCTCGATTCTTATTGCGATTCAGATAACACGCGCCCATTCTAGCCGCGCTTGGCTTAGTCCGCGCTCGCCCGCCCGCCTGCTTTGCCACCCTACTCATGACTCTCCATTTCAAATTGTAAAACAAATTGAATATAAAGCTGATATAAGAACAACCAACTATCAAGTAAATCTCAGATTCTTATCCTTCACAGATAACCCAATCGAACAGATACAAGAAAATCCTAAAATGTGCTATCCGATCATAGTTGCCGACACCTACAAAACCATAACCAACAGTTCTGCCACAACACATGTATAGCTTTGCAAATAAAACGATGAATATGTCCTAACAAATAGCTTCAAAATCGATATCAAACCGTCACTAAATAAACGAGTATAACCTGATTCGATCAAAACCTAATCCATATTCCGCGTAGATGTGAATCAGGAACCTAATAGATTTGCCATAATATAAAGTTTTGGAATAGAAAAATAATCATCTCACTAAAAGCCAGAAGATTCAAAATAATAAAGAAGAACACTGATTTCATTTTAGGAGAATAATCTCCATCCATTAACTTATTGAATTAGCAGACGGCTTTCATGTCGAATTATCAAATCGATGGGTTATTTATCAACATATTTAAAAGAGTAAGATTTTATAGAGGGACCTTTTATCTAATTGACTCAAGGATGAATGGTGTAAATGTTTAGAGCCACATGGACGATTTATGTAAATTTATGTAATTAACTTTTGATTAAAGGCTACAATAGAAAGATTAAAAAAGTATCTGACTATTTTAGGAAGAAAAAAAAAGTTGAATGCCTACACAAGAAAAAAATTGCAAGTTGGATAACTTTTTATACCATTTTCCCTTTTACCTAATAGGCATTTTTTTTATGCCGTTAACTATTTGTATTCTTATAACACACTCACAAAATAGTAAAACATAAAATTAAACCAAAAGTGAAGACAAAATAAATTAGGAAGTGTGTTTATAACCAAAACTAAGGAATCTTTTTTATAATAAAAACGAAAGTGTAAGGAAAGAAGAAAACAAAATACGAAAAAGGACAGATTTTTTTTTTTTTTTTTTCCTTTCTAAAATGATATTACAATCACTTTGGGGCTCCTAATAACCAATTCCTCTTTGCAAAATCCACCCTTCCATGAATCAATCTTTTATAACATGGCCCACTGTTATTTAAAAAACTTACCAAACAATTATAAATGAAAATGACCCTAATAGAATTCATTATATCTAACCCTTTTGTATACGAAAGATGTGAATGACAATCATGCCCTTGCCATTATTTACTCACTTTCTCATTACCTCTGATAAATAAATCTGTAGTTTCACTATGGTACTGGTGAGAATTTTTGAGCTCAAAGGCACCTTCAGCAAGAGTTCATATCGTGAGATTCTGAGTGCTTCATGAATGCTTATGGTGAGTTACATTATGTCTTGGACGAGAACAAAGTTAACAAAACAGTTCTTTAGTGACAAGAAAGATGTGAATCAGTTACGTTTTAGTTAAAAAGAATGTTGGGGGAATAATAGTCACTGCACTATAAATTTTTGTGTACGAAGTAATAAGTTCCATGTAAATATGAAGATAGCGCAACATGAAATGAGTGGTTAGTATGTGATATAAAATTATTGTGGTCATAAAATAGTGACTTAAATGAAAAGTCACGAATACATTATCTTGATATTGTATACAAAGTGTCTAACCAAAAATTGAAAAAGAAAAGGTTAGTAGCAACTTATTGCTGTTTACTAGCTGTTAAACGTTTTTCTATAGCTAAAGGTATAAATGTTTTTCAGCTTGTTTGAATTTATATAGAAAATTTCATTATGGTTTAAGATATTGTCAGAGTTTTTATACATCATCAATCTAAGGTTTGTGAGAGAAAATGGAAGAGATGAATCATTTTGCTCACCAAGAGCATCCTTTGAAGCTCATCGAGAATTGGAACGAAGGTGGTGACGATGAAGAGAACCGAGACGTGGTTCGCTGCTTTGCATGTGAAGAAACCATATCCTCAAGTGGCTCTGCATATGCTTGCACCAAGTGTCGTTTTTTTCTGCATAAATCATGTGCACAGCTTCCACTCATTATTAACTTCCCTTCCATATTTCAGCACCCTCTAACACTCGTTAATCCAATAAAAACAGGATTCAGATCTTTTAATTGTGATATGTGTCTTCTTGAAGGCTTAACTCATGGGTTGTGTTATGTTGAAAGTGATGAGCCTGAATATTCATTTTGCATTAATTGTTGTGCTGTTGAGATTGCTCGCAAGTCGGAAGCTGATGCTATCAAGGAAGAGGCAATGGTCAAGTTGACACATATAGGTCACCCAAAACACACTTTAACCCTTCAAATAAGACCTGCTACAATCCTTTGCGATGCTTGCAAAACTGAAGAAAAATACTTGTTCTATCTATGTGATAGCTGTGACTTTTGTATCCACAAGGGTTGTACAACCTTAGCCCCTACTCTCGATCTACCACATCACCCTAAACATTCACTTGTTCTCGTCTATTCGCTTCCAGATAATTTCTTTAATTATCCTCAATATTGCGAATTTTGCAAAAAATACATTCGACGGAATGAGTGGTTGTATCACTGTGCAAACTGTAGATATTTTACTCATATCAAATGTGCCTTAAATGCAGGGCCGCCTACTCCTCCAGGTAACTGATTATAACTTGTTTTCATTTTTGTTTGTTTTCTCTTTCTAATTAGGAATAATGCGTGATTTCAGAGGATCCAAGTACTTCTGCTGCTACTGAAGACACAAACGATTTGCTGCATTTTCCAATGTCGCTACCATTTACAGATCCATTGAAACTACTACATCTCAAACGGTTATCTCTTGATAAGAATGATGAAGTAGAAATCACCCATCCGAATCATGATCATCCATTAATCATTACTGCAAAACCCCAAGATAACAATATTCCCGACGTTAATGATCCAATAGAGATATGTTATGTGTGTGTACGACCCTTGTCATTTCCGTACTATAGATGCTGCAAAGAGGGATGTTCATTCAATCTCCACAAATATTGTGCTAGTTTACCCCTCACATTACAGCATCAACTTCATCCTGATCATGCACTTGACTTAGTAGACACGTGGGAAGATAAGTACTTCTATGAATGCAATGGCTGTTACAGCAAGGGCAACACATTTGCATACAAATGTAAAACTAATTGCAAGTTCTGCCTTTGTGTGAATTGTGCATTTTTTCCAAACATCATCAAACATATATCCATATAAACATCCTCTTATCCAATCTATTGGAACTAGAAGTGGGTGTAAGGCATGTAGAACATGGTCTAGTTGCATAAACTATGCTTGCAAGGCTTGTGACTTCCAACTATGCATGTTTTGTGCAATGAGGAAGCTACTGTCCCTTGGTCATAGGTTTTGCAAAGGACATGAAATCCCATTGACATATCCTCCAATTGAAGATCATCCTGAAGATTTCTATTGTGATATTTGTGAGAAAGAAATGCACCCTAAACGCCCACTCTATCATTGTCACGATTGCAAGAATTCCTTTCACCTTCAATGCCTTAGTCCAATTAATTTTTATGAAAACATTTTCTACAAGGGCACAAAAACCGTTTCATATCACAAACATCCATTAACATATGTTAGAAGAGAGAAAGGTACTCCCAAGTATGTGTGTTCGACTTGTAATCGTGACATTAATGGTTATTTGGTCCTTGAATGTCGGACAGGGATATGTAATTTCAGTATCTGCTATGAGTGTCATTATGAAAATTGGAGAATAAACAACAGTTGATTGAATCAATGTATGACGTCATATATATATGCAATTGTTTTTGTTTGTTATTGTGTAACTAGTTTTTATTTTGGGCTTTGCTAAGGTTTTTATGTTTGGATTATTTTTTTATTTTTTTATTTTATTTTTTTTTTGTGCAAAAGGTGAATTTTATATATTAGTTTCCAAACTTTACAACATAAGCATAAGAATCACAGGTTTGACATACCAAACCAGATACAAATACAAAAACAAAAACTACATGAACCATCCAATAACTGACAAAGCAGCAAAGGAAGTCTGGTACTACTATTCTCTGATAACATTCTTCACATAGCATCTTTGTTGAACAGATCAAACATCATCTGAATTCACCTTTTATTGGCACCATACCATCAAACTACATTTCCATATCATCCCCACCAAAGCCATTCAACCAAAGACCCACAATAGAAAGGAAGGAAGATGTATGGCTTCGTTAGAACCCAACCATTCCAATAAGGGCTCTTCTAGGAACTCTACATTTCCTCTTTACAAAAGGCTTCAAGTTCCTAGAAAACTCACCTCGAGGGAGAATCTACATGCCCCTCGATGGTACATCGAAAGTGTTGGTGATTTTGCATCACCAATATTATTTAAGTGTAATGGATCGACTTAGTTGACCAATGTGTAATTGTAATAAATGTTCAACAAGTCGGAGTTGTCGGAGTGCACACTTGTATGACGTTATTATGATTATCATTTAGGCGAAGCCCGAATGACGGGGTCCGGGCGCGCTCGACATAGGTCCAGGCGGCAGGCCTGCAAGTCCAAGGGGCGCTGGCATAAATTAAAGTGCTATGTTAAAACGCACTAGAAAATAAAATTTTCGATTTTGTCCCTTAAATTTAACTGCTTCGGTTGGTATTAAACCGCTTTGCGCTTGTAACCGCATGTCAATTATGTTGGTCATAGGATATATCATCCATCCGTTCGGTTTTCAAGATACAAAACACATTCTCAAGTTCAAATCGAGTTTTATCCGATTTGAGGTTTCGTAGAACCACCGAATACTTCAATCGATAGTGTTTACACGACTCTCGACATCGTGATCCAAATTTCCTAATGAAAGGACCAAATAGGTCATCTTGCATCCTCACTATTCTAATCATCCCATGTACCACCCTACAAGTTCATTATACCCTTCACATTAAGGAAACCCACATTATGAACCATTTTAATACTTAGAATTACTTGAAGAATACTAATATGCAATTACCTCCACCAAGGCCTAGAACAGATTAGCTTGATCTTATAAAACCAAGTATTCAATGGTCCAAGGTACAGGGCCATCTTATGTGATGAACTTATCAATACAGAGTTTACAAAGAGCTTATGAAAAGCTCTGTAAGGTAATAAAACCAGAAATGCAACATACACATGAAAATCAACTACTGTCCCAAACACTCCATAATACATCGAATTACTTCCTGAGTAACTGTTATTCTCATATCCAAACACCCCTTTATTGCTCAAGAATTGTTTTTGTAGAATCATCAGTGTGCAATACTTCTTTGCCCATAAGTATAGCCTTTGATACAATGTTCATCTTGATATTCCACCTTGACTGAGTAGCATACACAGCCCTTGAAGGCTTTGTTTTCAGGCTTAACAATCTAAGTCTAATGATTTCTTCAAAAACTTTATAAAGTTCTTCCACACCTCTTCTTTCATCTTTAAACATCTTAAAATTTCTTTCTTGCCATATCAAGTATACACTAGCAGCCAATCCAAGCCTGTAAACAATACTATCAATATTAAACGTTCAATTTTCTATTTTGTTTTGTTTACTTTTAAATTTTAACCAACCAAAAATGCTTTAAAAACTCAAGATTAAAATATCACTTTTTGAAATTGTGTTCAATCTTAAAATGAAAATTCAGTTTTGATGTGTTTTGAATTACATTTAACTTATTAACAAGGTCATTATCACCACTCATTTGTCTTTGAAACAACAAACATGACCCAAAATAGTGGACACAATTAGGCCACTGGCAACCGTGATTAAGTAATTATAACTTTTAGCGTTTATGGATATGTCAAATGTTATACAAAAATTGAGCGCTTAAATCCACTCAAATCGGATGCATACTATAGTGTGTAACTCTTGTGCTTAAAAAGTACTCGACCTCTTTAGCCTCGATGCCACAATCAATTTTTCGTTGATCAGATTTCATATAAAACATTTTGCGAAAATTTCTTTATTAGAAAATGAAGAAGCACATAATAAGTTGGTACAGCTTTACCATGTGAAATGAGCATTTTACGTAGAGAGTTGCATTTTGTCCGGTAAATGTCTATATGAAATCATTTCTATCCGCTATGTAACTAAAGGCATAAATATCTGGGAATATTCAATATACGTTGTGCCAAAATCAGTCTAAGAAGAATGAAAACAAGTAGTAAGTTTTAAACATGATATCACCGACGAATTTGCATATTTGTCATACCGTATCACCGAGGCATCTAGATCCCACAGCTTCCTATAGAAATGAAGTGTTCAAGTAGGACATGTTAAATAGGCTGAAATGACGACTATAAATCTATTCTTCGATTTGATTTGTTCCCTTTGGCTGAGGTTATCAATTTAACCTACTTGAGATTAAACACAAAGACTAGTCGAACCCATTCATAGTTAAAGAGGCTGAAATGATCGCTTTTAATAGCAAGTTCTTTGATGAATTAGGTAGTATATGTAAATTTTGTTATGGTTGTACTTGTAATATATGAATCTATACTTGACCGTTTTGCACAAATAAAACAAGAATTAACGACATTAAAGGATTGTGTGGTATATAAGAAACATTGATCAGGACAGCATCTTAGTGTATACCGAAGAGTGAAGACCTTAAGAATTCATTGAACACCTGTACAATTCAAATACCCTTACACATATAACATGAGTATAGGATATCGTTCTGTTGGAGGCATAGTTAAGAGATATCAAGACAGCATATGTATAAGCTGGAAACATGGGAGTCGGAATGGTTCCGGGGTGGCTAAGGGTAGTGCCAACCCCGAATACTAAATCCGTCATTGTTTTAGGTTTACAGATAAAAAGTTACCTTGAGGATCACTGTTTTAAGTATAACAGTCTTGAAATAAAAATATCTTGCTTTCATATTGTTTGTAAAATATTTAAATAACCGGGTTTTGGTTTCGCATAAGTGAGGCAGAGCTCACCACAATAAGTCCTCTGATCCAGTGTATCAAAACTGATCCCGGTCCCGGCTGATAATATCAAGTTGTGGTTTTCACCCTCGGATTTGGGGTTTTACCATCCTTACTAGGGAGGGATTGCATTGCACACTTGAAGAGTACATATATCATTGCATATACACCAAATATATCCGACAATATATAGAAGGGTTAATAACCTATTAAAGATCATACTTGTCAAAAGTTAGTTGACGAATAATAAAAAAATAGCCCTTTTGGCTACTAAACTTAAATTCTTGTCTTCCTTTGAGTATTATGACCATTTTACCCTTCCAAATTACAGAAATGGTCCCTGTGGTTTTGCGAAAATTGCATCCATCGTCCCTAGGCTAAATTACAAAAATAGTCCATGTCGTTTGAAAAAATTGCGTCGATAGTCCAAGTAATTAAATCATGTTATCTTAAAAAAATTAGGCTAGCTTGCTCAACCCACTGTCACATCTGTCTCACCATTTATCCCTGCTTCAACACCACCATACATATGTAAGAATACATAAACCAATTCTAAGAATACATAAACCAATTCAACACCACCATACATTGGAATAATTGAATCCAAATGAAAGGGAAAATAAAATCAAATTACTTTCCCCATAACCAAAGAAAATCAAATTATCAGAAATCAAAAGCTCGAGTGGGTTAGAACCAACCAAAGAAAATCAAATTACTTGTGGTGTTCTTGAGATCAATACAAATTGAAACCTAAATCGTACTCTATTCAATACCAATTACAAAACCCCTCTATCAATTTAAGAAAACCCTAACCATTCGAAACCCTAATTTTTTATTTGTGCTCATGTGTGAAAGTGATAAAACCTGTAAACTGAGTTCCTATTTGTACGAGTAATCTTGGAAGGAAGAGTATAGGCTTTCTGGTCTTGGTTCGCGTCAACATCCATAACCACTACCAAGAGCACCCCGTGATGATCTATGGTGTTAGGAGGCCACTGGTGATAGTCCCTTTTGCGTTTGACCTTCAAAGAAACTGGTGATGGATCTTTTTTTTTTTTTGTTTTTTTTTTTTTTTTTTTTGTTTAGATCGGTGGGTGATGAAACAAAACCGGTTTCGTGTTTGGCGCGTGTGGTGGTGGATCGGGTAGGGAGCGAGAGGATTGTTTTGGTGTAGGTGGTGAGGGGTGGTGGCGGTGGTGAAGCGACGGCGGTGGTTTTTCCGTCCGTGGCTAAGGTGAGGAGGATTGTTAGTTTTTCCGTCTGGGTTATTATGTTGTGACGTTAATGCGTTATTTATATACTTGGACAAAGAATACAATTTTTATAAATTCAAGGTAAAATAGTCATTACAATTTTGTATTTTGGAATTATTACTCAAAGGAAGACAAGAATTTAAGTTTAGTAATTAAAAGCTATTATTTTTTTTTTTCACATTAAACTGCTTTTATGATAAGATGACGCTTTAATAGGTTATTAAATTTTATATGAATGCATGGTTTGTTCGAAAAATTGAGACAACATATTTGAATATGTCAGGCACTCGGGAATTCGTTGCACACTTTTACAATACAAACGTGCTACTCCATGTATGAAAGCCAAAACACTTCCCATCACAAAAAAGCCAAATCAGGCATAAATTTGATGCTGACTAATGATGCAGATGTCTTTACAATATGATTATTATGGATTTAATCAGCACAAAGTCATGATTTAAAACACTTTTGTCATATTCGTAGTTTTTTAATAAGGGGAAGTAGGACGAAACTTTGCATTTGTCACTGCTTATTACAACAGATTTGTTTTTTCGGAAAGAAACAAAAAACCTACTTTCTTTTGCTTATCGTTTGTATCAGTTTCATTGTATGCAGTTAGGTTCTCATGAAATGAATATCTATGGCCGAGAACGAAAACATCTGGTATATTGAACTCCCTGAATTTTTTATTTCAATTCATTGGTGGCAATAGATGAATGATTTAAGTTTTGATGGTTATTCATTTTCATGATTCATGTTTGATTGTTATAATCATATCTTTTACATGGTGTTTGCTTGATTCTCATCCATATTAGCGAGAAAATATGAAAATTGAGATATTAAGTGATTCTCTGCAATGGTTGCAGTAGCAAGTTTATCACTTATCAGTATGGCTTTTATAAGCCATTAAGCATTTACTAATTTGTGTTGACCAAATATACTAGTGAGATCATGGCTCAGCTGGACTAAAATATGTCATAATACGAGTTCTAGTTTAGGTTAGGTTGTGATTATGCATGTCAAGAAACATGTATGGAATGTATTGTGCTTTTATCAACTACTCTACTAAGAAATTCGTAAAGTAGAATATCAACAAACAAAATAACAATGTATTTCACGTCGGTCATAAAACAAATTGTTGTGTCAGTTTAGTTGTTAAACTAATTAGTTCTTGATTCATTTTCGTCATTTTATATTTAGTGAGAATTGCATATATACCCACTAAAACTCAAAAATTTGCATATTTTCATAACATAAGTTTTTAATGCATGATGTACAATGCAATTTAAGCAAGTTTTGGATATATATGCAAATATGCAAGTTTTAGTGGGTATATATGCAATTGCCCCGATATTTATATGAATATTTGACATGATACTTTATACATTGATCATGTGGAACATGGATAGAATGCTGTAAGGTTGCATCCGCGCGAAAGATTAATAGGGTAAAATGTATACCAATAACTCCTATCTTAAGCAATTTTTATTACTACCTATTTTGTAGCCTATCAAGTTACAATTTCTTTTACCAGTTAATTGTTTTATGTTGTTCATTTCTTTTTTGTTTTTTGTGATCTCAGTACTTCATATGCACATATATATATCATGTATGCATATAGGATGGACAATATAATTCTCATACTACCTCGTTCCATATCGATCATCTCCGTTTGACTTTTTAAGTTTTCTTTATCAACTTTGACCTTAAATATTTTTGTTTGATTATATAATACTACGAAAGTTATATCAATGAAAATACATTTAAACCCCCATTCTATTCATATATTTTGATCAAGATTATATAACACAAATAAAATATTCAACGTCAAAGCTTGAAAAGAAAGACTTTGAAAAATCAAACCTGAACAGCTTAATACGACGGATAAGATTATATAACCAGTATGCACCATCTTTAACATTAGCCAATGATAGGAGGTAACATCTCCAATACAAATTTGTCAACAGTAATGATGTTTAGAGTAAACACCAGATCCATTCGTTATAAGATTCTATGCGGTCATCAGAGTTGGGATGAAATTTGAATTGAGCTGTTGTGGTCTATTATTGTGGGCCTCAAATCTAGGATTACTATTTTATTGCCAACGGTGCACCTATACACAAATTTATTATGTCTGTTGGATCAAAGAACTTTTAATTCTGACCATTATAATTCATCAATTATCTTTATTAACAAATCAGAGTAAAAAGTGAAACTAGAAATACACATTCAAATAACATATAATAGGATAAGCTTAAAATACTACTTTAATCTTATCATTGACGGGAAAATAGCCTACAACAAACTACCAATTTCTTCTTAATAGTTTTGCAAATTGAATTTTAAATAAAATGAATATTGGCGTGTATATTGACCATGCATACATTTATAAATACAAAACCATTTTCAAAAATCAATTCATAACAAAATTACAATGAACTCATTTAAGCAACCAAAAGGGAGGTGTAGATCATATGCTTTCTATTTTAAAGTATTAATTTTAATATTTGATTCATTTTTACACAGATTGAACAAGTCAACCAATGTGTTTACTATCAAGGCAACCAAAAACGTGTTAGCCGACATCACCAAAATGACTGTCGATGAAGAAATTAAGGTAAAGTTCATGTCTACACTTTTTCGGATCTAAACTTCAACATTTTACGTCATTTCTTATACTTTTTATGAAGATTTGATATTTTTTCCATTTTGAATAGCAAGTCGGAAACAATGTCGATGTCGAAACTCATGAGGTAACATTCAATTATACATTTATTTCGGTTTCGCTTTTCAACAAAATAACCTCATATTCTTATATTTGTATAAAGGCCTAATATTGTTTACCTTCTTTAAACATGACCATGCCTCAACGATACCCATTCGTTGCTTGATGAGATGAATCGTGCATCCAATACAAAGAAAAGGGAGACAAATTTGGTGACATGGAAATGAAACGTTATTAAATTGAAACACGAATGATGAGAGTATTGTTTATTGGTATGATGGTACTTTTAATGATGCTATGGATGGAGATACACAATTGACAAATAATGTATTTGTTATTACTCCAAAATCGAATAGAACTTCATTTGTATCTAATTAATTTTTTTTATTTATATGTAGGAAACGGAGATGGGTGTTATTTTGTCAGTGGGCGATGGGAAAAAGAAACCAAGTTTAATTTTCTACTATGTTGATATATGTTTTTTTTAAGTATTTGTTTATACAAGTTTTTCAATTCTCTTTGTAAATTATTTAATCATTAGACCCGGGCAACGCACGGGTATTGTACTAGTTAAGGGTGGTTTATTAAAAGGTTTATAAAATGATGAAGAAGTTTAAGAACTTATAAACCATAGTGAGCATCCATTTCAAGCTTATGTGTCATGAAAAGGTCTAAAATATTAAAACTTTTCATAATTTAATGCTTTTAATTATGTGTGATGTATATATCACTTGAAAAAGTTTATAACATAGTGGGGATAGGTTTATAAAACAAAAAAGTTTATAATTTAATGTCACAATACAATTATCAATACAATTATAAACCTTTTAAAAGTCTATCATAGTGGATGGCCTAAGAGCATCTACAATGCTTCAAGTCTTCAATGACTTGAATCATTTAATATAGTTAATTTTTCCATAAATTCTATCTTCTAAAAAGTCATTTCTGCAAACACTCATCAATGCACAAAAGTCTTTTAAAAGTCATTTGCCAATCATCATTAAACGAGAATCACGTCTTCAATGCTTCAAGTCTTCAATGACTTGAATCATTTAATATAGTTAATTTTTCCATAAATTCTATCTTCTAAAAAGTCATTTCTGCAAACACTCATCAATGCACAAAAGTCTTTTAAAAGTCATTTGCCAATCATCATTAAATGAGAATCACGTGTTACATATTGTATCAAACGCTTGGTATCTACCAAGCTATCTTTTTCAAAGTCATTGGTCAAGCTTTTATTACAATAAGTATAGTCATTCAAATAACTTGATAAAATAGTGAAAAGTCTTTTATAAACTTAATATTACTCTAAGTCCTCAATGTTTACTATGCATGAACCTCGAGTAACATGTCTGCCTTTTGAAAAAGTGTATTCGCACCCATTTTCCATCACCGCCATTTAGGTCGCCTCAAGAAGGCATTCAATCCCTTCATTTTTTCCTGACGCCGCCTTCTCTCTCCAAATGACCTTCGCGATTGACAGTGCGCGCCTAAGACGACGCACCTACACTACAAAAAAAATACCCTACAAATATACCTTTTATATTTATTAAATACACTAAAAAAAGAAACCAGACGATCGTGTAAGCGATCACTTCCTTCCTGGAACCATGCTCGATCGAATGGCCACATAAGGGGGATTGATTAGAAATCAATCGACTCGAATGATCTTCCAAATTCATCAAGGCCCAAATTTTATTCTTTTTAGTATTTTTTCCTACCTTTTGAAAAAGTACCATTTTCCATCATCACCGCTTATTCTTTTCTTTCTTTTATTATTTTTTAATCTCAAAACGTTAGAATTTTAAATATTGTATTAATTTAAAAAACATAAAATAATATATAATCATATGTTACATATGTTACTTTTCTTTTTCTTAATTATTTTCTAACACCTTCCTTAAATCCCTCTAAACTCGACCACACACCGAATCCACCTTCATGGATCATAGTTTATTTTTTTGGAAAGTTTTTTTTTTTTTTTGGAAAGTATGGATCATAGTTTATTGATCTAGATTTTTGTAGCGTTGTATGTTTTTCAATATTGTTAAAATAAGATGTCAATATATTTAAAATTATTTAATATATTAAGTTATCATGAAGGATTAGTTACAGATTAAAAAAATTCTTATTACAGATTAACAAAAGACTATAACAAAGTTTCTGATTGGTTTGGAGTTTAAAACTACAATAAAACAAAAGTTATGTTTAATAAAAGAGTAAATTGCAGAAATCATTCTTATGGTTTGGCCAAACTGTATGTTTAGTCCTTATGGTTTGAAAATTGCAAGCAGCCTCCCTATAGGGAAATATTAAGTTCGTTTTAGTCCTTGCCTGAAGTGAAATGACTAACTTGTTCTCATGAAATGAATATCTATGGCCGAGAAGGAAAACATCTAGTATATTGAACTCCCTGAAATTTTTATTTCAATTTATTGGTGGCAATAGATGAATGATTTAAGTTTTGATGGTTATTCATTTTCATGATTCATGTTGGATTGTTATAATCATATCTTTTACATGGTGTTTGCTTGATTTTCATCCATATTAGCGAAAAAATATGAAAATTGAGATATTAAGTGATTCTCTGCAATGGTTGAAGTAGCAAGTTTACCAGTATGGCTTTTATAAGCCATTAAGCATTTACTAATTTGTGTTGACCAAAAATACTTGTGAGATAATGTCTCAGCTGGACTAAAATATGTCATAATGCGAGTTCTAGTTTAGGTTAGGTTGTGATTATGCAAGTCAAGAAACATGTTGGAATGTATTGTGCTTTTATCAACTACTCTACTAAGTAATTCGTAAAATAGTAATATCAACAAAATAACAATGATTTCACATCGGTCATAATACAAACTGTCGTGGCACTTTAGTTATTAAACTTGGTTCACTGATTCATTTTCGTCAATTTGAATATTTGGCATGACACTTTATACATTGATAATGTGGAACATGGATAGAAATAGTGGAAAGTTGTATCCGCACAACAGGGTAAAATGTAACAGGTATATACCAATTACTCCTATCTTAAGCAACTTTTATTACCTATTTGTAGCCTATCAAGTTACAAATTATTTCACAAGTTAATTGTTTCATGTTGTTCATTTCTTTTCTGTTTTTTGTGATCTCAATACTTCATATGCACATATATCGTGTATGCATATAGGATGGACAATATGATTCTCATATTATATAATCAGCTCGCACCATCTCCTAGCATTAGCCAATAGTAGGAGGTAACATCTGCAATACATATTTGTCAACAGTAATGATGTTTAGAGTAAACACCAGATCCATTCATTATTAATTAGGTTCTAAATGTTAGTAATCTAATTAATAATACTAAATCCACCTTTACCGATCATAGTTTATTGATCTAGATTTCTGTAACTGTTGTATGTTTCTCAATATTGTTAAAATAAGATGTCATTATATTTAAAATTATTTAATATATTAAGTCATTATAAAGGATTAGTTGAAGATTAAAAGAATCCTTATTATTGTTAATCTCGCCTGCCAAATAAAACAAAAGACTATAACAAAGTTTATGATTGGTTTGGAGTTTAAAATTACAATATATATTTAATTAATTGACAAACTGCACATGGTAAGGCCTCCTTTTCATCTTTTTGAACTGAGGACTTGTAGCATTATATTTGCTAATTGTATTGTCTTTCTTCAGGATCAATTAATATATATGTAATAGAAATATTTGCAGTTTCATGTAGCATTTAACACATAAAAGGTTTTGTGTCTCATCAAGTTTATATAAGCAGAAAATCGTGTGTATTTTTACTTGAATTACGGGTTTTAAGAGAGTTCAAGAATGGAAGAGATTAATCATTTTAGTCACAAAGACCATCCACTGAAGCTCGTTGAAAACTGGGAGACAGTTGTAGGTGTTGGTTTCAACGACGGTCGTGACAATGAAAAGAAAGCAAACGTTGTTGGCTGCTTTGCATGTGAAGGACCCATATCATTAAGTGGCTCTGCATATGGTTGCAGTGAGTTTCATTTTTTTCTGAATAAATCATGTGCACAGCTTCCACTAACAGCTCACTAATATAACAGCTCTAGGAATCCCCTTTTTTACCTGTGATGTGTGAAGCCAGATAGAGATACATATACTGTTTGTATCACTTGTTGTGTTGTTGAGTCTGCTCGTTAGTAAGAAGCTGATGCTATCCATTGTGATGCTTGCAAAACTGAAGAAAAAGATTTATTCTATCCATGTGATAGTTGTGACTTCTGTAGACTGTATCCACAAGGGTTGTACTTCCTTAGTCCCTACCCTCAATCTACCACATCACCCTAAACACTCGTTCTCGTCTATTCGCTTCTAGATAATTTTTATAATTACCCATATTATTTTAAGTTCTGCAAAATATGCATTCGAGGGAACGAATGGTTGTATCATTGAGCAAACTCTAGATATTTTACTCATATCAAACATGCCTTAAATGCAAAGCCACCTACTGCTCCAAGGTACCGATCGAATTAGACCCTGTCTTCATTTTTGTTTGTATTTTATTGCTCTTTCTGATTAGGATTGCGTGATTGTAGAGATGATCCAAGTACTTCTGCTATCACGAAGACACTAAGGGTTTGATAATTTTTCCAATGGCACGCATTTACGGATCCACTGAAACTACTGCACCTCGAAAAGTTATCTTAGCAAACAGACACCGTGTATATAGAGTCAAAGTTACAACTTATTTGCAACGTACACGTTATTGCCATCCATCACTTTACAATCAATTTAATACTAAATTATTTAATATATGCATATTTACCCCATCTTAATTGTCGTTCTCATATACTAAAATATTCTAATATCGTCGTTCTTATATACTAAATTATTGTCAAAGTTTTTATACATCATCAGTCTAAGGTTTGAGTGAGAAAATGGAAGAGATGAATCATTTTGCTCACCAAGAGCATCCTTTGAAGCTCATCGAAAATTGGAACGAAGGTGGTGACGATGAAGAGAACAGAGACGTTGTTCGCTGCTTTGCATGTGAAGAACCCATATCCTCATGTGGCTCTGCATATGCTTGCACCGAGTGTCGTCTTTTTCTGCATAAATCATGTGCACAGCTTCCACTCACTATTAAACTCCCTTCAATATATCAGCATCCTCTAAAACTAATTAGTAGGAGAACACGATTAGGATCTTTTACTTGTGATATGTGTTTTCTTGAAGGCTTAACTCATGGGTTGTGTTATTCTCCTAATGATGAAGCTGATATATTTACGGCTTGCCTAAGTTGTTGTGTTGTCGAGTTTGCTCACAAGTCAGAAGCTGACGCTATCAAGGAAGAGGCAATGGTCAAGTTGAAACATAAAGGTCACCCAAAACACAATTTAACACTCCAATTAAGACCTGGTGCAATCCTTTGTGATGCTTGCAAAACTGAAGAAAAAGACTTGTTCTATCTATGTGATAGTTGTGACTTTTGTATCCACAAGGGTTGCACAACCTTAGCCCCTACCGTCAATCTACCACATCACCCTAAACACTCACTTGTTCTCGTCTATTCGCTTCCAGATAATTTCTTTAATTTTTCCCAATCTTGCGATTTTGCAAGAATAATATTCGACGGAATGAATGGTTGTATCACTGTGCAAACTGTAGATATTTTACTCATATCAAATGTGCCTTAAATGCAGGGCCGCCTACTCCTCCGGGTAACTAATTATAACTTGTCTTCATTTTTGTTTGTTTTCTCTTTCTAATTAGGAACGCCTGATTTCAGAGGATCCAAGTACTTCTGCTGCTAATGAAGACACAAACGATTTGCTGCATTTTCCAATGTCGGTAGCATTTATGGATCCGCTGAAACTACAGCATCTCAAACAGTTATCTCTTGATAACAATGATGAAGTAGAAATCACTCATCCAAGTCACGATCATCCATTAATCCTTACTGCAAAACCCCAAGATAACAATATTCCCGACGTAAGTGATCCAACAGAGGTATGTTATGTGTGTGTAAGACCCTTGTCATTTCCATACTATAGATGCTGCAAAGAGGGATGTTCATTCAATCTCCACAAATATTGTGCTAGCTTACCCCTCACATTACAACATCAACTTTACCCTGATCATACACTTGACTTGGTAGACATGTCATGAGAGGAGTACTTTTATAAATGCAGTGGTTGTTACAGCTATGGCAACACGTTTGCGTACAAATGTGAAACTAATTGCAAGTTTTGCCTTTGTGTAAGTTGTGCATTTTTACCCAAAACCATCAAACATATATCCCACAACCATCCCCTTATCCAGCTTATTGATCCCAAACTCAGATGTAAGGCATGTGACAAAATGTGTGATGCTGGTATAAGCTATTCTTGCAAGGCTTGTGACTTCCAGCTGGACATGTTTTGTTCAATGAGGTCGCCACTTTTCCTTACTCATAGGTTTTGTAAAGGGCATGAAATCCCCTTGACGTATCCCCCAGTTGAAGATCACCCCGAAGACTTCTATTGTGATATATGTGAGATGGAAATGCACCCCAAACGCCCGCTTTATCACTGTCACGATTGCAAAAATTCTTTTCATCTTGATTGCCTTAGTCCAATTGATTATTATGAAAACATTTTCTACAAGGGCACAGAAACCGTATCATATCACAAACATCCATTAACATATGTTCGAAGACAGAAAGGTACTCCCCAGTATGAGTGTTCTATTTGTAATCGTGACATTAATGGTTATTTGGTCCTTGAATGTCGGACAGGGATATGTAATTTCAGTATCTGCTATTGGTGTCATTATGAAAACTGTACAATAAACAACAGTTGAATGAATCAATTATGACGTCATATATATATGCAATTGTTTTTGTTTGTTACCGTGTAACTAGTTTTTATTTTGTGCTTTGCTAAGGTTTTTATGTTTGGATTTTGTTTACTACAAACGTTCAGCTTTCTATTCTGGTTTGTTTACTTTTGAATGCTAACCAATAAAAATGCTTTGAAAACTCAAGATGACATTATTGTTGGATTTACTAATCATAACAATTACATAAACAAGTAAACATCATCAAAGCATGCAGCGGAAGTAATAGGAATAATCTTTGTAAATTAATTAACCGAATTAAAAGTATATGTGTACCTTTTGCGAATCAATGCAATTAGGGTTTATGAAAAACCCCAATTAAGATCAAGGAACAAGAAACCCTAAACCCTAATAAATTAGGTTTATGAATGTCGACAAAACCCTTGTCGACCCACCAAGATATGCAAACACAAGTTGCTTCGCTTTCGCTCTTAATACACACGTATTAGTAGCGAATCAATGAGAAAAGCTAGGTTCTTGAATCACAAATAAACCAAACACTTGTATTAAGCAATGGAAAATCGAATCCCTAGGAGTTGTGGGTGTTTACGATCGGCCAAAGCACAAGGGAGGAGAGGAGAAGAAGTTAGGGTTCTTTGGTGATCTAAGATTAGATTTAATGAATACAAGGGTTTGTATTTATACTAATCTAAACTTGATGAGCAAGTCCTCCCTGGGCTTATGAGACCCACGACCGCCTAGGACTCCCAAGAGGGATTCTAGATCCTTCTCGCCTTCTATTTTCATCCTTAGTCCTTTAATGTTACATTTAACGACCGTTAACCAAACTCCGTTAAATAACAACTCGTTATGTTTTATTTGTGATCAAATAATTAAATATAACATTTAATATATTAATTATTTATACATTGATTCTCATATGTAATGTGTGCAATCCCGAAGTCTCGAGTTCGAATCCGGTCATACATATATTAATAATTATCCATAAACCTTTCAGCTCCCACTTGGATATTACATAATATAGTAATGACATTGGTTTAGTTTAGCCTAACACGCCAATGCCCCCAGATCTGAATCGAGTGTGGTTTCCCTGGAAAAACCATTTTAATGATTCATCATTATACTTATCCTTTTACTTCTAATACTTCATTAATTGTGAATATGGATCGAGTCATTTCAAAAGTTAATATTTTGTTTCTCGTTATATCTGATTGAACAAGATTACCAAATCATCTGAACGTATTCCAGATAGATCTTGGGTAAGGCCTTACAAACATCTTGCCAATCCTACGAGGGGCCCAAAAAATATTATGCTTTGAAACAGATTCAAAGGAGCAAATTCTCTTGACTACAAGCAAAACTCATGAACTTTGCAACACTTTTGAAAATAGCCCTTATAACCACGTTTTACGGATAGCGTTAGACTATTCTACACAAATGTGCTACATTCATAACAGTTATCTAGTATCTCAAGTCTGAGGATAAATATGCATGATTTACTTAATGACAAGGATCCATAAAGTACAATCATGTTAAGTTAGGATATGTCCTATATTCAATTCATCAATATCATGTGAATTTGGCATGTCCCACGATCAATATACTTTAAAGTATATTCTACTAAAACTCGATTTTGTCTTAATTCAATGACATTCCACATCATTGATCGACAACGGACTTTTAGAATAACATAAGTTATTCACGGATTAAACATGCAAATATAGGATATAATATTAAGAAAATGAAAAATAAACATAACCTAATATTTTATTTCATTTAGATAATATTTGTTCATAACATCCCTTATCCAAATACTAAATAGATCAATGCATGATAATACTGGTTAACGAATTATGTCTCAAGTAATGACAATCATACTTGTTGACAAAACATAATTTCAACTAACTTTGATCTATTGGAATTTTGAGAATACTTATTTCAAGAATTCAACTAGTGAAGTTCTTGTATGTGTGCATTCAAAATATCTTGATATTGCCACATAATATTTCATAAAGTGTGTGACATCCTCAACCACCAATTTATGACAATCAAACTTTCAAACATTTTAAAGTTTAAAGTATTCTTATTCTTTATTATATAATGCAACTATGCTCTTAGTTGAGCACAACTAGTTCACATGGCCATTTTCAAGGATGAAATCCTCCCATGACTAGTATTGAGTGTCATCTCAATTAAACCAAAGATCATTGTATACAAACAACAATATGCTCTTTAAAATAATCTCCATAAACTTCAATATCTACAAGTAATGTTTGATGCATTCAAACTTTCAAGTTTTGTTAGCTATGACAATTACGCAACAATTGTTGTATTGCTCATCTATAGAATTTTGAGAGCAATTCCAGGCTGAGGAATGTAATTCTAGATTCAAACATATTCTATTAGAATATTCATTACACTAGTTATCTAATAACTTCATTAGATATCAATGTTGTCTAATCATCTTGCATTCAAGCATGATACAACAATAACATGATGTACATGAAAAATCCTTGTGTCAAACTAAGATTTCATTCATGTTCTACATATCCATTTTCCAAATGATATATCATGTTCTATTTGACTCATTTATTTACCGCACATGTTTATTAATAATAAACATATATTCCAAGGTTGTATGTCTTATTTTCATAATCTTTCAAGTGAAGTTCCATTCCAAACTAGAGCTTAACATTTAGTTTTAGATGGAATGTTACTACCCACACAACATATAAGATTTAAAGAAAATAAACATAATACTCCCACTAGCTTTCAGGAATACTTAGAAATTATCTTATTTTAATTTTAAACCAAAACTTGGATTTAATAGTTAAACATAAGAATCATCTCCTAGATGCATGCATATATCCATTTATGGATTTTTGCAGTTTGTACATTTTCAAAGATTATGTGAATTCATAAAACTCATTTGTATTACTTATCGCCCTCGCAAAAGCAATCACACAAGAAAGAGTTTTGATATTCATTGTCGATTTCATATAAATGAAATTAAGTATGACAATCATAATGATTATATATTTAATGAACCAAGGAAAGAATATTCAATCACGACATCTAATTGCTTAAATGTGATTAATAATCTTGTCACAAGTCATGCATTAAATATATATATGACAATATTTTTAGTCCATATGATTTCTACACAAATATTTAAACCACTAATACCCAAGGGACAAATTTTCCTACTTTTGAAGAATCTCATCTTTATTAAGATAAACCAAGTTTCCAAAGTTGATTATCTTTATGGACAATCACGATCTTAACATTCATAGTATGAATAATTTACCACAATTCAATATTAGGTAATATATCATTATGATTAACTATGTTTACCATGATCCCCATGATCCCAAATTCATATTTCTCATCATATCAAATATCTGAGATATCCTTACGGATCTATGAATGAGAATTCCACCATCTTGAGGTCTATCATTCTCATGTTTAGCCTCACTTGTTATTTACTAGTGTGTTTAAGAAGATTATGTGTTTTGTAATTTAATCTCTTCAAGATCTAAACAAAACTCCCACTTGCTTTTGTAATTTAAAGACTATCTATAAATACTTTAGCAATTAGAACAACACTAAATTGTTTTCTTTTGGGATATTACAAATCACATTAACAGTTCATAAATCTTTTTCGTTAATAACCTACTCCATAAGTAGTTTTAACAAATCAGAACTTCAATATAAGACTCAATGTGATTCATCACATTTCATACTAAACGGTGTCTTAATAATCTTCTAGGTTTGAGTTTTTATTAAGATATATCTAATCAATACCCAATTTTCTAACCTTGATAACTTTTGGAAGAAAGAGGATATAGTTATCTTGAATCAAACAATATGACAAAATTTTGATTCTTCTAACTGAACATACCATATACATACAATATTTTATTAGAATTAATATTGTAAAATAATCTAACAATATGTACGATAAACTTATTCCTTTTGGCCTACCTATTTACCAACTAAGTCAACTTAATGGTATAATAGAATATTCAAGCCAATTGCATATTTTATAACATAAGTATTCTTTGACAAAGTCAAAAGACACAACAGTTATAATATCTTACTTTATATTATAAGTCTTTAAAAGACTTCATGTTTGTGAGTTTATAACGAAACACATAACCATGTATAATTTAAAGTTATTATGAACACCACGCCATGGTTTCAATTAATTAATTTTCAAGTTAATATACTACTCTATCTATTTATGTCATTCTAAAATACATAAATATTTAAGATAGTATTACTTTATTTATTTATGTCATTCCAAGAAGTGTCCAACTTAAGAAACTGTAAAGCATCCACGCCCGATCTCACAACAAGTGGAGATTTACCTTGAGATTATAATCTAGCCAAGATCTCACTTAACCTAAAATGTAACTTCAAGTGTTTCTATAATTTGAATGACATAAGACATAAAAGTAGTCTATGCTACAATCTTGACACATGTTCTAAACAAGTCAATCTTATTAGAACGTTAATCTCTTACCTTACGATCAAGAGAATCTATTAATCATATTTGTATGTGTTGTTCCTTTGCACACAATAAATACTTCTCACTGTGCATAGAACAACATCATATGTAAGATAAACACCATGACATTCATTTGTTTATGTGAGCAATATGCTAGTGTCATAGATATATAAGCATTACAAGTAGATGTAGGACCACTTAATTATCAAGGAAACGTTCATAACTATCCTTGAGAATATAAATGTCTACATTTTTGAACGTAATGTATTATTTCAAGAAAATCTAGAAATAATATGAGTTACTACCAAGATAATAAATCTTGTAACTCCCACTCAATTAGACAACGTTACAATAATGTCTTATTCAGTAATACACCATACTCCCACTGTATTTGACAACATTGTAAGTGTTTCATTAACCAGTGAAAATAACGTGCTATTACGTTGCTACCCCTTTGTAAGACCATTCGTAACAATTACTTAGGTACTAAAAGAGTGTATTCTACTCTGTAGATGATGGATCATCCATCAATGCTATTAACTTAAAAATTTGAGCATGCAATTTCTTCCTCAATGGGTCTACCATCGCCATAATGATGTATAGCACCTTCAATTAGTCAAAACAAAACAACTAGATAAAATATACTAGTTTGTCTTTTACCAAGTGGTAATTAGTCTAGCTTCTAATTTAATAACTCATAAAATGTCAAACATGTTTTCTAGTTGACCAAAATGTCATATAAGAATTCAATCACCAACAGAGGGTAATGAAATCTCTTAAGGAAAACATGGTGTGCAATTTTCTTAACTATTAAAGTTGCTATGAGTTATATTAGAATTTAGACAATTCTAATGTTCCTAACATACCTTTCTCAATCATGAAAAGGAATAGGATTGAGTCTCACTCTTCTTCCATGGAAAAGAGTTTATGTTTGTCTTTTAGTAAATTTGTCTTGATCAAACATTTGTTTGAAAACGTAACTAGATCAATTTACCAAAGCCCAAACCACGCTTACGGTTCAATGTTGCATTAATACAATCAAAAGAATTAACAAAATTCAATTTTAGTATTTTCGATAATTAAATCTTTCAAGAAAATAAAATACCCTTGGTCAATATTCATATTAACCATAGAATTTTCCTTGAATCTAGGACCCTCATTATCATAGTTTCACCATATCGCTTGATCCGCTAGTGATGAAAGTATAGAATAGGTAATTGTCGAAGAACAATAATTGACAAACAAGTTTTCAATTCCTAGAAAATATGGGATTTACAATTTTTCCAAACAATTATGCAAAATGTAAACATGTTTTATCCCATCTTATGCCTTAAGTTATAGGTCTCACTAACTAACTTAATTAAGTTGTCTAATTTAGAAACTGCAAATTATTTAAGCTGAGGTCTCACACAACATAAAGATTCACCTTCTTATTGTAATCTAGCTCAAGGTCTCACATAACTAAATTACAACTTCAAGTGTTTCATATCATTAGATGGCATAAACTTAAATTTTAAAGGGTACAATTTTTGATGTGTAATTAAACTTATGTATGAAGAAGCATGCATACATCTTCGTAACATAAAAAATTTCAAAACCTTACTCATAGTTTTAAATTGCTAAGATTAAATTCTACAAAGTTTTAATCGATGCGTTGAGAAACTTCAACTTTGCACTAAGATGCTTCGTACATAGAATGGTTATACTAGGTAGCTCCAATCGAACTCACAGAGGCGAGGACCGTAAGCTTAAAAGCATAACCTTAGACATCCTTTCAAAGTGATTGTGCGCACTTCTTTATTAACCCCTTTATAGTTTGTTCTAGTGGGTGAGCCGTTCTAACCATTTAGTACAACAGATCAATCGATTAAAAGTTCAAGATTTAATACTTAGAAAACAAATCAAATTTCGCCATTATTTAGTCTATTTAATTTTCTATTCTCAAAAAACCCTTTTTGCTTACAACGTGTCATACAATATAAACAAAAGGCACTTTAATAAAAATTAAAACGAACTCAAATAATATACATATAACTTAACAATTTAACATATGTAAAACAATTAGCCACATGCATAATTATTTCGATAAAAGCTAATAAACAATTCTAGGCGTAAAAAATGCATACATCAACTAGGGCTTTCACCTACAAGGTAAGTGAGCCACATGCATCGACAAGTCGATTGCGTAAGCCAAAATCAATAATATACCAATTAGCACATAACGAATTTTTATTAGATATATTGATGTCTTCCCTAATTCAATAATTATCAAACTAATAACATGTTTATATCACTTAACAATTAATCAAAACAATAATCCATAGCAAAACATGCACGTTCCACCATGGATTCCTCATAACAATTATAATCCCAAGATACACATATTATCATGGCACATAACAATTATCCATAATAGCCACATAAAAAATACATGCAATCCTAGGGTTTCTACAAGTTTTACAAAAAAATCAAACCTAATTAAATCAATTAAGGGTAATCGACCCAAATTAAAAAAAATTAGGGTTTCAATTTTCAAAACCCTAGAAACCATAAAATTAGGGTTTCAATTTTCAAAACCCTAGAAACCATAAAAGCATGTAATTAATTACAACATATTAACGGCTCGTGATGCCTCTGTTGAGTTTTACTAATCATAACAATTACATAAACAAGTAAACTTCATCAAAGCATACAACGGAAGTAATAGGAATAATCTTTGTAAATTAATTAACCGAATTAAAAGTATATGTGTACCTTTTGCGAATCAATGCAATTAGGGTTTATGAAAAACCCCCAATTAAGATCAAGTACCAAGAAACCTTAAACCCTAATAAATTAGGGTTTAATACATTCGACTACACTAAAAGTCGAACACCCAAGTTACCAACACAAGTGCATTGGCCCTTCGTTCTTGTACACACGTATTAGTAGCGAATCAATGAGAAAAGCTAGGTTCTTGAATCACAAATAAACCAAACACTAATACTTGAGCTATGGAAAATCGAATCCCTAGGGGTTAGGGATGTGGGACGATCGGCCAAAGCACAAGGGGAGGAGAGGAGAAGAAGTTAGGGTTCTTTGGTGATCCAAGATTAGATTTAATGAATATATTTATACTAATCTAAACTTGATGACCAAGTTAGGGATCCCCTTGGGCTTATGAGACCCACGACCAGCCTAGGACTCCCAAGAGGGGTTCTAGATCCTTCTCGTCTTCTATTTTCATCCTTAGTCCTTTAATGTTACATTTAACGACCGTTAACCAAACTCTGTTAAATAACAACTCTCGTTAAGTGTTTTATTCGTGATCAAATAATTAAATATAATATTTTATATATTAATTATTTATACATTGATTCTCATACGTAATGTGTGCAATCCCGAAGTCTCGAGTTTGAATCCAGTCATACGTATATTAATAATTATCCATAAACCTTTCAATTATCACTTTTTTGAATTATGTGCAATCTTAAAACGAAAAAGTTTCTTTTGAGGTGTTTTGAATTAAGTTTGAATTATTAACAAGGTCATTATCACCACTCATTTGTTTTTGAAACAACAAACATGACCCAAAATAGTGCATACGATTAGGCCACTGGCAACCAAAATTGAGTGTGTAAATTCACTAGAACCAGATGCATACTATTGTGCAGCTCTTGTGCTTAAAAAGTACTAACCTCTTTAGCCTGGAAGCCACAATCAATTTTGGTAATGCACCGCTGATTTCTGCATTTCATATAAAACATTTTCTCAGAAAATTTCTTTATAGAAAATGAAGAAGCACATAATAAGTTGGCACAACTTTACCATGTGAAACAGAGCATTTTACCAAAGAGAGAGTTGCATTTTTGTCAAGTAAATGTCTATATGAAATCATTTCTATCCATCTATGTAACTAAAGGCTTAAATATTTGGGAACATTCAATATACGTTGTGCCAAAATCAATCTAAGAAGAATGAACAATGAGTCGTAAGCTTTAAACAAGATACCACTGATGGAATTTACATATTTGTCATACCATATCACTGAGGCATCTAGATCCCACAGTTTCCCTATAGAAAATGAAGTAGTCAAGTAGGACAAGTTTAGCATTCTGGTCTAGTAAATATCTATATCTAAGCAATCAAACCTATAAATTAAGGGCACAATGAATGTAATGTTATGCAACATAACGAGTCTAGAAAGAAAAGAAAATGAAATGGATTTTTGTTCACATGTAGACGGATAACAAGATATTGTTGAGACAATTTATCGAATATAACCTGCATGTATGGTATTTCAGAAACATCAAGACAACATCTCGCAGTATATGCCAAAAATTTGGGAGTTAAATTCATTGCATACTTGGAGAGTACATATGCCCCTGCACATAAAACAACAGTTTAGGACATTAGACTTCTATACTCGATTGAAAGCATGTTTCATAATAAACATTTGTGCAGGAGAAACGCCTTTGTACATAGAACAAGGACTTAGGAATTTATTGCACACTTTTACAATACAAATGTGCTACTTCAAGTTATGAAAGACAAAACGTACACTTCCTATCACTGAAAAGACCAGATCAAGCATAAATGTCATATTGATTAATAATGTACAACTGCAAGTCTTTACGATGTGATTAATATTTTGGGTTTGATCCCACAAAGACCTGATTTAAACCACTTTTTATCATATTCATAGTCTTTTCATAAGAGCGAGTAGGACGAAACTTTGCATGTGTCTGTCTAAAACAGCGGATTTATCATTTAGGACAGAAGTCAGAAACAAACAACCTAGTTCTTTGCTTATCGTTTATATCATTTCGTCGTATGGAGTTAGAATCTCATCAAATGAATATCTTTGGCGAGAAAGATGACGTTCTTATAAGAGATGAATGGGTTCAATTTTGATGATCATACAGTTTCACCCATATCAGTTGCATTGTGCTTGTTTGATTCTCATCCACATTAGCTAATTAAATTTGAAAATTAAGCATGAACCAATTTGTATTGACCTGTTATACTAGTGAGATCATGTCTCAGCTCTACTAGAATACGTGATATAGTTACTGTTCATGAGTAGCACGATGGTATGGAAGACGCAACAAGATAATCACTAAAGATTGCAGTAGACTGCGGAGTGTCGCTAAATATATTGCTATCGGCTTATATGTTGCTTTTTTCTAGGGAAAATGGTCTAAAAAGTCATCCAACTTGCCACTTTTTCCTTTTGTAGGCATTTAACTTTTTTTTTCTTCCTAAAGTAGTCAAATACTTTCTTAATCTTCCTATTGTAGCCTCTAATCAAAAGTTAATTACATAAATTTACATAAATCGTCCCTGTGGCTCTAAACAATTACACCATTCATCCTTGAGTCAATACATAAAAGGTCCATGTGGCTCTAATAATTTACACATTTCGTCCTTGTGGCTATAAACTTAAATTAATCCAGGCAGCCACCATCCACCGCCCGCTGCCACCATCCGCCACCTGCCACCACCATCCAAAACTTGTGTCCTTCTCGTCTTCTGTTCCATCCATTTCAGTAATTTTTTTCCTCCATTGGCCATTATGGGAACCCTTGGTAATAATTGAAGGAGGTGTAACAGTTGAGAACTCAAATGGGGGATATACTGCACAATCATTC
Organism: Chrysanthemum lavandulifolium; assembly: GCA_022545495.1. Taxonomy (NCBI): domain Eukaryota; kingdom Viridiplantae; phylum Streptophyta; class Magnoliopsida; order Asterales; family Asteraceae; genus Chrysanthemum; species Chrysanthemum lavandulifolium. The sequence goes on from CM040240.1 coordinate 239,137,794, forward strand.
TCCACATGACCGTCTGCCTCAACTTTTGAAAGTGTATTACTCCAAGTAGAGATGTCCCTACCAAGGTATTTCTTCATTCACCAAAAGTTGGGACCCGGTTTATGCTTTCTCTTAGACACCAATGAGCCAACAAATCCTTTGAGGGTTTCTCGTACAAATTAACTGCTCAAAATTTTGTTAATTTCATATAAATCTTCAAGGTATACTTTTATCTTTCTTAATTCTAAACCCAAATAAATCAAAATTGCCCCATGTGATAATTTCATGTATGCTATTTCATATATAAGCCAAGGTACCAAAATTACAAAAAATTGCATACCTTGTCATCGTGAATACATCTCTGTGAAAATCAATGGGGTGTCCAAATGCACGACAAGTTCCCGAGCTTACTATCTACAGAGAACCAAGCAGAATGCTTACGTGAGAAACATAATAAAGTCAACAAGAAGTTGCAAAAGATGGTAAGTGTTAGTTCCTATAGTGAGCTAGTAATACCTACCATCTCAAACAATTCTTCCTTCTTCTTTTCAAATGAAACAGTCCATATTTTTGAATACAAACACCTCTAGTGATCTCCCAAAGCTTCACAGAACCAAAGATTATCCTATCAAAGACACATTTCAAACCATCGCTGAGGTGGCAAATTCCACCCGCTTACTTATCCGACAAAGCCAAATCCAATAATTTAGCTAAAGGGGTACGAGTCAAGCAGGTTGAAAGCCCACACCAAATTTTTAAGCATACAATATTATTGTAACAACATTGTTCTTGTAATCATAATTTATAAATTGACTACTTGTGATCAAAACAATGAACTAAAACATGTTTGTGGGTCAGCCCAATTTTTTTAGTAAAAAATCCTTACAACTCAAACGGGTTCAATACCCGACCCGTGAACAAAACTGAAACAAACACATGTGGTTGCCCAAAAACATGACGAAAACCATAGAAATCGCTTGCAATGGAATAGCACATATCCAGCTGATGATCAATGTTGTTCCCAAAACCTTTGGCCACTTAAGTTTCAATAGTTAGCTAGTCACCAATATCAACTATACCCTTGACAAAGAATTTAGCATATAACCATTTCCACACCGCCACATTGAAAATCGATGGAACTCAGTGACATCTTAATGCAAAACTAAACCTCAAAGAAAACGCTGCCCGATCCAAACACATCAAAATTTGAACAAACCTATAGTTCTACTGCAGTTTACCACTTAACCAAAAAAAAAAGGTCAGTGTATTACGTATCCCTCCAAGGCAACATAAATACACAGTATCTAAAGATAATCAAACACATCAAATGTACCCATCCAAACGCTAGTTATCTAAAGAGATAATCTCATGACTAGAAGTGGCAAAATGTGCCCAAAAGTAAAAAGATGAGCTAAATGGGCAAATTTTTAAAAAATTTTGGCATATTTAGCCCATGGGCATTTTTTTTTTCTCAATTGTAGAATATTACAATCATTTTAAAGAATTTTTTTTAATATAATATATTTAAGTTTTCTAATATAAATAAGATATTACGTTAAGAAATTTATTTCGTCGTTTTAGGTCTTTTATTAAGCGATTTGTATAACATGTGCCCGTTTAGCCCGTGCCCGTTTAAGCCCATAAGCATTCTAGTCCGTGCCCGTGCCCGCCCGGCCCGCCCGTTTTGCCACCTCTACTCATGACTCTCCATTTCAAATTGTAAAACAAATTGAATATAAAGGTGATATAAGAACAGCCAACTATCAAGTAAATCTCAGATTCTTATCCTTCACAGAAAACCCAATCGAACAGATACAAGAAAATCCTAAAATGATGCTATCCAATCATAGTTGCCAGACACCTACAAAACCATAACCAACCCACAACACATATATAGCTTTGCAAATAAAACGATGAATCTGTCCTAACAAATAGCTTCAAAATCGATATCAAACCGTCACTAAATAAACAGTATAACCTGATTCGATCAAAACCTAATCCATAATCCGCGTAGATGTGAATCAACAACCTAATAGATTTGCCATAATATAAAGTTTTGCAATCGAAAAATAATCATCTCACTAAAAGCCAGAGGATTCAAAATAATAAAGAAGAACACGGATTTCATTTTAGGAGAATAATCTTCATCCATTAACTTATTGAATTAGCAGACGGCTTTCATGTCGAATTATCAAATCGATGGGTTATTTATCAACATATTTAAAAGAGTAAGATTTTATAGAGAGATTGACTCAAGGATGAATGGTGTAATGGTTTAGAGCCACAGGGACGATTTATGTAAATTTATGTAATTAACTTTTGATTAGAGGCTACAATAAAAAGATTAAAAAAGTATTTGACTACTTTATAAAAGAAAATAAAATTGAACGTCTACAAAAAGAAAAATGTCAATTTGTATGACTTTTTAGACCATTTTCTTTTTTTTAATAAGCATTTTTTTTATGCCAGTTAACTATTTGTATTCTTATAACACACTCACAAAATAGTAAAACATAAAATTAAACCAAAAGTGAAGACAAAATAAATTAGGAAGTGTGTTTATAACCAAAACTAAGGAACCTTTTTTATAATAAAAACGAAAGTGTAAGGAAAGAAAAAAACAAAATATGAAAAAAACAGATTTTTTTTTTGTTTTTTTCTTTTCTAATGATATTATCGTCTCAAATTTAGGCCTCGTTGACTTTTTCGGTATTTCTTTCAACTTGACCTTGAATATTTTTGTTTGTGTTATAAAATAGTTGACAAAAATTTTACCAAATGAAAATATATTTAAAACAAAATCCATTCATATAATTTGCATAAAGTATTATATAACACAAACAAAAATACTTAAGGTCAAAGTTGTGAAAGAAAGACCGAAAAATTCAAACGGAGACTATAATTTTGGGACGGAGGGAGTATTACAATCACTTTGGGGCTCCTAATAACCAATTCCTCTTTGCAAAATCTACCTTTCCATGAATCAATCTTTTATAACATGGCCCACTATTATTTAAAAAACTTTGTACCAAACAATTATAAATGAAAATGACCCTAATAATAACGGGCTAACGTCGTTTTGGGTCGAAATAACGCCGTTAGTGGCATTAAACCTTTGAGGCACGGCGTTATTGCGGCGTTAGTCCATGCACGCTAGTCCTATAACGCCTTTTTTTTTTTTTTTTTTTTTTTTATTTATGCCCCTAAATGAGGGGTTGTTTTTGTAAATTGTTTTGAATGTTAAAGTTTAACTTGGGATGTTATTGTTGTGGGTGCTTTTTAGGGATGTTAAGGTGAATGTTAAAGCTGATGTGGCGCTGACGTGAACGGTGTTATTGATGTTATGGTGTTATTGTTGTGCATGCTCTAATAGAATTCATTAGGATATCTAACCCTTTTGTATAGAGAATTCATACCTACACATATTTTTTTCGACACGCACTGACAACTTGTGCATTACGCTTGTACTGCATAACACCAGAATGCACATATTGTGATGCATTAATCAAAAATGTGATGCAGTATCACCCCTTTTGTATAAGAAAGATGCGAATGACAATCATGCCCTTGCCATTATTTACTCACTTTCTCATTACCTCCGATAAATAAATCTGTAGTTTCACTATGGTACCGGTGAGAATTTTGAGCTCAAAGGCACCTTCAAAGAAGAGTTCATATCGTAAGAGATTCTCGAGTGCTTCATGAATGCTTATGGTGAGTTACATTATGTCTCGACGAGAATAAAGTTAACAAAACAGATCTTTAGTGACAAGAGAGATGAATCGATTACGTTTAGGTAAAAAGAATGTTGGGGAATAATAGTCACCAGACTATAAATTTTGTAACGTAAGTAATAAGTTCCGTAAATATGAAGATAGCGCAAACATGAAATGAGTGGTTAGTATGTGATATAAAATTATTGTGGTCATAAAATAGTGACATAAATGAAAATGATTATGTAGGACCTTACTTTTATCAACCTTATCACAAACCCAACACGATATCACTATATGCCAGATAACACGTTAACCACAAACACAAACGTAGCTTAGAAATAAGAAGAAAGATGGTGACTTGAAGATATATGAATCGTGTGAAGATATAAGATGAAAACAATAAGTTGTATATTCTAAAGAAAGAACACACACACACACTTTTACACACCCTCAAATGACAATTTGAGGGGTATTTATAGTTGGAATACATGATGCCCTAAAGGCTTTGGCTTGGGCCTCGGGCTTGGACATGGGTTGGATTGGATGTAAGGCAAGCTTAACTAAACTAATACTCATTTAGCTTAGTCCAATCCACGAGCCCGCTGACTATTCTAGCACGATATCTAACACATGTTATAAAGTTCCTAAACGTGAATGACCATCACTTCTAATAAAACTATTAAGGCAATAATCTCCCTAAGGGTGGTCATTCAAATGATGCTCCACTTGATTAGGTCTTTACTTTTCTCGAGCTTGAACTTTGTGCGAGATATAGAATAGTCTTGATTCTTTGTTCCTTCATGCTTTGTGATAAGATAATGTGGTTGTCTGCCATTGTCAACTTCGTTGGTTAGGTGTCTCCACGCCTTTCTCCACCATGCTCACACTTCTATTTGTCTTTTGGTTACCAATGATGTAGTTCTCGAGTCTTTAAACTTTGTAGATTCTTTGACATTTACGAAGAATCATCTTAAACTTTTGTTGCCTTAGATTTAGATGAGAACTATCATGTGTTGTTGGTATGAGCATGTGGAGAATCTGCACGATCAATCCGCTCCGGAGCTTCCATAAGAAGAAAACATAAAACAAAGTTAGTAATAAGCGGATTCCAGACTTACAGTTTGAATTTCGAGGGTGTTAACAAGATAGTGTGAAAACACATCTCTAATTCTCACAAAGGCCGCTCTCGAACCGGAGTCCCAAGTGAGATAACGCGATGTACCGAATACACCTACAGCTCGATGAGTCGAGGTACATCAAGCATCACCACACGATTGTAGACCGCTTGAGACACACTAAGCGTAATCCACGGGAGTTACCGAAGTGACTGCCGTGGTCGCTGATGTTGACCACGGCAGAGTTTCCATTCAATCATCAAGATCACGATGTGAAACCTCTCATAAATGTTCGGCAGATTGCTAAGATCTCGTGAGGACTCTATAATATATCACTTGTGTCCTTATTGATGAACAACAAACGATGTCATGTCAAGTGTTCCTATGAGATCTTTTGATGAATCTCGTGGCTCTAGACTCAATAAGTGCATTTTGGTTTTCCCGAATGAGACTAGGGAGAGGGTCTCCTTCTTCAATACCAACGATCTCTAAGAGAAAGTCAATAGATTATGTAGGGTTCCCATGAGAATAAAACAAACTTTTAAGAGGAATTGAGTGGCTAGAAGGTTTAGTGCAAGGCCACTGGGTCCATGACGCCTTGGTCTTCAATACCGCCATCTTAGCGACACCAAGAGTGTATGAGTTGAACCCGGTTTCGCCTCTAAGGTTGAATATGGAGGGCTATTTCTTTTCACCCTTTATCATTACATTTTTTAATTCTTCAACCCTTCTTTCTCCTTTCTCACATTACTCATTTTTTCAATCATTCCTAAGGACTTCTAATACTAACAATTGGTGGTGTCCTTGGGTAGATCCCTCCGGCTCAAGCGGATCATAGGACGGATTTCTATCCTTAGTCACCTTATAACCCATGACCGTCCTATTGTTGCCATAAAACCATTTTTCTTGAAAATCTCTTAGAGTGTTTATGATAGAAAACATGTTTGAAACACTCCGTGAGTTTTATATTTTCGTAAACACTCCCTTCATATGTGCTTATAAGTTTTGATGTAACTGCACATAGAGGGTAGAGTTCGCACTTTGAATTGATCTTCTTTAAATGAACAAGACCGATTCGAGACACGTTTACATCACTAGAGAACTAGCTTGAAATTATTACCCGTCCTGGTCAAGTCCATAGAAAGTTTCTCGAGATGGTACATGATTCCTCGTCAATTCATTGGTTTCAACTGAGTCGAGCTCATTTTGAGATTCAAATATCTTGGTCCATGGAATCCCAAGAAGGTAAGAACTCCAACCTGTCCGATGCTTCTTCGGCCAAATACGATAATCACGTCTCCTCCCCCTCAAAAATAGCATATTCGTGATATTTTTTATATCAACGGATTAAACAACATTGTAGAATCTTTTGGGGAGACAAAAGGATTTGATTTAAGCATGAATTTGGAACATTTTGTTTTATACCCCTTTAATAACGATAATCAATTAAAGGGTTTTAGAGGAGTTATCTTGAGCACAAAATATTTTGAAAGATTTTGAAAATCTTTTGAACAATCTTGAAAAGGTGCTCAAGATGATGATGATTTCTCACCATTTTTAAATGTAGTGCAATCAAGCGTACACTAGTGATTTTCATTAAAAAAACACGAGTTTTGATTTGTGAAATAATCAAAAGTCATCATTTCGTCCGGGTTTCGTCTCGATGTATACGAAAGCCATTTTTGAAGAAATTTTGAGAAACGACATGTTTTGGAAAACTTATTAAATAACTCTCGCTCAAGCATCCGACATGCCCGTATCATTGTTGAATGACATTTCTAGATACGCATGTAATATCGATTATACGAGAGACATGTCGAGAAGAATATTTTGGATTTTTGATTTTCTATTGTTTTGTATTTTGAAAGTTTTATATTTTTATATTTTGCTTTTGTTGGTTTTTCAAATTTTGTATTTTGTTTTTCAAAAATATTTACAAATAAGCTTTTGGAAAATCATTTTCAAGAAGATTTGAGAAGACGCTCTAACTCCTCGTGGGTTAGGCTTCGATTCCAATCGCCGAACTAAATAGTCAAACCTTTCTTTTGGAAGGGCTTTCGTTAATAGATCGGCGAGTTGGTAATCGCCTTCACGAAAAGAATTCAACAATTTATTTTCGACGCACTTTTTGATGAAGTGATAGCGGACTCGATATGCTTAGTCTTTGAGTGATGAACAGATTACATGATATGGCTATGGCACTTTTCGAGTCACAATACATAGGTATTTTATCGAAAGTAAAGCCATAATCGTGAGTTGTGTTCTCATCCATAGAACTTGAGCACAACACGCAGATAGAGACACATACTCAGCTCACGGTTGAAAGTGTAGTGCAATCTTGTTTCTTTGAAGACTAGTGACTAACTTTTCACCCAAAATTGTGCTCCTCCCGATGTACTTTTTGTCAGAACTTGATCACCGCGTGGTCCGTGATCCGAAAAGGCAATTAGATCAACCGATTCCTTCTGATACCAAAGTCCCATGCGAATGGATGTCTTCGTGCACCGAAGATCCGCTTAACCTCTTTGAGGCGCGCTCGTAGGCTTTTCCGAAACCGTGCTAATAAGCAAACAACAAAATGAATATCGAGTCGACTAGCAAGAAGACACGCGAGAGAACCAATCAGTTCGATATTTCTTCGGATCAATAGGTTTCCCAAACAAATCGGCTCCAATTTTTGGTGAAGTTACCATTGGTGTTCGGATGAGTCACAATTATCCATACCATGATTTTTCAAAATCTCGCCAGTATTTAGCTTGATTTATAAAAATTCCACTAGGACCGATGTATTTGTAAACCAAGAAAGAATTTTAGTTCCCCATCATGGACATTTCAAATTTGCTTTTCATGAGATTTTTAAAGTGTTTTGAAAGATTCGATTAGTGGACCCAAAGATGATGTCGCCCACGAATCAACAATCAAAATGTCGCTTTTGTATTTTGTGTAAACAAGGTAGGATCAACTGTTCCTTTGGTGAAATTGTTTAGAATAAGGAAAGAGGATGTCATACCACGCCTGGAGCTTGTTTCAAACCATAGATTGCCTTTTTGAGTTTGTAGACGTAGTCCGGATGTTCCAAGTCGATGAAGCCTTCCGGCGACTCACGACACTTCTTCTTCGTAGTTCCATTCAAGAACGCGGTCTTAATGTCCATCCGATAAACCGTGATGTTTTTGTGAGTCGATAGGCTAAGAATATCCCGATCGCCTCAAGTCTAGCTACCGCCAATGACTCTTCAAAGTCTATCCTTCCTCTTGTCTCGTATCCTTTGGCCACAAGACGAGCTTTGTTGTTAATTACGCCATCTCTTCATCCCTTTTGTTCTTCCATAACCATTTGAGATCAATGACGCGAATGTCAATTGGTCTTGGAACCATTTCCCAAGAGTCATGTAGACGATATTAGAGAAGTTCCTCTTGCATCGCTTCTATCCATGCGGTTCTCGCCATTGCCTCGCGAATGTTCTTTGGCTCTATATTGCTAATTGAGCAAAGGTAAATGCATAAGTCGCAATCGGTGGCAAGTTGGCGCCTCGCCTCGAATCGCCTTGAAGGTTCACCAATAACTTGTTCAATTGGGTGGTCTTTATCCACTTCGTAGTGAAGGATACCGCTGGTTAAACGATGCAGTTAGATGGTTCTCGTAAGCTTGAGGATGATTCACCGATTCCGTAGCAAACGGGTTTTCAAATAAGTCTTCATCTAACGCTGCATCGCTCGGTTTTAGTTTTGCTCATCAATCACGGTAGAACGGTGCAAGAACTTGAGTAGATGTAGATGATGTAGATGGAGTTGGTGCATTGGTTTCACCGCTGTAGATGCATCTTCGCTGGTGGAGGATGATTTTGAGCGGGTGCAATGGAATGATGGTTTGATGCATTTGTCGGTTCCACCATAGTATTCATCGAACATTAACTCAAGAAATTCTCCCATTCTTGTTCTTTAGGATTATCAAACCAAGTTGATTGAGCTCTTTGAGGTACGAGTCCCGAATCGATGTGTCCGTAAGTCTCATGGGTTTAGTGCGGGTTCTAGAGCGAGTCTCTCGGAAGCCATATGTGAAAGTTCATCAAATTTCACATTCATCGCTCCATGATCCTCCTAGTTCTTCTCATATACACCTCGAATGCCCTCGGGTTATCTCGAATATCCAATGAAGATTCCAATATCACCTTTGCTTTCGCTTTCCAAGATCTTCTCTCATTCGTAGGATAGCACAAAGCGCCAAACACGTGAAAGTACGAGATATCATGTTTTCGTTGTTCACAAGCTCATATGGGGTTTTATTGAATCTTGATGGATAAGTGATCGGTTCGAGTGAAACAAGCAGCGGCAACAAAGATCGCCCAAAGAAATAACTGCACTAGAATAAATTAGCATCATGAAAGCGCCCACAAGAGTTCTATTTCTTCTTTCAACTACCCCATTCTCACGCTGGAGTTCTAACAACTCGATGTCCGATGTGTAATACCAACATCTTCAAAATAAGTTCTTAACTCCTCGATTAGTGAATTCGTGTCGTTGTTCTGCTCTACAACCCTTACTGAGTTTGAAGAAGTACTTGAATTCGCTTCGTGAAGGTGATGATGATGCTCGGTGCTTCGCTCTTTGATCTCAAAACTTAACCCATGTATATCTTGAATAATCATCGACGATAACAAGAATATACTTTTTCCCATTAATGCTTTCAACTCTTATTGGGCCACATAAGTCCATGTGCAACATATGCAACTTTGCTCCGAACTAGGTACGGATTTGGGTTTATATGATGCTCTTTGCTTTTTCCTTGTTCGCATGATGGACATAAGTGATCCTTGGTGTATTTGAACTTTGGAAGTCCATTGACAATGTTGTCTTTGGCAAGATTGTTGATGGTGTCAAAATTGAGATGGATAACCGCTCATGCCACAACCGTGACCGAGTTCCATGCTCGTGTCATAAGACATATTGGTGATGAAGAGGCCATTTGATTGATGTCGATAGCATACAAGTTTGTATCACGATTCCCGCTAAGAGATCGCCATCCAAGTTTCTAAAGAAGCAAGCATTTTCCTAAAAGCAAGCTCTAAATCTGCATCACGTAATCCGCCTCGATCGAAAACAAATTGTGTCCCAACCTTCGACATAGTAAACCCAAGTGATCAAATAATTTCCAAAAGGTAGATCTCCATAACCCATGATAGTCGCTACATGATCATTTCCAAAACGCATTTGCCCCATGAATTGCCGCATTTAAATTGATCGCCAGCCTTCAAATTCCTGGCCATGTGCTTGAGCAACCCGAGTCGACGATCCAAAGACATATTTCGATAACCCGCTAATAATGTAAGAAGAAGATTTTGGAAACCGCTTTGATTTTGGTCCCTTCGTTAGAGGTAAAACTCGATCACACTCATAGAAGTCATCTATTGGTAGGACAGTGCATCACTCATTCTACCATTCTCGAGTGTGAAAGTTCTACCCGGGTTTCCAAATGTCATACCTAAAGTAAACATTATGCTCCCTATCGGTAGTGTAAAGCCTAAGTCTCGCAACTAGTCTTCCTATTCGCTTAGCATAAGTTTGTTTGGGAACATTCTTCTTAATGTGCTTAACAATCTCATTCTTAGAAACACAATCATCATGAACATTAGTTAAAGATTTCTTGCAAGTTAAACAAACAGATTCAACAGATTCATTAAACTTAGCAGATTTCATAGGTTCATTACATTCTGATGAAATGTCTTTCTTATTACAAAGCTGTAAATTCTAGGGTGTTCTTCTACTTTCTTCTCTTTATTCAAGCGACTACTCTTAGAGGCAAGCGAGACTCTATTGTTCCTTGTATTGCTCTTAGGCTTTAGTCTCGCTCCCTAAGTGCTTCCTAGTCCCGTAGAAGGTAAGGCACACTCATTAGATTCACATTCTTATCAAGAGAAGTGGTTTCAGCTTTCCTAGTCTCTTTAGAGTGCTTTTCTAAACTTATGTCGCTTTGTTCCATATGTTTTAGATGCGGAGGCATTTATTAGTGGTACTCATCTTAAAAAGGCCAGAGCTAAAACTTTTGGTTTCTCAATAACCGCTTCCTTTATCAACAATTTGCTTAGGCAAGGCGTGGATTGACCGGTTTTGATAAATCCTTTTTCTCATTGACTTTTGGAGGAGGCATTGAAACAGACATTTTTTGTTTTAAAACCGGTTTGGGAACATTTGCTTTCTCTGCAGTCAATGGTTTTGTAATCTTAGTTTCCACTACCTTTCCTTTTTGACTTTCCAGCTGAGTCCTCAAAAGATCATTTTTCGCTTTCATGTCTTTGTAGGCACGCTCATACGACAATTTGTCATATTTGCATTCCTCGGTTTTTCGATCAACTTGTTTAAAATATGAGACATTTTCTTTTTCAAGTTTTTCAAGAGCTTTTTCATATTTTAAAACAATTTTGAGGTCTCAGATCGAGTCTTTCATGATCTTCAATGTAATATGTTTGCAAAATGATGGACATAATATCGAGTCGTAACATCTTCAAGAGAGAGTCATTTAAATTTTCCAAAACTTTGACTTGTTCAACACACCATTAGCTTGCTTTACCGTGGATTTATGGTCCTTGACAAAGTCAACTGCTTTTCAAAATGCTTGTTCAAATGAATTACCCTTGCACCGATGGCATTCACCGAGGGGCAATTACGCTTCAAAAACTTTCTTTGTTCGACATCAAAACTAGAAAACCGCTATTAGTGTAATACGGTTTTAGTGTTATGCCTCAAGTCCCGCAATTTAGTTTTCACATTGTCTAAAATACTTCTAGCATCACTTGTGTTAAAAGGATTATTTGAAGACATTTGTTCAATGTTCGAAAGAGATTTTGAGACAACAACTAGTTTTGAAACAGATTTTGAAAGCAGTGTTGACTCTTTGTTTGAAACACTTGGTGTGATGGAAAACTTTGACTTTTCTTTTGATTAACAAAAGTAATTCCGTTAATTTTGTTCCATTTGTTATAATCAATAGGTTTGATTTCGGATTCTTTTGTTTCATTTTTGATCTACTCTCCTCGATAGTTCTAACGCTTCAAGAGAATCACGAACAATAATGGGTTTATGCAAAACATTTCCATTGTTTAACACATTCGAGATTTCTCGAGCTTTCTTGAGGAACCAAGAAGGGTCATTACCAAGCGCCATTCTATTAGTAGTATGAAAACGCGGATTTACTTGATTAGAAAGCATCTTGATTGTTTGAGCGTAATGACCCGCTTTAAGAAGCAAATTTTCCAAAGTTTGATTTTTCATTTTATCAAGAATTTCATCAAGAAGAGAATCTTCTCGCTTTGAAAAATCAAGAATCAACCGCTTCTTTTCTTTTTCAAGATAAGAAAACATTTCTTTTGTTTAGAAAGTTGGTTATTTAAATCGAAATTTCCTTGTTTAAAGATTTAATTTTAAGTTCAAATTCACATCAAGTGTGTTATACTTGATTTGCAAAAGTTGTTCTTTAGAAACCAAATTTCGATAACCAATTTCTAATTTCGATTCTTTGTTTTCTCGAAATTCAAAGGCTTTTATGCTCTCCTTGTAACTCTCAAGCTCGCCGCTCAATTTAGCATTCGCGCCTTAACTTCGCGATTGACCGCTTTAACTTTCTCAATTTCAATGCCACATTTATTGATTAATGATTCAAAATAAGCACGTGTTTCCTCATCGCCTCAAGATTTTGTGCCACACGCTCCACTAGATCCACATCCGAGTCTCGTAGTTAGTATTGCTACAACCCTGATTGTCCGTGTATGTATCATAAGTAGGTGCCGATGTCACGTAATGTTGTTCGTCATGAGTAAACACATCAAATATGACATTGTTATAGCATGGATCAATGATTGGTACCTCGACATCTGCATGGCGTCATAGGCATGGAGGTGCGCCGAATCGGTGTCGCACTTAGTCTCCTCAAGATTTGCCATGAAGATGCAGCTCGATTGAGTTCCTCGAGGTCTTCCAAATCATCCATAATAGCCATAAAGTCATGTTCCTCAACACTCAATTGAAGTCCGATTGTTCCTTTGTACCAACATAATAGTCAAGATACGCAAGATCCTTCTTTTTCGCTTAGTTGGACAATTCCTTGCCATGCACCCAATCCTTGACAGCTTATAACACGTAACCTCGACACCCCGATTCACATTTCCATAATTCCCAACGATCGAGCCGCAACATTCCCATTCGACACCCAACGCTTATTCCCAACATTCTCGACCCAACTGACACTCGATTCGAACCGCCAGACACCCATGCGAACCAAGAGCATATCCTCGCCGATTCCCAATAACTCCAACCATTTATCTTTGATTACCCATGTTCACACCCTACCGTGCAATTTGCCTGCTAAGTAGTGTTTGATGAAACTTTGGTTGTTGTTAGTTGGTGTGGAATAGCGACCTCTCAATGCTTTACCCAATAAAGAAAATACTTGAGACAAAGCTTCTTCCGGTTCCATTTCAAGATTAGTGATTCCTTGTTCCCGTAATGTTGTTGTTCGTGGATAGGTTTGTTGTTGCCGCAAGTTGTTGTTAGTGGAAGATGATGAAGCTTGTTGTTGTGTATTCACTGGAGTTTGAGTCTTTGCAATGAGTGCCAATGGATCATGATTCTTTGCTAATCTTTCTTGCCTCGACTTCATTCACTTCACTTGGTTTTGTTTCGTAAAATCGCTGAGTTGATCAAAGTTCACTTGATGTAAGTCTTTGTTGGTTGACAATAGTGACATATCGCCCCCATTCTTCGTAGATTGTTCAAGAACTTGATGTTGCTCACGATAGTTCGGGTGTCAACTTGTTTCGATCGCTCATTCATTAAAGTGCGTAACCTTCCATAGTAGGATTCAATGGATTCTCCTCGAGTAGATGTAAACTTCTCCCAAGCGCTAGCAACTTGTTCTCTCGTGTCTTGTTGACCACCCTCGCTCCATGACAAAGTCGCCTAACACGCTCCCACATATCGAAAGCGGCCACAAACCGCTTCACACCGCAAAGATGTCTTGGTAAACCCGCTGGACAATATGAATTGCCATGTCATCTCGCTTCGACTTTTTTCTCGATCCTCTCGTAGTATTCCGATTCTTTTTAAGACGAAAAAAATGGTGGGACGGAGGTGTTGCATCAAGATTTCCGTGGTCTTGGACTTGTCGAGGTATGAAGGGTCCATCCCGAATGGATTTGATCATCAATTTTCCATTAGGTTTTGTCTTGATGTAACGAAGCATTCGACTTGTCCATTGAAGATAACCACCTTTTTCCAACATAGGAGGACGGTTTTCGCACCTACCGCATGAATGTCTTGTTGACTTGCCATTGATGAAGGTATGATCCGATAAAGTTGATGTAGGATCGATTCAACGATAAAGGAGTTATGTTTGATGAAGATTAAGCTCGGTTGTTGTAGTGAAAATTTGCTCTAAAACTTAAAACCTCAATAACTTCTTTTCGGAGCATTTTTAGGACTTGAAGATTGACCCGAATGAACTTTAGTTTAGTTCATTTGGTAGTCTATTCTCCTCGCTCGACGGTCGCTTTGATTGGTAGATCACCGAAACGGAGTTACGGTTCAAAAGTTATAGCCGCTTGAAGTTTTGATCACAATCTTACTAAATAAAACCGTTTTATGCGTAGAGATGAGTGCTTATGCGTGGGATGCTTATGCGTAGGATCTTATCGTAGGAGTCCTTATGCGTAAAGAGCTTAGGCGAGAAACCTTATGCGTAGAAATCCAAGTTACGCGTAAACTTAAGGTTAAACGTAAGTCTTATGCGTAAACGCGCGTAGAAGTAGAGTACCTTCGCTGTAAGAGTTAACTTATCGTGAGTGCTTACTGTGCTTTTGCTTATGCGTAAGAGTTGGTTTAAACCAAAAATCCTTTACACCGCCACAACAGAAAAGATATCCGAAAGTCGGTGTTCCACACACTTATCCGTGAGGAAGCATCGAGTCACCTTTGTTGCACGAAGATTCGCTACCAAAAGTTATGCGAGAAAACTAGGGTTTTGACTTTCTTACGCAGAAGATTAGGGTTTTGACTTACGCGTAAAAAATTTCCAACCATTCAAACAATTTCTTTTGCACGTATAGCTTCCAAAACACTCAAATAAAGGAAAGTATTGACCTTAAACACCCAAAATGCTTTTTATGCTTACACGTAGAAATGAACAACTAAATCAAAACGAGTTTAAAACGATTTAAAACATGTAAAGTCAACTTTTGCCAAAACTAGAATCTTTAACACTATATAAACCTTAGACCATAAGAATCTTGAAGATTTAAGTGCAAAATAAAAGTTTTAAGCGTGAATCTATGAGAATGAAAACTACGCAGAACACGTGAGAAAAAACATCAACCAAAACACTCCTAAACCATTGTTAGCGATTGATACCAATTGTAGGACCTTACTTTTATCAACCTTATCACAAACCCAACACGTATATCACTATACGCCAGATAACACGTTAACCACAAACACAAACGTAGCTTAGAAATAAGAAGAAAGATGGTGACTAAGATATATGAATCGTGTATGTGAAGATATAAGATGAAAACAATAAGTTGTATATTCTAAAGAAAGAACACACACACACCCATTACACACCCTCAAATGACCATTTGAGGGTATTTATAGTTGGAATACATGATGCCCTAAAAGGCTTTGGCTTGGGCCTCGTGGGCTTGGACATGGGTCGATTGGATGTAAAGGCAAGCTTTAACTAATCTAATACGCATTTAGCTTAGTCCAATCCACGAGCCCGTTGACTATTCTAGCACGATATCTAACACACGTTACAAAGTTCCTAAACGTGAATGACCATCACTTCTAATAAAACTATTAAGGCTAACAGATTATCTTGATATTGTATACAAAGTGTCTAACAAAAAATTGAAAAAGAAAAGGTTAGTAGCAACTTATTGTTGTTTGTAGTACAGGTTTAATGTTGGATTTCCAGGATCGATTGAATATGATCAAACAACATCCTTACATCCATGTTATCATCAAGAATCAAAAAAAAGAAGAAACAAAGAAGATAGGTGATGAACCCATAAATCTGATATTATTATGAATGAATGGATTGATTTGTTTACAGCCTCCTACGCTATATATATACATAATGAATCGGTATATGTTTTTGACAGTTATACCTCTTCAATAAAGTAATCGACATAACCCTAAAACTAAACGTTACAACCTAATCGACTAATAACTGCTTTTCTCAGAACGGGTTTGTTGTAGGCCCATCACGTAAATCTTGAGTTTACTGTGCTTTTACTGGGTTAACAAGAATTAAAACAATTAAGTCCAACATTGTTTACTAGTCATAAATGTTTTTCTATAGCTAAAGGTATAAATTTTTTTCACTTGGTTTGAATTTATATAGAAAATTTCATTCGGTTTAAGATATTGTCGAGTTTTTATACATCATCAATCTAAGGTTCAGTGAGAGAAAATGGAAGAGATGAATCATTTTGCTCACCGTGAGCATCCTTTGAAGCTCATCGAGAATTGGAACGAAGGTGGTGACGATGAAGAGAACCGAGACGTGGTTCACGCTTGCATGTGAAGAAACCATATCCTCGCCGGCTCGCATATGCTTGCACCAAAGGTCGCTTTTTTCTCAGATAAATCATGTGCACGCCTTCCACTCACTATTAACTTCCTTCCATATTTCAAAGACCTCTAACACTCGTTAATCCAATAAAACAGATTCGATCTTTAATTGTGATATGTGTCTTCTTGAAGGCTTAACTCATGGGTTGTGTTATGTTGAAAGTGATGAGCCCGAATATTCATTTTGCATTAATTGTTGTGTCGTTGAGATTGCTCGCAAGTCAAGTCGATGCTATCAAGGAAGAGGCAATGGTCAAGTTGACACATATAGGTCACCCAAAACACACTTTAACCCTTCAAATAAGACCTGCTACAATCCTTTATGATGCTTAGAAAATCAAGAAAAGACTTGTTCTATCTATGTGATAGCTGCGACTTTTGTATCCACAAGGGTTGTACAACCTTAGCCCCTACTCGATCTACCACATCACCCTAAACATTCACTTGTTCTCGCCTATTCGCCTGTGGATCATTTCTTTAATTATCCTCAATATTGCGAATTTTGCAAAAAATACATTCGACGGAATGAGTGTGATCGCGTATGACCCCCCCGGCACCTATACAAGTTGGGCGCGGATCAAACACGATTGTGTAGCAGTCCCGGCACTCACATGGGTCGGTCGCGGACTAGATACACACACCGACAATGGTCACTAAACCATTCCGCGGATAGTAGATACGTCCGAGGAAGGACACACCCGCGCCAAAGACAAGTGGTAGGGAATCTCGCCGCATCAGCGGTACACACCGCAGTCCCAAAAAAGGGAAAGCGGGACAACTCCCGCCCAAAAACATCGTTATCACAACAATGAGACAAGCTCTGGAGTTGAGTTACGTCACTCCCCACTTCCAAGATGTCGCTCTCATGGATCGTGACCTTGAGAACACGACAGAAAGGTCAACCATATAAATAGAGGCCTCGCCACTATTCATACGGTAACATTTGCATGCTCTCTCTCTCTAGAACCAACTTTATCTCTCTAGAACTACCACTTACTCTCACGCCGGAGGTCGATCATGAACCCTGCTCATGTGAGACTAACTGTTAGTTTTCTTAGCGACTGCAACAAGAATCTCACTTAATACAAGATCTATTTCCTAGGGAGTTAGCTTACACTAATCTTCATCAGGGGAGCGCCCGAAATTGTATTAACAAGTTGGCGCCACCCGTGCGACCCGAACCCACGACCACGTTGAATTACAAAGAAGAAGTATACGAAGATCCCGTGAAGAAGTATACGAAGATTCATTGAATTACACCACATAAAGCAATGAAGGGAGTCCACTAAGCATTTGTGGAACGCTCAAGACAGAGAGCATGTATGTGAAGGACCCCAGTGCATGAGTGTGTTCGGCTTTATGCACGGATAACGAACCCGAACCGATCAGAGGCTTAATGACAACATTCCCCGTCGCAGATGAAATGTGGAAGGTCGTGAAAGCATTCCTCGAGGTGAGGTGGTCATGCCAACCAATCAAAGAAGAAGCACTCCAAAGGAAGAACCAGATGGAGGATGTAAAAGCATCCAGATCTTTGAAAGAAAAGGGAGTTCAAGACTCGCTAAGTGTCGGAGAGGAAGAGGGGATGTGTTCACCCCTCACAAAGACACCAAAAGAAATCCTCGCCATGGATACGGTCAAATTCACAGCCCCCGCCAATGTCCAAATTTCGTCGAGTCTAGGAATAAAGACAAGCATCGCTAATTCACGTAGAAAAGGGCAAACACGGATGAATGCTATCAATAAGAAACAGATAGAGAGGCGGTCAGATCCGGACGACGCATATCCGTCAAAGAGATCAAGAATAGGGCGCAAAGAATGGTGCCCCAAGGGCGGAAAGAAGGATACCGCGACCAAGGACAAAGCTCACGCCATATACATGGTCAACACCGCAACGGCGGTCAAACCCAAGCCGGGTCCGGACGCCGGTCTTCAACATGGAAATATCTTTTCCCCATATCCGGAGATGATGGACGACCATCCGCCGGTAATCAAGGCGGATGTAGAAGGGTGTACAATTCACGTGATGTACGTGATAACGGAAGCGCTCGTAAGTTCTATACGAACATTGCTTTAACAAGCTAAGCCCGGACATCCGCAAAGACTAATCCCCGCTCATCACCACTATTGGGTTTCAATGAGAACTCACATGGCCGCTAGGCGCATCCTCTTGGAAGTGACATTGGGAGACCTAAGAGAGGTCACCAAAGGCGTGGATGAACTTCATGGTGGTACGATCTCCTTCTCCCTACAACGGATAATTGGACGTCCGGGATTAGTCATGAGAATATTGCCATCCACGGCGCATGGGATGTCAAATTTCCTACTTGTGCGGAGTCGTGACTTTGCACAAGGACAAGGTGGTCCCAGCTGAATGCGTAATGGTTATGGAACCGTAACCCTACCATACAACCGCAGTAGGTATGAAGGAAGGATTCGCGCGGCAATCAACCCCGCATTCCCGACCAAACGATCACCATTGGGGGCCGAGCGAGCAAGGGAAGAAAAGCCTCTCGCGACCGCTTCAGAATAACTTGATATCTTTGCTTGGGAGCCCTCCGACATGACCGAGTTCCACGGACAATCACGAACACAAACCGAATGTCGTGGACGGTTATGACCACATTTACGACAAAAGAAGGGCGTGCCCCGTAAAGAAACAAAGCCATCAATGAAGATGTTACCAAACTAGTCGCAGTAGGATCATGAAAGAAGTACACTACCACGATCGGGTTGTCTAACCCCGCTCTCGTCAAAAAGAGTGAGGAAGTCGGAGAATGTGCGATTTCAAGGACTTAAACAAAGCCTACCTAAAGATTGCTACCCTTGCCGGAGATCGATCGAAGGTCGAATCCTCTCATGGATACCCATTTAAATGCTTTCTTGACGATACAAAGAGTATCACCGTATACAAATGGCGGCCCGGGATGAGGAAAAGACAAGATTCCACACAAACCAGGGCATCTTTTGTTACACCAAAATGCCTTCCGGTCAAGAACGGCGCCACGCACAAAGGCTTCAGGATGTATGCTTGAGAAACAGATAGGAAGAAATTTGGAAGTGTACGTTGACGATCTAGTCATCAAGAGCCACTCAGAGGAAGAAGTACTCAGGGATATGGAGGAAACCTTCAAGACCCTAAGGAACATCAACATGAAGCTTAACCCCAAGAAATGCACATTCGGGGCGGAACAGGGGATGTTTCTGGGTCATGTGGTGAGCAAGGAGGGCATTAGAGCTTGCCCAGACAAATCTGCGGCCGTAGCTACCCTCAAATCCCCGACGACCAAAAAGGAAGTGCAGTCTCTGAATGGAAAATTAGCCAGTCTCAGTCGTTTCATGTCCAAGTCAGCGGAAAGGTCCCTCCCGTTCTTTAAGACACTGAAGAAATGCATTAAAAAGAGCGACTTTTACTGGACGACTGAGGCGGAGCAAGCGTTCAAAGAAATGAAGGAGCACATAGCGAACTTGCCAATGGTCATCACCCCACAGCCAAAGGAGGAATTAATTATGTACTTGGCCGCGTCCCAAGAAGCTGTGAGTGCGGTTTTGTTGGCACAAAGGGAGTCGAGACAATACCACCAGATTGTCACCGCCGCTAAAGGGCCCGGAGGTGAATTACACCAATTGAGAAGCTTGTCCCGCGCTTAGTATATGCATCCCGCAGTTGCGGCGACATTTCAAGCTCATCCAAAGGCGGTCATCACGACCAAATGATCAAGCAAGTCTTGACTAAGATGTAAAAGAGTGGAAGAATGGCCAGCGGGCAATAGAGTCGACGAACATGACATCACCTTTTGACCCCGGACACCATAAAAGGACAAGTGCTAGCGGACTTCATTGCCGAGATTCCGAGAGAAGAAACTCTTGACAAGAAAAAGGACCAAAGAACAATACCGGAGTCGTGGAAACTATTCACTTGACGGATCTTCGCATTGAAGGGTCCGGAGCGTGTTTAATCCCGACAAACCCGTAGGGCAAGAGTTCACCCACGCCCGCTTTGAGTTTGAGGCATCCAACAACGAAGCTGAGTACGAGGAACTGATCGCAGGACTAAGGATTGCCGAACAAATGCGGGTAAAAGACTTATCAGCAAATGTTGACTCCCGTCTAGTGGCGAATCAGATAAATGGAGCATACGAAGCAAAGGAGAAAAGCATGGCGCGCTACTTGGCAAAGGCCAAAGCATTGATCGAAGGGTTCCGGACGTTCTCCATTAGACAGATTCCCCGGAGCCAAAACAAACAAGCAGACGCGCTAAGCAAGATTGCATCCACCAGCTTCGCCCACCTAACAAAACAGGTCCTCGTGGAAGTTTTAAAAGAAAAATCCATCAAAGAAAAGGAGGTACTGGCAATCGCGGAAGAAGACGGGGACACGTGGATGACACCCCTGATCGAATATCTGAAGGATGAAATACTACCGGCGGATGACAACAAGGCAAGAAAACTACGGATCAAGGCTAGACAAGACATCGCCGAGACGGAACTCGCTCCGAAAGTCCTTCCTAGAACCATGGATCCGATGTGTGGGCCCCACCCAAGCCAACTACGTGCTACGAGAGATCCACGAGGGGTCATGTAGCATGCACTCAGGCCCAAGGGTGGTAGTAGCCAAAGCAATTCGGTCCGGATATTACTGGCCGACGATGCACAGGGACGCACGAGAGCTAATACATAAGTGCGAAGATTGCCAAGTCCACCGCCTGCATCAAGAATCCATGACAAAATTTGACCCCGATCACCTCTCCTTGGCCTTTTTTCAAGTGGGTATAGACATCTCATGACCTTTCCTGTAAGGACCCGCCGGTGAAGTTTATGATTGTAGCGATAGACTACTTCTCCAAATGGATCGAAGCTAAACCTCGCCTCCATCACCGAAGACAAGTGAAGAAGTTTGTTTGGGACAACATAGTCTCGTCGCTCGCTTGCCAGAGAGATAGTGTCGACAACGGAAAGCGCTACGCGACAACCCATTCAAGGATTGGTGCCGTAAGCTCAACATCAAACAACGGTTTGCGTCGGTAAAACATCCACATGCGAATGGGCTGGTCGAAAGCGCGAACAAAAGTCTAGGAGAAGGCATCAAAGCAAGGCTGGAGAAAGGGAGCAAGGACTGGGTGGAAGAAGTGCCACATGTGCTCTGGGCACACAGAACTATGATCAAAACAAGCAACGGGGAAACCCCATTTTCTCTTACATATGGCACCGAGGCAGTTATCCCAGTTGAGATTGGAATGCCAAGTCTCCGATGTACAGCCGTAAACCAAATCTCCAACGACCAGAAGCTTCGCCTAAACTTGGACATCCTGGAAGAAAAGAGAGAAGTCGCGGCTAATGAAGAAGCGCGCAGCAAAGTAAGGATGGAGGGATATTACAACGCCAAAGTACGAAGCACGGCCTTCAGACCTGGAGAATTTGTCTACCGCAGCAACGAAGCTAGTAGAGCGGAAGACACTGGAAAGCTTGGCCCAAAGTGGGAAGGGCCATACGAAGTGATGGAAGCAATAGGGAATGGAACGTACAGGCTCAAAGGCGTGGATGGGGGGATACTCCCACGAACATGGAACATCCGCAACTTGAAGAAATGTTACATCTAAGTGTAAGTAGGTTTTCCCCGTCTCTTGTAAGTTGATCGCGGATTAGGTCCGGACAACAGGGGAACTTTAAATCTTCATGTTTTTTATTTCTATTGTAATATTTTCTAATTAGCAATGAAACGTAGATGCCTGGCCCGCTCTACAAATTTTCCAAAACAAAGATTTAATCGCATTTTCATTTTCGCATCTTTCGCATATTTCTCACATCCGCGACAAACAGTGTCGCACATAAAGGACGAGCAACCTCAAAATTGACTCAGATATATAAGTGGTATTGCGAGCCCATTGACCATTGTTTGATACCCCCGGAATCCCAAAGTACGGCCAAGGGTACAACTCAAAGCCCAGAACAACTAACTCCGGCAAATAAGTAAAAGGATATGTGTACAACCAAGTCGAAGATTTCCATTATTACGCAAGACTTTTTTACAAATACATGGGGGCATACCCCCGGCTTACAAAAAATGGCGTCGTGGCAACCACGACCCTAAGAAAAATAAACAAAGTAGTAGAGCTTCACAATAGATGGAAAAGGCGGCATAGTCTAAATGCCGCCCATAAGAGACTACCTCAAGCATTCCCAGTACCATCAAGCAAACTCGCATCAAATATGTCATCATAAGTGGAATTTTCCTCTTCCTCTTCCTCATCCTCCCGGCCGGCCCAAGAATCGCGGCAGAGGGGCCGGACCGTAGGAGCAATCACCATGGAAGGCTCCCGGTGGAAGTAACCCGTGCTCAACCTCGAAACAATGAGCTAAGGGTTCCAAATCAAATTTTACCATATACCCGGTTCTTCCTCTCCTTGCTACGGCAATGGCACGCGGACGTCGGGTAATGGTCTGGAGTAGGGAGCTGGGAAGGGCAACCTCTTCCGCCAACGGAGCATTAAACGAAATTCCTCAACCACTAGGACGCCCTCCTCGCAACACCAGTTGAGACATAAGGAACTCTAGAGAAGAGTCCTTACACGCCTAAAGAGTCCATAAGGGGAAAGGAACATCGCTAAGGCGAACGATACCTCTGGTAAACCTCTTTTCGCCCGCGGATTATAAGCCTTAACCGCCCACTTTATACCCTTCCTACCATGGACAATGCCCGCCTAAACCCCGCTTTAGGCCCTCAAGAATAGCCTTGCTTATGCAATCCCCCAACCGCTCGCAATTCCTCTGATTGCTTAAAAGCCATCCACGCTCTACGGAAACCATAACCAATTACCCACCGTTTCCCTTCAATGGCAAGAAGAGTGCTCGAAATAAGTCCTCATCAAAGTCACTGCTCAGATCCGCCAACCTCGATCCAACTGAGCGAATTGACCATCATATTCACTACGGACTCTCTTCACACTCCTTCAATTTTTCCTCCAAAGAATCCTCGCACCCTTCACCGCTCTTTAAGCTCATCACAAATGAGGTAAGTCCGCCACCTTACCCTTCAACTCAAAGATTCTCAACGGTCAATTAGCCAACTGCTCATCCTTGGGGCAATCATGCCTCCAACCGCGCCACGCTCCCTCAATCTCTTCATCTCCCGACTCGGTTCAAGTTGCCCAACACGCTCACGGAGCTCCATAGCCTCTGCAACCTCGGTTTCCAACTCCTAAACCCTACCATTCAAAGCCTCAACCCTTTTGTCCCTCCTTTCAAGCCTCTTGTTCAACTTATTGGTTTGGTTTAGTTTAAATTCCAGCCGCAGGCGCACCTCGGAAGACATACAGGTCTGCTGCATGGTCACGGTGTTATAATGCTCCAACAAGTCTGTGTGCGGCATATTACGCAGAGTGGACAGATAACCGGGAGTGGCAAGATTATCCAAAGATGTTCCGACAAACCCAACCATCGTCCATGCGAAAATCGCTGGTAGGGAGCCACTGGGACATACATTCTTGGCTTCGCTGCCCTCCGGATAGAGACTCGTAAAGTCATCATCCGAGGTCACAGGACGATGGATGATTGGTCCCGCGGTGGAGAATCGACCCCAAAACATTCTCCCGCCGCAATGGTGGTGGTTGGACGGACCAGACATCTCCGTATCCAAATTTTCTTGAGGAACACTTGGTAGATGTCTTGAAGTAGCATCCGGATCCGCTCAAGATCCGGGTAGCCTCAGAAGAAATATTGGTTACAACTTGCGGAGGAGATCCGGAATCAGACTCGTCGCAAAGTTCCATAAGAGGAATAGGCCCCGCAGTCGCATCCCCTGCATGACGAATAACATTTAAAGTTTTTTTTTTTTTTAAATGTCTTACCAGCAGTGGACCCAGCATCCTTCTCCGGCACAGGAGTAATCCTCTTCTTCTCCGGTTGCTTGGAAGGAACATCAAGCCTAACCCTTTTCTTCCCAGTCACCTTACTAGCCTTAGCCGCCTTCACATTATCCACAGTCGTGTCTTGGACTAGCGTGATCAAATTTTCAGAAGGTTCTATAACGCGATTAGCAGTCTCCTCCTGCAGCGTCCTCTCACCTTCCTCAGAGTTCTCTCCTGATACTACCTCAAAGGATCCGGCTGGTTAATGAAAGCAAAGAGAGACATATCTGCAAGCAAAAAGGCACAAGTTAGTAACAAGGCATAAAGGAAAGACAATAAGATGCGATAAACCCTAAAAAAAACCCACCCTCAGTATCTGAAACTTTAAAGGTAGGTCGCGCCGTTGTATCATCCCAGGCATGACTAAGACCAATCACGGACAAGAACGGCTCCGGGAACTTCTTAAACGGAGCGCGTTGTGTGTCAAGAAGGTGTAACAACCCCATGTCAACATCCTCATCGGAAGGGGGTGGGTCACGATCAACAGAGACTTTCTCGTTCCACGAGATAGCCAAAGGAAACACGGTCGCATCAACCCAAAAGAAGTACTCATTCTAATTCTTTACAAAGTCTAGGGGCGCGGTATAACAAACCGGTACAATCAATGACTTAGGACCCTTACGCTTCTCTAGGGTCATCCACCCATCTTTCATTCTGGAGTAATAAAACTTCCTAAACAAAGGTACAGTGGGGGTTCCGCCGTGAACACGGCAAAGGATTTCAAAATGACTAATCCTAGCAATAAGCAACACGTATAATCGCGACAAGTGGATCCGAAAATACTCCAAACCCTACACAGAACGCGGAAAGGGTATCCTAAAATTGCAAAATTCAAAAAACCTGGTGTATACCCCTATCTTACCCTGAGGGGCATCTCTTATGGTGGCATCGTATGTGGAAGAAGAGGATGAACAGCTGAGGGGATATGATATTTAGAGCAAAAATCACTCAAATCTTTCTAAGATAACTTACAGGTAAAATCGCTTAAAATTTTCTTAGCCATGAAACTACAATGAGGAAAGAAAAACCAAACCTGATAAAGTGGGGACGCAAACAAAGAACTTGGAAGGCGTTTTTCTTTTTTTTTTTTACTCGCGAAGGTGAAAGGACAACAGTAGCCAAGAAAGTAAAAAAGAGGGGTATTTATAACCCCTAGAGGTAAGACCAGCGAGTCAATTGAACGGTCGAAAAAACGCCACGTCTCCGACTCGTAACCAACGGTCTAGATCTGCTTAGATCAACGGACGTGATGGGAGTAGCCAAAACGTCATGTCACCGAAAACATGCGGCTAAGGGCGTTCATGAATCCCTGGGACAACGTAACGCTTATCCTTGGCATGTGGAAAGTACAACAAGCCAGCGATTCGGATTTCAGAATACACCCGACCGCATTTGACGGATAACTTAGTCTAGTAGCGCTTGTACCAAGACCGACAAGCACAACTAGACTGGGGGGGACTTGATCGCGTATGACCCTCCAGGCACCTACACAAGTTAGGCGCGGATCAAACACGACTGTGTAGCAGTCCCGGCACTCACATGGGTCGGTCGCGGACTAGATACACACACCAACAATGGTCACTAAACCATTCCGCGGATAGTAGATACGTCCGAGGAAGGACACACCGCTACCAAAGACAAGTGGTAGGAATCTCGCTCGCACTCGTGCGACTACAACCGCAGTCCCCAAAAAGGGAAAGCGAGACAACTCCCGCCCAAAAACATCGTTATCACAACAACGAGACAAGCTCTGGAGTTGACTTACGTCACTCCTTACTTCCAAGATGTCGCTCTCATGGCTCGTAACCTTGAGAACACGACAGAAAGGTCAACCATATAAATAGAGGCCTCGCCACTATTCAAACAGTAACATTTGCATACTCTCTCTCATTAGAACCAACTTTATCTCTAGAACTACCACTTACTCTCACGGAGGTCGACGCGAACCCTGTTCGCGGTGAGACTAACGGTGTTGGTTTTCTTAGCGACTTGCAACAAGAATCTCACTTAATACAAGATCTATTTCCGGGAGTTAGCTTACACTAATCTTCATCATGGGAGCCTTAATTGTATTAACAGAGTGGTTGTATCATCGCAAACCGTAGATATTTTACTCATATCAAATGTGCCTTAAATGCGTACGCCTACCCTCCGTGTAATCGATTATAACTTGTTTTCATTTTTGTTTGTTTTCTTTCTAATTAGGAATAATGCGTGATTTCGTAGGATCCAAGTACTTCTCAAGCATCAAGACACAAACGATTTCTTTGATTTTCCAATGTCACTACCATTTACGGATCCATTGAAACTACTACATCTCAAACAAATTATCTCTTGATAAGAATGATGAAGTAGAAATCACCCATCCGAATCATGATCATCCATTAATCATTACTACAAAAGCCCGAGATAACAATATTCCGACGTTAATGATCCAATAGAGATATGTTATGTGTGTGTACGACCCTTGTCATTTCCGCACTATAGATGCCGCAGAGGATGTTCATTCAATCTCCACAAATATTGTGCTAGTTTACCCTCACATTACAAAGATCAACTTCATCCCCGATCATGCACTTGACTTAGTAGACACGTGGAAGATAAGTACTTCTATGAATGCAATGGTCACATTACAAAGGGCAACACATTTGCATACAAATGTAAAACTAATTGCAAGTTCGCCTTTGTGTGAATTGTGCATTTTTTCCAAACACCATCAAACATATATCCCATAAACATCCTCTTATCCAATCTATTGGAACTAGAAGTGGGTGTAAGGCATGTAGAACATGGTCTAGTTACATAAACTATGCTTGCAAGGCTTGTGACTTCCAACTATGCATGTTTTGTGCAATGAGGAAGCTATTGTCCCTTGGTCATAGGTTTTGCAAAGGACATGAAATCCCATTGACATATCCTCCAATTGAAGATCATCCTGAAGATTTCTATTGCGATATTTGTGAGAAAGAAATGCACCCTAAACGCCCACTCTATCATTGTCACGATTGCAAGAATTCCTTTCACCTTCAATGCCTTAGTCCAATTAATTTTATGAAAACATTTTCTACAAGGGCACAAAACCGCTTCATATCACAAACATCCATTAACATATGTTAGAAGACGTAAAGGTACTCCCAAGTATGTGTGTTCGACTTGTAATCGTGACATTAATGGTTATTTGGTCCTCGAATGTCGGACAGGATATGTAATTTCAAGATCGCTATGAGTGTCATTATGAAAATTGGAGAATAAACAACATTTGATTGAATCAATGTATGACGCATATATATATATGCAATTGTTTTTGTTTGTTATTGTGTAACTAGTTTTTATTTTGGGCTTTGCTAAGGTTTTTATGTTTGAATTATTTTTTTATTTTTTTATTATATTTTTTTTGTGCAAAAGGTGAATTTTATATATTACTTTCCAAACTTTACAACATAAGCATAAGAATCACAGGTTTGACATACCAAACCAGATACAAATACAAAAACAAAAACTACATGAACCATCCAATAACTGACAAAGCAGCAAAGGAAGTCTGGTACTACTATTCTCTGATAACATTCCTCACATAGCATCTTTGTTGAACAGATCAAACATCATCTGAATTCACCTTTTATTGGCACCATACCATCCAACTACATTTCCATATCATCCCCCCACCAAAGCCATTCAACCAGCACCCACAATAGCAAAGGAAGGGAAGATGTATGGCTTCGTTAGGAACCAACCATTCCAGTCAAGGGCTCTTCTAGGAACTCTACATTTCCCTCTTTACAAAAGGCTTCAAGTTCCTAGAAACACTCACCTTGAGGGAGAATCTACATGCCCCCTTGATGGTACACTGAAAGTGTTGGTGATTTTGCATCACCAATATTTTTTAAGTGTAATGGATTGACTTAGTTGACCAATGTGTAATTATAATAAATGTTCAACAAGTCGGGGTTGCGGAGTGCACACTTGTACGACGTTATTATGATTATCATTTCAGCGAAGCCCGAATGACGGGGTCTGGGGTACCGCCGCAGTAGTAGGTCCAGGCGGCACCGGCAAGTCCAAGGGCGCTACCGGCATAAATTAAAGTGCTATGTTAAAAACGCACTAGAAAATAAAATTTTCGGTATATTGTCCCTTAAATTTTTGGTTGGTATTAAAACTGCTTTAGCAGTTGTAACCGCATGTCAGTTATGTTGGTCATAGGATATATCATCCATCTGGTTCGGTTTTCAGAAGATACAAAAACCCATTCTCAAGTTCAAATCTGAGTTTTATCCGATTTGAGGTTTCGGTAGAACCACCTAAATACTTCAATCAGATAGTGTTTACACGACTCTCAGATTAATGAAATCCAAATTTCCTAACAGAAAGGACCAAATAGGGTCATCTTGCATCCCTTACTATTCTAATCATCCCATGTACCACCCTACAAGTTCATTCTACCCTTCACATTAAGGAAACCCACTTTATGAACCATTTTAATACTTAGAATTACTTGAAGAATACTAATATGCAATTACCTCCACCAAGGCCTAGAACAGATTAGCTTGATCTTATAAAACCAAGTATTCAATGGTCCAAGGTACAGGGCCATCTTATGTGATGAACTTATCAATACAGAGTTTACAAAAAGCTTATGAAAAGCTTTGTAAGGTAATAAAACCAGAAATGCAACATACACATGAAAATCAACTACTGTCCCAAACACTCCATAACACATCCAATTACTTGAGTAATCATATTCTCATATCCAAACACCCCTTTATTGCTCAAGAATTGTTTTTGTAGAATCATCAGCAGTAATACTTTTTGCCCATCAAGATAGCCTTTGATACAATGTTCATCTTGATATTCCACCTTGACCGAGTAAAGACACACTCTTGAAGGCTTTGTTTTCGTGCTTAACAATCTAAGTCTAATGATTTCTTCAAAACTTTATAAAGTTCTTCCACCTCTTCTTTCATCTTTAAACATCTTAAAATTTCTTTCTTGCCATATCAAGTATACACTAGCACCAATCCAAGCCCAGAAACAATACTATCAATATTAAACGCTCAACTTTCTATTTTGTTTTGTTTACTTTTAAATTTTAACCAACCAAAAATGCTTTAAAAACTCAAGATTAAAATATCACTTTTTGAAATTGTGTTCAATCTTAAAAGGGTTAATGGTGTAAAAAATACACAAACTTTCCACTTTTTACTATTGTGACAATAAACTTTTAATTTTCCTATTAAAACAAAAAACTTTCTTAATGACTCTTATTGTAACCAAATGTGACACGTGGCACAATTAATTAAGAGTTAACCCAAAAAAATCTGATTTACTCGTTGCATTATATTGGGGGACCATTTATGTCAAGTTACCAAACCTAAGGACTAATATTAAATGAAAAAACGATTTATTAACCCCAATCCATTCCCCCCCCCCCCAATTCAGTCATCCCAACATCTTCCCGCCTTCCACTAAAAAACCCTAATCCACCAAATTGAAAAATTCGTGTTGCCCTCTTTCTAATTGTTTATGGTTTTTGTAACAAGCCAGGTATGTAATTTCGTTTGAATCGGTTAATTGTGTTTTAATCCTGAATAGTTAGCAAGCCCTAATTTTAGTGTATGGTATTTGTTTCGAATGATACCTCATACTCGCTCAACATATCTTAGTTATAAACTGGACGGGTATTTCACCATGGTCCCTTAGGTATGTGCATGGTGTTGTCATCCTATGTCTATTGGAAGGATGCCTTACTTAGAGTTTGCCCAATATCTTGAAGAAAAGTTGAAACGGATATTGAAGGGTGTATTACGTAGTCCCAAATCATGACTGGAGGTTGGTTTAGTTAGAGTCACCGATGATAATGAGTTAAATTATATGTTTGATGTGGTCATTGTATTTGGTGAGCTTGATGTATATCTCCAAAGACTTTGATATGGACTTATCTCGAGTACCTAGGTAAAGTAGATAGAACAAGTATGGATGCTAGTGTTGCTAAGAGTAAAGTCATCCAAAATAAGGTATTGCAATGATTTTAGCATAGATGAGATGGAGGTCAATGAGATGGAGTATGCTGAAACTCAAGGTGAATCTTCTCACCAGGCTAGTGGTTTAGGTACTAGTGGCGTAGGTACTAGTGGTGTAGGTACTAGTGGTAGTACTAGTATGGATGCTAGGGTGATTGAAAATGATGATGATTCTGATAGTGATTATGATTGGGAGTATGATAGTGATAAGTCTGTTGATTATCTTAGTCCTGGTGAAGAGGAATTAATTGAGCTTAGAAATAGGATCAAAGCTAATAGGGATAAGGTAGAGCAGATGGAAGAGCCAAATGAGGCAAATAGTGTGCCTTTAAATTCTTCTTCTGTTCCTGATGTTAGGACTGATCATGATTTGTTCATGGATGAGCTACTAAGAAAGCTTAAGGCTACTGATGAGGAGGGAAACACTCAAGACCCTTTTATTACTGCTCAAACAAGTATTGAAAGGTACCCCATGTATGATGAAAGTACACACTGGAGACTGAGGAAACAAGAGGTGAGTATGTTGAGCATACTTATATTTAAATTAAAATTTGTTATGTTGTTTATTAATGATGAATGTTAACTTATGTTGTGTTACAATTGCGTAAAGGTTTAAAGTATGCGATCGTGAACAAGTTCAAGGAGTGTTTGACATTCTATGCTTTGGCTAATGGGTTCTCACTATGGTATGAGAAGAGTAATTCAAAGATGGTGGTGGCTAGGTGTGACAAAGACCCGAAGGGTGGCGATCCAGACATCAAACAAAGGAAGCAAATCAGTATCCTAGTGTTAGTAGTAATGAATTGCCATCATGTCCTTGGAGATGTTATGCTAGTCGGATGTCAAGAGAAAACTTTTCGTGTTAAAACATTAGTTGACGAGCATACATGTGTTAGGAATTTCGCTTTGGCTCATTGGTCAACTATAAGTGGATGGGGACAGTCTTTGGTGAAAAGATTAGGGATAATCCACGAGATTAGGTTGAATAGTATAGTCGACCTAGTGATGAAAAAATACAAGTGTAAGGTTACACCTAATCAATGTAAATGCAAAGAAGTTTACCTTGACACGTAATGAAAAATCAGAGCGAGGTAACACTATGGTATGCTAAGATCTTATGGGAAAGCTATTTTAGACACCAATCCTGGGTCAACTGTGAAGTTGGTGGTGGGTCTAATGAAGGAATTAGGACTGAAGTTGGTGGTGGGTCTAATGAAGGAATTAGGATTGGGTCTAATGAAGTTGATGTGGGTAGTGGGTCTAATGAAGGAATTAGGACTGAAGTTGGTGGTGGGTCTAATGAAGGAATTAGGACTGAAGTTGGGCCAAAAAAAGGTGGTGGATCAAAAGGAAAGTTGGGTCAACACTTGGACTTCCAACAAGGCATGGTAAGAGAGGCATGTACTTCAACATTTGCAAGATGGTTTGGTGTTGATATCCTTGTCTTGCCGGCCTCAAGAACAACAACGTGTTCAGTCCGATCTCAAGAAGAAGTGGAAGATGCACATCAAGATCGTGTTCAAGTCCGCCTCAAGAACAAGTGCAAGTCGAACATCAAGATTAGGTTCAAACAGATTGATTTAACTCCAATTCAGACACCTAGTCACAAGACCAAGTGCGTAGCGCAAGAAGTTCAAGTGCAAGATCGACAAGTGCAAAGACAAAGAAGCAAGCTCATAAAATCGAAGACCAAGTGAAAGAATCATACTAAAGAAGTTGGGCAAAAATGGATGGTCGTAGGCGATTAAAGACAATGCACTTGATATATAAGTGCAACTACCATCTATTTTAGCTTTTGTATATCATGTTAATAACAATTAAATAGCCCATTTTGTATATCTTATGAGGGCATAGTTAATCATCTTTTGGATGTGTAAACACTTTAACTGCCATATGGTTCTGTAGGTATGTTAACAGTTTAAAATGACCATCTACAAATAGCCCATTTTGTATATCATATGAGGGCATAAGATGGTCAAAATTAAACTACTTTCTTGTATGACTGTTCTATCAATGAATTACTTTGTTCTATCAATGAATTACTTTTGTACAATTTCGCAATCACTCATTTTGGACTATTGCGGTAACATTAGGTGTAGTAACATTATTGCAGTTCATCTTATACAATTCTGATCTTTTATGCATTTGCATTGCATCACTTCCAAAAGCTTTTATGCATTTGCGGTTGCACCACCTTTATGACTTTCACTATTGCATTTTCTAACTTTTGTGGCATATCCGGTTAACTATTGCATTTTCTCATCATATTTACTACACAATTTGCAGTCAATGAGTCAATGTATCACTTTTCAACATTTACGCGATCATATTACCCTGAACTTGTTTGGATCAATGAATCAATCCATCTTATCTTGTTCAAATGAATAACCACACCTCTATATAGGGTGTCATTAATCGACCGACTCGGACCCGAACCGAATAAAGATAATCGGGTGGGGTTACTAAAGTCAAAAACCTAACTCGGGTCAATCGGGTAAACCGATTAACCCAATCTGAACTAAGGTAGGCTCTCGGGTTCAAAATACTTTACTTATTCGGGTTCGGGTCAACCCGATAACTGAGTTAGTTTTTTTTTTTTTTTTAAACATATATATATATGACTTTACTCGTTTTTCCTTCTAATAAATGATTACTCCTTTGGACTTGTCCCAATCCGTTCAACCAAACTTTTTGCCTCTATGGGCTATGGTTTCCATAAGAATATTTGATGCATTGATGAGATATTATCATTTGATGAGCTTATTATTATGTGTGTGCAACTGACAGTTTGATGTGATGAATGTGATGCATGTTCTTATTTTCTTAGCTGTTCTAATGGCTTATCATTTGAGATGTCTATAATGGCACAATGATTTAATGTAGAATAAGGCTATGTTCGTTCAGTTCTATAAATACGCCAACTTTATATTAACACCATTTCATACGAATGCCGCAAGAGCACCATTTCTCGATGTTACAACGTGTGACTGAAAAACTACAAATAAATGTGAAGTGAACGAACTAAGGTTTGTGATTTGGTAAATGGCACAGACCCGAACCCGATTTGACCCGACCGACTTGACCTAACCCGACCCGATTTGACCCGAACCCGACTAACCCGACCTCAAATAGGATCGGGTGCGGGTATAATTTTAGCCTCGACCCGACTTGGACCCGGCAGGCTTGACCCGACCCGACCGATTTGACGGAACCCGACTAACGGGACTCAAATAGTGGTCGAGATGTAAATATAATTTTAGCCTCGACGGGCTTGGACCCGACCCGTTTGACCCGAACCCGACCAGCGACCCGATTAACACCCCTACCTCTATATAATAGCAGATATAGATGTTACAAAACCATATCAAACATCTATTCCATATTTTGCAAACATGACTTCAAGAAACAAGGCTTCCAACAAGAGAAAAGGTTATAAATTGTCAAACATCTTCATCTGCCTTTTCCATCTCTTATCTATTAAACATACTTATGTTTAATTTGCTATATATTTTTTTATTTTTCAGAAATAATCTGCATTTCAAGTGACTCATCAGAATATGCAAAGGTGGAAGATGACACAACTTCAGGTAACACAGGTGGGACATGGACAGGGTATTTTCCACCATTGCAGTATGTAGTACCACCTGATGAGCTAGAGTTTTATCAACCAAAGGTGGGCTCAAGCTCACATTATGTTGAAACTAGGATGATGAGCCACTCACCCAAAAACAGATTGATAAGCTTTTGTTTGATGCAAGGCCAAAAGTTCTAGGTTTGCAGTGAAGGCCACTCTTGAAGCATTTGGTGTCAAACCTTATGTTGCCAAAACTCAATTGCGACTCAAAGGGAAGGGAAGCGGAAAGGGGAAAAGGATGGGTTAAGCACCTACTACCCCTAGCAATAGGTCTATGGTCTTATCGACTCTTGGTCTTTCACTTTGGTTAATGTATGCCTTTATGGCCCTATAATAATGTGTTTTCTATCAACTATCAATGAATGCTATGCTCCTTTGTTTTACTATGGTCTACAAATCACCTTTGGATTATAGCAGATATTAGAATGCAACATAAATATAAGAAAATGTAAGCAAAGACAACATTTTCATTCCATAACATAAAACCATTACAACAAGACCCTAATTACTTGGCAATTGTCATACCTAATACAACACAAATTAAACACAAGCATCCTATCATAATGTAAAATAACTTATCATACAATCCGCAACTTCGACTTTGTAGCCTTCACCTCATCTTCAACGGTGACTTTTCCATAGCAAGACCTTCAACCATGTGTTGAGAATGTGATTGTTGCTCATGTGTTTACGCCTTTCAAAGAACCCAAACACCAACTCTTTGTAGTACTCGGTGGAAGATCTACATCAAGAAACTTCGTACACTTTGCAATCATTACATTTGACAAATCTCTTGCTGGATTCCTCCTTGTGGTTGAAGTATGAACATTTAGTAGGCAGTTCTGATTACGATGTATTGAATCTTACCACCAATTAGTCGTGATTGTGCTGAGCTTGAGGAACTCATTGATTAGGGTTTATACTACATGGGTTTGTAGCAGATTTGGGGAAGAACACGTTTTTGGTTTTTAATTGTAATAAAAAGCGTTTTTTTTCATTTAATATTAGTCCTTAGGTTTGGTAACTTGACATAAATGGTCCCCCAATATAATGCAACGAGTAAATCAGATTTTTTTGGGTTAACTCTTAATTAATTGTGCCACGTGTCACATTTGGTTACAATAAGAGTCATTAAGAAAGTTTTTTGTTTTAATAGGAAAATTAAAAGTTTATTGTCACAATAGTAAAAAGTGGAAAGTTTGTGTATTTTTTACACCATTAACCCATCTTAAAATGAAAATTCAGTTTTGATGTGTTTTGAATTACATTTAACTTATTAACAAGGTCATTATCACCACTCATTTGTCTTTGAAACAACAAACATGACCCAAAATAGTGGACACAATTAGGCCACTGGCAACCAGGATTAAGTAATTATAACTTTTAGCGTTTATGGATATGTCAAATGTTATACAAACAATTGAGCGTTTAAATCCACTCAAATCGGATGCATACTATAGTGTGTAACTCTTGTGCTTAAAAAGTACTGACCTCTTTAGCCTCGATGCCACAATCAATTTTTGCTGATTTCTGCATTTCATATAAAACATTTTTGCAGAAAATTTCTTTATTAGAAAATGAAGAAGCACATAATAAGTTGGTACAGCTTTACCATGTGAAACAGAGCATTTTACGTAGAGAGAGTTGCATTTTTGTCTGGTAAATGTCTATATGAAATCATTTCTATCCGTCTATGTAACTAAAGGCATAAATATCTGGGAATATTCAATATACGTTGTGCCAAAATCAGTCTAAGAAGAATGAATAACAAGTAGTAAGTTTTAAACAAGATATCACTGACGGAATTTGCATATTTGTCATACCGTATCACTGAGGCATCTAGATCCCACAGTTTCCCTATAGAAATGAAGTGTTCAAGTAGGACATGTTAAATAGGCTGAAATGACGACTATAAATCTATTCTTCAGATTTGATTTGTTCCCCTTTTGGCTGAGGTTATCAATTTAACCTACTTGAGATTAAACACAGCACTAGTCGAACCCATTCATAGTTAAAGAGGCTGAAATGATCGCCTTTAATAGCAAGTTCTTTGATGAATTAGGTAGTATATGTAAATTTTGTTATGGTTGTACTTGTAATATATGAATCTATACTTGACCGTTTTGCACAAATAAAACAAGAATTAACGACATTAAAGGATTGCGTGGTGCCGTGGTATATAAGAAACATTGATCAGGACAGCATCTTAGTGTATACCGAAGAGTGAAGACCTTAAGAATTCATTGAACACTGTTGATAGTTAACCTAAACCTTTGGGTTAAATGGATCAAATTAGAAAGTTAAAGTAGTATGTGTATTTTATAGTTAGGACCAAAAGTGTCAAGATAGAAAGTTAATAACTGAAATACAGTTATTAACGGTTATAATCAGTTATGTGTCAAAAGTTGTGTCGGTTCATAGAACCAGTTTGTGTCTGTTCGGTATGTATAAATAGGGATCGAATATCTGTAAGATTGTATGAACAAATATTAGCAAGTATCAATAACAAAAGCAAGTTTATATATTCATTACCTGTGATTTATCCATCATTGTAAGATCATATCCCAACAAACACCTGTACAATTCAAATACCCTTACACATAGAACATGAGTATAGGATGTCGTTCTGTTGGAGGCATAGTTAAGAGATATCAAGACATCATCTGTATAAGCTGGAAACATGGGAGTCGGAATGGTTCCGGGGTGGCTAAGGGTAGTGCCAACCCCGAATACGAAATCCGTCATTGTTTTAGGTTTACAGATAAAAAGTTACCTTGAGGATCACTGTTTTAAGTATAACAGTCTTGAAATAAAAATATCTTGCTTTCATATTGTTTGTAAAATATTTAAATAACCGGGTTTTGGTTTCGCATAAGTGAAGCAGAGCTCACCACAATAAGTCCTCTGATCCAGTGTATCAAAACTGATCCCAGTCCTGGCTGATAATATCAAGTTGTGGTTTTCACCCTCGGATTTGGGGTTTTACCATCCTTACTAGGGAGGGATTGCATTGCACACTTGAAGAGTACATATATCATTGCATATAGACCAAATAAATCTGACAATATATAGAATGCATGGTTTGTTCGAAAAATTGAGACAGCATATTTGAATATGTCAGGCACTCGGGAATTCGTTGCACACTTTTACAATACAAATGTGCTA
This sequence comes from Chrysanthemum lavandulifolium, assembly GCA_022545495.1. Taxonomy (NCBI): domain Eukaryota; kingdom Viridiplantae; phylum Streptophyta; class Magnoliopsida; order Asterales; family Asteraceae; genus Chrysanthemum; species Chrysanthemum lavandulifolium. Next base: position 239,174,950 of record CM040240.1, read on the forward strand.
CTCCATGTATGAAAGCCAAAACACTTCCCATCACAAAAAAGCCAAATCAGGCATAAATTTGATGCTGACTAATGATGCAGATGTCTTTACAATATGATTATTATGGATTTAATCAGCACAAAGTCATGATTTAAAACACTTTTGTCATATTCGTAGTTTTTTAATAAGGGGAAGTAGGACGAAAGTTTGCATTTGTCACTGCTTATTACAACAGATTTGTTTTTTCGGAAAGAAACAAAAAACCTACTTTCTTTTGCTTATCGTTTGTATCAGTTTCATTGTATGCAGTTAGGTTCTCATGAAATGAATATCTATGGCCGAGAACGAAAACATCTGGTATATTGAACTCCCTGAAACTTTTATTTCAATTTATTTGTGGCAATAGATGAATGATTTAGGGGGTGTTTGTTTAAGCTTATATGAGCTTATTTCGGCTTATATTACGTAAGCCCCAAATTTTTGGCTTATGTAATATAAGCCGAAATCAAATAAGCTCATAAGCCCCCATATAAGCTTAAACAAACACCCCCTTAAGTTTTGATGGTTATTCATTTTCATGATTCATGTTGGATTGTTATAATCATATCTTTTACATGGTGTTTGCTTGATTTTCATCCATATTAGCGATTAAATATGAAAATTGAGATATTAAGTGATTCTCTGCAATGGTTGAAGTTGCAAGTTTACCAGTATGGCTTTTATAAGCCATTAAGCATTTACTAATTTGTGTTGACCAAATATACTTGTGAGATCATGGCTCAGCTGGACTAAAATATGTCATAATACGAGTTCTAGTTTAGGTTAGGTTGTGATTATGCAAGTCAAGAAACATGTTGGAATGTATTGGCTTTTATCAACTACTCTACTAAGAAATTGGTAAAAGTAGTAATATCAACAAACAAAATCACAATGTATTTCACATCTGTCATAATACAAATTGTCGTGTCACTTTAGTTATTAAACTTAGTTCTTTGATTCATTTTCGTCATTTTATATGAATATTTGGCATGACACTTTATACATTGATCATGTGGAACATGGATAGAAATACTGGAAAGTTGTATCCGGTCTAAAGATTCATAGGGTTCAATGTCACAGGTATATACCAATTATATCTTAAGCAACTTTTATTACCTATTTGTAGCCTATCAAGTTACAATTTCTTTTACCAGTTAATTGTTTTATGTTGTTCATTTCTTTTTTGTTTTTTGTGATCTCAGTACTTCATATGCACATATATATATCATGTATGCATATAGGATGGACAATATAATTCTCATATTATATAACCAGTATGCACCATCTTTTAACATTAGCCAATGATAGGAGGTAACATCTCCAATACAAATTTGTCAACAGTAATGATGTTTAGAGTAAACACCAGATCCATTCATTATAAGATTAAGGGCGCGGTCATCAGGGTTGGGGTGAAAGTTGAATTGAGCTGTTGTGGTCTATTATTGTGGGCCTCAAATCTAGGACTAAGAGCATTCACAATACTTTCAAGTCTTTAATGACTTGGACTTGAATCGTTTAATACAGTTAATTTTTCATAAATTCTATCTTCTAAAAAGTCATTTGTACAAACACTCATCAATGCACAAAAGTCTTTTAAAAGTCATTGGTCAATCATTATTAAATGAGAATCATTTGTCGCATATTGTATCAAACGCTTGGTATCTACCAAGCTATCTTCTTCAAAGCCATTGGTCAAGCTTTTGTTACAATATGTATAGTCATCCAAATAACTTGATCAAATAGTGAAAAGTCTTTTATAAACTTAATATTGCTTTAAGACCATGGGGTATCGTAACGATGATGCCCACCAGATCCAACGTGGAAGCCAAAGTGGCGCCACCACCCTCGTATCACCATACCCCCAACCACCTCTCGTCACTTCTCAAGTTTACTTAATAACGCCACTTTCTCCTTCTATATATATATATATATATATATATATATATATATATATATATATATATATATATATATATATATATATATAGTGACCTTATTTTAAAACCACTAAGTCATGGTAAGCTTTGAAACCCTTCTAAATCGATTTAGATTTTTTAAATATTAAAAATTATTATTAATCCAAAAGGGTATTATAGTAAAATACAATTTTTATATATTTTTATTTTTTTTATTAAATCTCGATTTTAGGCATTCCTAAATTTTGATTTTTTTTTTTTTTTTTTTTTTTTTTTTTTTTTTTAAGCATGGTTTCATAATCTTACAGTGCATGCATTTTTTAGTGAAGTACATGTATGTTTTTGCATGATTTTTTTTAGTGAAGATATGTATATTTTTTTTACATGACTTTTTTAGTGAAGTACATGTATGTTTTTTGCTAGCATTATTATTATTTTTTGAAGTTTGAAGCATAAATTAAAAACATAAATCATTATAAAAGAAAAAACAAGATTCATATACTTAAATGTTACATTTCATTTAATTACAAGTACAAAAACATATATGCAATAATCGTGATATCTTCAAATCTTCATGTATATTTGTATTCATCCACTTCTGGTCTTCAATGATATCGTTATTTTCATCAATCAAACAAGCATGAACAAAAACAATTAGAACATACATGTTTTTAAAACATACATGTTTTAAAACATACATGTTTTAACATACATGTTTAGAAGTATTCAAGTTTTAAAACATACATGTTTTGAACGTACATGTTCCAATTAACCATGTCTCACACAAAAAATAAACTATAACACTCTTTTTCCTTTAAAATAAAAATAGATCTACAATTATGTATAGCCGAGCATCGACACAAAACATACATGTTTTAAGTGTAGCCGACATCGACACAAAACATACATGTTTTATAATCGAAACACAAAACATACATGTTGTATACTAAGTAAACATGTATGTTCATGAGTATATATATGTTTCGATCACATGTTATTACCGATCAATACATATAGTTAACTAACCAAGATAAACCTTAAAACTACATATGTTCAATCTTTCTCTATTAGTGGTGTATTGAACTATAGATTGATTATTAAGTTTCGACATGTACATCGGGCTAAAGCGTAAAATGTAGGAACTTTATAACAAAAAGAATTTTAACCGTGTTAGTGTTTTCTTGTCAAACTGTGGGTATCAATTTTATAACAAAACTTACCTCTAAAAACTTTAAAAGAAACAACATATCTACCAAGCAACAAAAGCAACTTGATGCAGCGGTGCCGGCGACGGAACATATTCCGGCCATGGTGGATACTGTATGCAGATTTTCCAAAGAACGCAAGGACTGAAAAAACTATTAACAATATTTAAAATCAAAAATTAAATAAACATGTATCCGAAAAAAAATTAGTGGATCGAGAAGAATGCAATATTTGTAAATAATTAATTGATGAAAATAGCAGATTGATATGTACCTTTACCAAACTAATGAGGTTTGAGTCGATCCATTGCCACACACACATCAATGCGAATGATAATATATGAATCCATGAAAACGAAAGCACATCACGCTCACAACAAAAGTTACTTCATGGATATGTTACACAAAGATTCAAAAACAAAATAAATCAAACTTTTCTTTTCACATCAAACTTTTCTTTTCAAATCAAACTTTTGCTTCACATATTAACGCCAACAAATCGAATAATACTTTCTCTTTTTCAAATCAAACTTTTTCATTACCCATATTTTTGTTTTAGATCGAACCCAAACATGGTAAAAAAAACTCATCTACCATTCCAATTATAGTATGGGAACCAACGATGTAAGAATCAAGAAAATAATATCATTAGACACCCAAATACAATTATAAATAACTCATCCTTACCTTGTAATTATTTGTGCTTTGTTGATAGCCACCAATCATCTTCAAAACATCTATGTCAAATAAATATAATTCATGTCTTTCTCGTGGCGAAGAACAAAGAAGCATAACTATAGAGATGGTGACTCCGAGGATGCTCGGACCGTGGATAAACCCAGACGCAAGGAAGGAGTTATGGTGGAGGCGGCGGCTGAGGCTTGATACGAGAGACCAAAGTCCGATGCTTGATACGAGTGACAAAAACATGAACAAACATCTGATGCTTGATACGAGAGACGAAAGTCACCAACCTATATGATCATACTATTAATTGAAATAAACAAACAAAAGCATTCAAGCAAGAAAAAAGTCAAAAGCCCACCTTAACAAGCGTGGAAATTCTTATCAAAGAGATAATGATCGGATCCAAGACTTGAAAGTGATGCAAAGAGACGAGGGTTTGGTGAAGGAGAAGAAACCGAATATGATAGGGAAGGAGGCGGTTGTTGTGGAGGGAAGAGAGATGATTGAGTGACTCTAGGTTTTTTTACGAGAGAGATAATGAATCTTGATTAAATGTAGGACGGTTTAGAGAAATTGAGCCACGAAATTACCCAAATGCCCAAATTCAATTTGTAAATTACCCAAATGCCCAAATTCAATTTATTAAATGTATTTGTATTTTCTTTTATTTACCAAAGTGCCACAATGATTTTCATCCATTGATTTAATTATCTAACGTTTAGATAGAGTTCTCGTAGTTCTCGACTTAACAGGGTTTCAAAATAAAGATACACTATATATATATATATATATATATATATATATATATATATATATATATATATATATATATAGTGTAGAGCCCATCAGAACCATTTTTCAGTACGTAACCTACAGAATCAAAATTTTACTTTAATAATGCATGATGTACATCATATTTATGCATAATAGCATCTTTGTAAATAATTTGAATTATATAATAATTAAAAATAATCAGGAAGGGCAATTGAATAATTTGTATTATTCCCTAAAAAATTTCTTCATCACCGTAATTAAATTAAAACTCTCCTACATTTACTCTCCACTTACTTTTTTCTCTCAAAAAAAACTATCAAGCAAATCTACTTATTCCTTTCAAAACCGACATTCACTATAATGGATCATCAGTTTGGATCACAGATGGTTCGATCCGAAAAAGTGCAAGTATCTTTTTTTAAGTTAATATAATGGATCATCAGTTTGTTGAGTAATGGAAACACGGATCTTGATTCCACATGGTGATATACATGATTTTAATAATGGTAGGTATTTGTTTTTAAGGTTGTTTTTGTGTTTTGATTTGTTTTGTGAATGATGTTTTGTTGATTTGAGGTAAAAACTATAAAGTTTTTTTTTTTTTTTTTTTTCGCAGGTCACAGTACAGCCACACATTTGTTATCTATCCACTTCAGGTTTATCTTCTCAAACATCAAATGAAAATAATTCTTTTCCTATGTATACTACAATTTATTACCTTTTCTTATTTAAATGTAATAAGAAGATTCTATTGTTTTATTTCAGTGTTCATTATAGTGTTCTTGACAAATTTCCAATGATAAGCTTGGATTTTGAGGGCGACGTATTCAGAGGTATGTAAGTATGTTAATGAATGATAAAAATTGTTAATCATATCCTTTATCCTTATTGAAAGAAACTTGTATGATAAATTTTTTTAATCATATCCTTTATCCTCATATGATCAAAACCCCTTAAAAGTAAATTTAAAATATTTTTGGCTTGTTCTAATCTCTATGTTTGAAAACAAAACTTTTAGACACCTCGACATTTAAACTTTTTAATATTTAATGAGTTTTGTTTTTATGATCATGTTTGCAGGTTCATCATAGATAAATTCAACTTCCAACGTATTAAATGTATGTTTAGTTTTGTCGTAAAAAGATATAGATACAATAATCATTACTTTTTAAATGTAATAATCATGTACGCTCTTTTCAATGTTTAGTTAAATCAAGTGATTACAAAAGCAAGCCGCAGACATATGTTTTGGAAGACGCAAGGCACATATGTTTCTAATGAACTCGACGAAAGTGAAGCGTGCGTATATGTTTTCGAACACGGGCACATACGTTCTAATCTAACTTGACGAAAGTGAAGGATGCTTTTATGTTTTTTGGAGTCGTGCATATGTTATCAAGCATACATATGTTTTTGATATCAAATTTGTGTATTGTATTTATGTTTTTCTTTGTTATAAATGTAGAGATTACATGTATATGCTTATGATAAATTGTTAGAGGTTACATGTGTATTTTTATGTTTTTGGCCATAAATTTCGATAATCAAATAATGTACACTTGAAACATATATGTACTTACCATTTTAAGCAAATAAGTTTGACGTATAAATGCAAGAAAAAAACACGTATGCACTTGATTTTTTTAAAAAAACATGTCTATTGAAAAAATATATATATGCACTGAGATTTTTTTGAAAACATGCATGCTTAAAAAAAAAAAAAAAAAAAAAAAAAAACTACTACTCCGAAAATTAAGGGTTAAAAATCGTTTTTAATAAGAAAAATTCAAAAGAAAGTAAATATAAGTTTTACTATTATACCTTTTCAATTAAATAAAAATATTTAATAATCTATTCTTATTGGTCCAAAGTGGTTTGCAAAAGCTACTGCGAAATAATGGTTCGACGCTCAATGCGACCATTATTTCGCATGCAACTTTATTAACCACTTTGGACCAATGGGCAATTAAGTATTATTAAATATTTTATTTAAATGAAAAGGGTATAATAAAAACCTTATATTTATTTCTTTTGAATTTTTTGATTAAAACGTTTTTACCCTTGATTTTTTGATTTTAGATTTTTTTTTTTTTTTTTTTTTTTCAACATGCATGTTTTCAAAAATCTCAAGTGCATATATGTTTTCAACAAACATGTTTTTGAGAAAAAATCAAGTGCATAGTTTTTTTTTTTTTTTTTTTTTTTTTTTTTTAATATAGTAAATTTACATGTGTTTCTTGCATTTAAACATCAAACTTATTTGCTTAAAATGGTAATTGCATATATGTTTTAAGTGTACATTATTTGATTATCGACCAAAAACATAAAAATACATATGTAAGCAACAATTTATAACACATATAGTATACACAAAAGTTAATATTAAATAAAATACAATTCATGTACAAGTAACTTGTTAAATATAAATGTGCATACGTTTAAAACATGTGTGAGACTCTTCACTTTCTCGTCCAATTCTTTAAACGTATGTAGCGTTTCCAAGAATACGTATATGAGCCGCGCTTTCTCATCAAATTCGTTGTAACATAGCCACTGAAAACATGTATGTTTTCGGTAGCCACATAAGCTTCTATCAAAGACGTATTTCTAGAGCATCAAAAACACAATACCTGTTTCAAAACAAAACTAAAAATTAAATATTTGGTCCAACTATCATTAAACAAAACAAAACCTAAAAAAGACACTTGAACCAACAAAAACATGTATTATTTGAGGAATACGCCTATGATGCACGGGGGCGCTTATCAGTCAGGTACCTGTTAAAGGTACTTCATGGGACGGAAAGCGCATGGGAAGCGCCATGGGGACGTCTCCAATTCCGTGGACGGCGCGGCTGGTTGATGGGGACGTTTCCATTGTCCATGGGGACGCTTTCAAGCCCAATTATATGAGCAATTTAGAACCAATATTTTGTTATTGGAGATGAACAAAGATACAAAAATAAAAGAAGTAACTGAAAAATAGAAAGTAGATATTTTGGTTACCACCGTTCAAAAAAAAGATATTTTGGTTACCAGTAATGGAGAAGATGGGAGAAATTAGTGGCCTTGAATGATGGCAAGAATTAAGGGAGGAGAGAAGAGTGGAGTGAATAAAATATGGAGTGATGTCTCTACTTGTCTTTGAGTAGTTAGTGTGGGGGGTAGCATGAAGTCTCGTAAGTAGGCTTTTGCTTTATTAAATGAGAAAATTTATTAAACGAACACTTTCTGCGTTGGATTTCGAGAATGAACCTCGCCTATATATTTTCGGAAATGAACTTTTGGCCGCAGGCGTTGGCTGGGCGTGGCGGCTGGCCTGGGCGTGGCTCGGCGTGGCCGGGCGTGGCGCAGCCGTGGCGGCAGCACTGGGCGTGGTTTGGGCGTGGTTTGGGCGTGGCACAGGCGTGGCCGGGCGTGGCTGGGCGTGGTTTGGGCGTGCCTGGATGTTACTAAGAAATTTAATGCGGATCAAGTTTGTGGCTAACATATGGTGTGAGGGATAAGTAATGTGACAATCGGATACGCTAAAAAGGCAGTTTTCAAGGTTTTCAACTTGTCAAATTTAGTCCTCGATTCCAGAAAATTAATTTTCCGAGGAATTTTGACATAGCAACTTAGTGGATTCTGCAATGGGGCGCTCGACCTAGCAGACCTGCGCCGCCTGGACCATACGCGGACCCTACAGCCCGCGGACCCGCTTCATGAGCTTCGCCCCAATATCATAATAAATTCAAGAGTAGTGAGATTCTAGCCTATGGTAGTTGTAGTTTAGGATATTAGCTTTTTAAACCAATAAAAAACAACAAGAAAAAAGGTTAAAAATAATAAAGAATAATCCAGTAGCAAAGTTTGCATGGAGAAAAAAAAAAAGATATTTATTTCAATGATTTAATAGAACCCAAGAAACAGAAAGTTGAGTAAAGAATCATGATCATTGATCATCAATACTATTCCATGTTGAATCACACACGAAACACAGTTGGCTCAAGAAAGGAAAAAAAAATGGTCCTCATAGTTGTGGTCGCCAAAGTTGATTAATGACATTTTTATGTTCGTTATTATCAAGTGATGAAAAAGTGTTTGTAGATGTAGAAACGTGTTTGATACTTGTTCGTTTAGGTAATTTCTTTTATTAAATATGACCAAGTATCATGGGTGGGAGTATATATAAGACCAAAAAGAGGGATAGGGAATGAAGGTTGGTTTTTTCATTTTAAAATTCAATTTAAAGTGAGGATGTTTGACATTTACTTGCAAAAATACCGTTCTTCTTCTTTAATATATTTTTTATATTTTATATTTTTTTATTAGTATCTTTCTTGCGTCTGCATCTCTTGGATTTTTGATTTTTGCTGCTTCCGTTCAGTATCGTCCCGTGATCCCTACGCCATGCACGTTTCGGTGCTACATAGGAATACGCTTTCGTTAAAAGAAATGGAAAATCATTTTCATATATGATAAATGTTTTTCACAAAAATAGTTTGCTGCTTTCCTTAAAGTTAATGCAGTTCTCTGATTTTATTTAAATTAATTCATTATATTAACTTCTTAAATCGATTTGTTTGGAAAGATCTGATGCTTAAATTCCCGTCGCAAAACCTGAGACGTTTAATATCGTGCCTAACATATTCGTTTGATCCATGCCTTTCAAGATATAGTAAAGGCTCTTTACTGACTTATGTATAAGTAAATCAATCAAATGACCACATTTTTTTAACAACCTTCTAGTAAAACTACATTCATCTTTATATCCATGTACGTATGTAGATTGATTAAAGGGTAGGCTACAAAAATTAAAGATTAGATTCAGAATGCTTTTAGTATTGGATACTAACCTGTAACCAACAGGTGCGATTGGAACTGCTTCAATTGTTCTTTGTGGCCGGATCTTGAAACCGAAATCGAAACCGAAATGAATAATCAACAACGAATCTCTTTACTTTTGTGCCCGAATCTTGAAACCGAATTCGATTTCGAATATATATAATGTTCAAAACATCAATAATCAACAGTGGATCTCTTTAATTTTGTGGCCGGATCTTGTTACTTTTTATGGCCGGATCTTGTTTTTTTTTTTCTTTCAATCGATTACCTTTTAATGGCCGGATCTTGTTACTTTTGTGATGGCTGAGAAAAAAAAAGTAATGGGTAGTAGATAAGATCGTGGTGTTGTGGGAGGTGGGAGAAAAAGCCTGTAACGTATCCTATTAACTAGGAATTATTTTAAAAAATAAATAAATGTAGATTTCCTATAATAGCCTTTTGGCTTTACACACATTATCCTCAACTTTCAATTAATTACATTTCTGGCACAATTTATTATAACCCTTGATCAAACTAATCTAATGGTCCAAATTCATTTTAATGGTTACGTAAAGTTAAATACGTAAAATTGGTTTTGCATTGAACGCTACACTATATATATATATATATATATATATATATATATATATATATATATATATATATATATATATATATATATATATATATATATATATATATATATATGGATGGACGCAGATCGGTCCGTGCACCGATCTAAATCGAATTAGTGGTGCCGATTTTTCCAGAGCATAAATTAGTGGTACCGATGCATGCGAACGGATTGAGATACTGCAGTCTGCGGTGCGGAAATCGGTTTTTTTTTATTTTGTAGTCCGTGCAAGAATTAGTGGTCGAATTTTTTCTTCACCTTATTTTGTAGTCCGTACGCATCTGTATTTCAAAATCGGTACCATTTGAGTCTGATTCGGTTCGGTTCCGGGATTCGGTTCGAAATGCTCATCCCTATATATATATATATATTATTTGGGTTAAAATGTGTGCGATCATCTTTTAAATGGAGAAAATGATACATAATTTGATGTTTTAAAAATGAAGAAGATGATACAAAAACTCCATAATCTGTTAAATATTGCTTTTCTTGTTGAGGACTTGAGGGAGGCGACATAAAAGTGGTAGGGAAGCCTTAAAAGTGTTTTTATATAAATATCTTATGTTAGGCTTTAAAGCCCATTGCTTATCACTAGGAAAGTTTTTTAAAAAAGCCCAATAACTCTTGATAATTGTTTGTTCTCATGAAAGTAAATTGTTTTTATCAATTAATTAAAATAATATGTTCAAAGAAAAAAAGAACATTAATACAGTGTCAATGTGTCATAAGTTATGAAAATATAAAATTTTACACGATTAATTAGAAAATAAATTGGTAGTTGGGTAGAGCCTAAATGGCATGTTATAGGTGAAGGAGTATTTTGTTGTGTGAGTGTTAAAAGTATGGATGCTAAGATAACGATAAGGTGGCACTAAAAAAATTTTTGGCATACCATAGCACCCCATGGTCTAAGTCCTCAATGTTTACTATGCATGAACCTCGAGTAACGTGCCTGCCTTTTGAAAAAGAGTATTGATTGTGGTGGCAAATGGGTGGCCGGGTCGGTTTGGGTCATGGGTCAAATGGTTTTATGGGTCGAATGGGTCATGGGTCAAACGGGTCATACTATAAGAATGGGTTGAATGGGTCATGGGTCAACCGGGTTGGGTCGGGTTGGGTCCGGTCGACTAGATTACATTTCCATGTAATCATGCTACTATAGTAGGTTTCATCCGTTTTTACGTTTCGTCATTTTTACGTTTTCGTCCGTTTTGCGTGTTTTCGTCCCGTTTTACGTTTTCATCCGATTTTTAGCGTTTTAAATGCATTTTTACGTTTTCATGGTTTTGCGGCGTTTCGTCCGTTTTTCGTTTTAAATCCGTTTTTAAGTTTTCATCCATTTTAGCGTTTTAAGTCCGTTTTTACGTTATCGTCCTGTTTCAAACGTTTTCATCCGATTTTGCGCGTTTTAAATCGTTTTATATGCGCTTTTACGTTTCGCTTGTTTTGCGCGTTTTAAATCAGTTTTTCGTTTTCGTCCGTTTTAGCGGTTTCATTCATTTTACGTTTTTGTCCGTTTTGCGTTTCGTCTTTTTATGTTTGCATCGTTTTCTTGCGTTTTCATCCGTTTTTACGTTTTAAATGCATTTTTTCGTTTTAAATCCGTTTCTGGCGTTTTAAATACATTTTTACGTTTCATTCGTTTTTTTACGTTTCGTCCTTTTTACCTTTTCGTCCGTTTTGCGCGTTTAGTCCGTTTTTTACGTTTTAAATACATTTTTATGTTTTCATCCGTTTTTTTGCGGCGTTTTACATTTTTTTACGTTTCGTCCGTTTTTGCGCGTTTTAAATCCGTTTTCGTCCGTTTTACGCCTTTTACGTCCGTCTTTTTCCGTTTTGCCGTTTCGTCCGTTTTTATGTTTTCGTTCGTTTTACCTTTACCGTCCGTTTTGCGCGTTTTAGTCCGTTTTACCTTTTAAATACATTTTTTACGTTTCATCCGTTTTCGCGGCTTTTATACATGTTTCACGTGCAAAAATGAACGTAAAAATGGATGAAAACTTCATAAACGGATGAAACATAAAAAGAACAAATACTAAAAAGCGGACGAAACGCCGCAAAACGATAACGTAAAGGACTAAAAGCGAGCAAAGGGACAAACGCGCGAATACGGACGTAAAAACGCGGTCGAAAGATGGCAAACTGAAAACGGATAAACGTGTAAAACGCGAAGATGGCGTAAAATGGACGAAAAGTAAAAACCAGCGGCGCAAACGGATGGCGAAACGACCAAAAATGCGGCTAAATCGCTAAAATGGACGAAAACGCTCAAAACCGGACGGCAACGCGAAAACAAGGCGCGCTAAATCGATGAAAACTTAAAAACGGACGACTCTCTCAAAACGGACGAAGCGTGCAAAAGCGGATGAAACGTAAAACGCGCCAAAGCATTTAAAACAGCCAAAAGCAGGACGGCAACGCGCTAAAGCGGATGAAAGCGTAAAAAGGCGAAAACGGAAAATGACATGAAAACGAAAATGGACAAAAGCGTAAAAGGATGGCGTAAAAAAATGGACGAAACGAAAAACGCGAACGGCGTAAAATGAGCGGCATTAAAACCTGACGGCACGTAAAAAATGGACGAAAAACGTAAAAAAGCGAATGACGTAAAAAACGGACGAAAGCGCGCAAAAGCGGACGAAGACGTAAAAAAGCAAAACGCAGCAGCGGAAAAAGCGTAAAAAATTGACGAAAACGCTGCAAAACGTAAAAATTGCGGAAAACGCGCAAAGCGAATGAAAAGCGTAAAAAGCGGAAAACGTAAAAAGCGGATGAAAACGTAAAAAAGACAAACGTTAAAAGCGACAAAAGCGTAAAAATGGCCAGCAGCGGATGAAAATGTTAAAGCGGCGAAAAAAATATCTAATGATGGTTGAGTTATCGTAGACTCTTAAGTGACCAATTCACCGTTTGTTGACCATTCGAGCCAATTGTTAATTCACATGTTCAGTATATTGGCCCGTTTAGCGCATTATTTGAAAATAGCAAGATGCTTACGTCCAACCGTATAGTTGTTATTGTTGGCCCATTCAACTCATTTTTAAATGGGTTGTGATTCTGCCTCTAATTCGCACCCATTTCCATCACCACCACTTATTCTTTTTATTATTTTTTCATACCTTTTGAAAAAGTATATCCGGACCATTTTACATCACCACCACTTATTCTTTTTTTATTACTCTTTCATACCTTTTGAAAAACTATATCCGGACCCATTTTCCATCATCACCACTTATTCGTTTCTTTCTTTTATTACTAGTATTTTTTAATCTCAAAACGTTAGAATTTTAAATATTGTATTATTTTAAAAAACATAAAATAATATAAATCATATGTTACATTTTTTTTAGACAAAATTACATCGGTTGGTCGCATGGTTTGTTCGTATTGATTTCTTTCTACAAGTCGTTTAATTCGCCAGAATCACATATTTTTGAAGCGTTCTTGCTCTTTTAGTCCCTATTTTGGATGGCCGTTAGTCGATCCGTTAAGTATTTTTAATATAGTCATTCGTTAATAAATTTTGCACCGTTAGTCCTTATTTTTAAAATATAGTTTCATGATTAGTCCTCCAGATTAATAATAGTTATCGCCCGATTTTTACGTTTTTGTCTAGTTTTCGTTCGTTTTATCGTTCGCTTTTTTCGTTTTCCAGTCGTTTTTCGTTTTTATAGTTTTGTAGTTTTTCACGTTTTATCCTTTTTTACGTTTTTATCGGTTTCATCGGTTTTTGTCCATTTTCCTAACATTTTACTTAAACTTTTATCCAGTTTTAACTACGTTTTATGCATTTCTTTCGTTTTTGCCCGTTTTCATCCGTTTTTTAGTTGTTCTTACGTTTTGTCCGTTTTTAAATGCGTTTTATCGGTTTCATCCGTTTTGTCCAGTTTTCTTTCGTTTTTGTACTATTTCAACATATTGAAAATTTTTCAAAAGAAAAAAATTGGAAAAAAATTTCAAAAAAAAATTGGAAAAAAAAATTTCGAAAAAAAAATTTGAAAAAAATAAAAAATCAAATTTAAAAAAATTGAATAAAAATTTCAAAAAAAAAAATTGAATAAAAATATATTTTTCAAATATTTTTTTTTAAATCTAAAAAAAAAATTCAAAACTTTCAATATGTCGAAATACTTTTTTGTTTCAAAACTTTTTTCAATATTTTTCAAATTTGGACATATTGTAAAAAAATTTCAAAAAAAAATTAGAAAAAATAATTCCGAAAAAAAAAATTGAAAAAATAAAAAAAAATTCAAATTTCAAAAAAATTTGAATAAAAATTTCAAAAAATTTTGAAATTTTTTTGAAATTTTATTCAATTTTTTGAAATTTGAAATTTTTTATTTTTTTTTCAATTTTTTTTCGAAATATTTTTTCAATTTTTTTTTTTTTGAAATTTATATTCCAAATTTTTTTTCTTTTTAAAAAGTTTCAATATGTTGCAATAGTACAAAAACGAAATAAAAACGGACAAAATGTAAGAAAAACGGACAAAAACGGATGAAAACCGATACAAACGTACGAAAAATGGACAAATCGTAAGAACAATGGACAAAAACGGATGAAAACGGGCAAAAACAAAAGAAAACAGACAAAACGTAAGAAAAACGGACAAAAATTTAAGAAAAATGTTAGAAAAACGGACAAAAACGGATGAAAACCGATAAAACGTAAGAAAAAGGACAAAAACTATAAAAAGCGAAGAAAACGCCGAAAAGCGTAAAAAGCGGAGGAAGCGGATAAAAACTAACGAAACGGACAAAAACGTAAAAAATCGGGCGATAACTATGATTAACGGAGGACTAACGTGGAAAACTATATTTTAAAAATAAGGACTAACGGTTGCAAAATTTATTAACGAAGGACTAACAAAAAACACTTAACGGACTGCACTAACGGCCATCCAAATTAGGGACTAAAAAGTGCAACATCTCAAAAATAGGTATCTGTGAGGTAATTAAAACGACTTAGGACCAAAGCTGCAATCTGAAATGAACCACGAAACCAACCGCTGTAATTTTGTCTTTTATTATTATTATTTTCTAACACTTACCTTAAATCCAAATCTAAATTTAATTCTAAACTCGACCAAACACAGAATCCACCTTCATGGATCATAGTTTATTGATCTAGATTTCCGTAACGTTGTATGTTTCTCAATATTGTTAAAATAAGATGTCATTATATTTAAAATTATTTAATTTATTAAGTTATCATAAACGATTAGTTACAGATTAAAAAAATTCTTGTTACTCTTAAGCTCACCTGCCAACAATAACAAAAGACTATAACAAAATTTCTGATTGGTTTGGAGTTTAAAATTACAATAAAACAAAAGTTATGTTTTAATTAAAGAGTGAATTGCAAAAATCATTCATATATATCGAGTTATCCTAACATATAAAAGGTTTTGTGTTTCATCAAGTTCAAGCGGAAAATCGTATGTATTTTTAAAGTGAATTACGGGTTTTAAGAGAGGTCAAGAATGGAAGAGATTAAACATTTTATTTACAAAACCATCCACTGAAGCTCGTTGAAAACTTGGAGACAGTTGTAAACTTGTAGGTGTTGGTTTCAACGACGGTGGTGACGATGAAAAGATAGCAAACGTTGTTGGCTGCTTTGCATGTGAAGGACCCATATCATTAAGTGGCTCTGCATATGGTTGCAGTGAGTGTCGTTTTTTTCTGAATAAATCATGTGCACAGCTTCCACTAACAGCTCACTAATATAACAACTCTAGGAATCCCTTAATGTTGACGTATGTCTCAACATACAACTCCCCGGCAGATCAGTAAATCGCCGAATAATCTAACTCCCCGGACCTAAAGCAAAACTGCCCGGCACATTATGCAATCCTCCGGATAAAGCATACAAACCAACTTAGACGAAACAAACCTAGACCAGCATATACCGAGGGGTTAGACACAATCCTCGGCCTAACGGACACCTGACGTAACCATGCATAAGAGGAAAGGAATCTCGGTCGAACTCATCGACCCTTTCGAACGGAATCAAGCAGTAAAGTCAACTCACGCTGAAAGAGTCACTTGCCATGCGTGACCTTCGGTGAGACAAAAAGCTCTCATCTATAAAAGGAGCTAAGCAACAACATTTGAGGTAGACTATTCTCACCCATTTTACACACATTACTCGACATATCATTATACTCATTCTCACGCGGATGGGTCTAGGGATAAAACCACAGGCGAGGCTAACAGCGTCTTGTTTTTGTGTTCGCGGATCCGAGCGAGCTTAATCCGAGGAGATTTACCAAGGATTAGTCGAAGGATTCGCTTGTTTGGATGTCATCGGACTTTACTTCAACAAATTGGCGCCATCCGTGGGACCGCTATTCTAACTACCAACACTAGAAAATGGCGGGTCCTACCACCAAACACCCCAGTGTACCTCCGGAAACACCGCCGGGAGGCAACCCCCCAAACTTAGAAGAACAAATACTAAACCACATATCGTCATTAAAGGCCCTGATACAACAGCATAACACCCAAGGAAAAAGCCCGTTGCAACCCATACGGATAGACTTCGGAGATGAAGTCGAAGGACCCGCCCGAGTAGAAAAGGAAAAAGATCCGAAAGGAAAACAGGTCGTGGAAGATCTGCACAAACCGTACAAAGATGCCCCTAGATCCCCGTTCACGCGACGGATAGTAGAATTCGCCGGACCAAGACATGAGCTGCCTAAGAACATAAAACTCTACAACGGATCTTCGGACCCGGATGACCATGTCACTCGCTTCTCCGGGGCAACAAATCATGGCGGCTGGCCGATGCCGGTATGGTGCTGGATGTTCCAACAAACTTTGGACGGTCCGGCAAGCGGATGGTTTGAGCGACTACCCAACGGCGATGATGACGGTGGGAGGAGCTTAGAGAAAGCTTCCTAGAAAGGTTCGCGCTCAGGAGGAAGTGTCTAAAAGATCCAATGGAACTCACAAAGATTGTGCGGAAAGCTCATGAAACCCTGTTAGAGTTCAAGGAAAGATGGACCGACGAAGCTAGCTACATCCCCGGTGTGCCAGAAATAATGCAGATATCCTCATTCACCAACGGAAGCAAGTGCCCGGAATTGGTAAAACGATTCTCAGACAGGATTCCCAAGACAGTCACGGAAATGATGAAGAGGGTAGACGATTTTGTACGTTCGGAAGAAGCCTACAACACCACGGAACTCCCTAAAGGGGAATGGAACCGCAAATTATACACAGGAAGTCAGCCAGATCGAACTCTCCGAATGGCGAACCCCCCTGACAAACGAAGAGGAGACCGAAGAACGGAACAAAAATCTCGAAGCCAATACAATCCCTATTACCCGACAAGGACTGATAACTACCGAAGCGACCACCGAAGCGATTACCGGAGGAATCATTACAGGAATGACACTCGCCCCATTGATTTGAGTTTTCTCTCAAAAGCACCAAAAGAACTTCCGCAGCGGAACTCCAAGCTGAAGCTACCACCACCCACCCGTTGAGGGAGCACCAAGGAGGAAAACTGGATAAGTTACGCGATTATCACGGTGAGAAAGGTCACCTCACCAATGATTGCTACCAACTCGAAGAACAAATAAAGGTAGCCTTGGAGACGAGGCAAGTTGGATCATCTATTAAAGGAAGTAAAACAAAGGGGAAGAAACCATCCCAGAGATAATCAGCCTGGCAGAGGAAGGATAATAAACATGGTATCCCGAGGAGGAAACGATAGAAAAAGGAAGACAAACTACCGAAAGGAGGATTGGATGAACGTCCCATAGCGTTCCTTCCATTACGCCCGTGACGTTTCCGAGGAGCCACCGATAATCGAGCGGATGTGGAAGGATATCTTGTGAGGAGGGTTTATGTTGACCCGAGGCGGTGTGGAAGTAATGTCTGAACACATTTTTTAACCTATGCCCGAAAATTAAAGCAAAGCTAAGAGAGACAAACACACCCTTGGTGGGATTCTCAGGTGAAGCAATAAGGCCCTCGGAAGATAGACCAAGCGTCTGTTTCGGAAGCGATGGTGCATGCCGCACGAAAGCAATAATGGCGTTTGCGATAATAAGGTCCCCTCCCGTATAACATTATTCGGGACGATCGGGCATCGGAGAATTAAGGCGATCCTCAACTATCCACTCCATGATAAAATTCCCAACACGAGGGGTAGCAACCTTGGTTACCGGATCAATAATCATCTCGGAATGTAGGAGGTTAGAAAAACACTTCACAACAAAAGGGTTGGAAAGCAAGAATAGAGAATGCCCTTGGAAGAAAAGAGCTGGCAACAAAAGCGAAGAAGTAATGATAAACCCCGATTCCACAGAGCAAATGATTACCATCGGGGCAACTTTTCCAAAGAATGCAAAAGGCATTGGTAGAACTCTTGAAAAACAACAAGGATGTATTCGCGTGGCAACGGCGGACATGACGGAGTCCCGTCGAGTCATAGAGCACAAAGCCGAATGTCAGCGTGAATGATGGACCAATTGCTCGAAAAAGAGGACCTTCTCGGTGAAAAGAATCAAGCAATCAACACGAAGTGGAAGAATGGTGAAAGCGAGGAATAGTCCGGCGGTGAAATATCCTACATGGATCTCCAATCCGGTGTTGGTAAAAAACCGGACGGATCGTGGAGAATGTGCATGGTTTCAAAACATCAATGCTTCGTGCAGAAGGACTACTACCCACTCCAGTAAATTGGAAAATAGAGTGCAGTAATGGGTTACAAGTACAAGTGTTTTCTTGATGCATACAAAGGTACCACCAAGTCCGGATGGCGAAGAGGACGAAGAGAAACGACCTTCTACGGAACATGGAACCTTTGCTACACCAAAATGCCTTTCGGTTTAAGGAGCAGCCGGCGACGTACCAAAGACGGTGGATTCAAGCTTTAAGGAACAAATTGGCGAAATTTGGAAGTGTCGTCGGCGACATGGTGATCAAAAGCGAAAGTGAAGTAGAATTGTTGGCGGACATGGCGAAGCGTTCGACAACCTCAGAAGGATCAACATGAAGCTCAACCCAAAAGTGCTCTTTTGGGTGGAAGAAGGAAAATTTCTCGGTTATGTAGTAACATCCGAAGGAATAAGAGCCAACCCGAAGAAAGCGAAGGCGATAGCCGACATGCAATCACCCAACACTTAAGAAATCACGAGCCTCGGTAGGAAGTCGTGACTATGAGCAGATTCCTATCTCGATCGGCGAAAAAGCTTTGCCTTCTTCAACACTTTAAAAGCATCACGAAGACAACCAAAAGGAATACGGTGGGCGAAGAGGTCAAGAGGCATTTCGAAGATGAAGAGTGTAATCTTAGAACTACCCAACCTAACAGCCCCGGTAGCAGGGGAGGATCTTTTTGTGTATCTAGCGGCAGCCGAAGAAGCCATTAGCGCCGTACTGATGGTAGAAAGGATGGGTAAACAAATGCCTGTGCACTATGTCAGGAGAACACTCCACGATGCCGAGGCGAAACTATGCTCCTCCGGAGAAATTGGCTTTGGCCCTCTGGCTGCTCTAGAAGACTCGGGAGGTATTTGAAGCACATCACATCAAGGTGATCACGACCAACCCATCCGTGACGTGTTGAGCAAGCTGAATCTTCGGAAAACCGATGAAATATCACGGTAGAGTTAGGAGCATATAAGATTACTTACATCCCGAAGCAGCTGTCAAAGGCCGAGTCTGGCAGATTTCATAAATGAGATACCGGTCGACAAAGTAGGAGAGAAGGAAAAGCAAAAAGTATGCAACATCTCTACAACAGAGAGGAGGATGAATGGACATCATTCACGGACGGAGCATCTAACAAGAAAGGCTCGGGAGCGAGGATTGGTCTTGATAAGTCCTGACCAAACAGTGGTACACTTACGCTCTTGACTTAATTTCCCGGCACAAATAACGAGGCGAATCTGAAGCATTCTTGGTCGGACTAAGAATAGCAAAGGACATGAAGATTCAAGTGCTAAGTGCTAAGGTAGACTCAACACAGTATCAAGCCAAATCAATGGAGAGTTCACCACTTACAAGGAAAGCATGGCGAGATATTTGGCTAAGGCAAAAGAATACATCGGTTGTTTCAAACGGTTCAGAATACAAAATATCCCCAGGGCACAGAACCAGAAGGCCGATGTATTAAGCAAATTGGCATCCGTCGCATTTGACCATTTGACCAAGGAAATACTTGTAGAAGTATTGGAGACACCATCAACGGAAGAAGGTTATCGGAGCGATAGTGGAAGAAGAGGAGGAAAACTGGATGTCCCCTATCATCCGGTGCATTACCGAAGGAAAATGGCCGGATGATGAAAATGAAGCAAGAACCCTACGAATGAAGATTCCCTATTATACAATGGAAGACGGGTTGCTATTCAAAAAGTCATATTTAGGTCCAATGTTGAGGTGCGTGGGTCCATTACAGGCCAATTACGTGATAAGGGAAGTGCACGAAGGGGCATGCGGTATGCACTCCGGCCCAAGATCTGTGGTAGCTAAACTAATCAGGCAGGGGTACTACTGGCCAACTATGCACAGGGCCAGAGAGGTCATCCAGAAATGCGAGTCCTGCCAAATACACTCCCCGGTTCCCAAGTTACCAAAGACTCTCATGACTTCTATCATGTCTCCCTGGCCATTTTTCCAATGGGGAATGGATGTGCTTGGTCCCCTCCCTGAAGCGCCCGGGAAAGTAAAATATGTCATCGTGGCCATCGACTATTTTACAAAATGGATGGAGGCCAAGCCCCTTGCAAGAACCACAGGAAAAGAAGTCATAAAGTTCGTATGGGATAACATTGTGTGCCGCTTCGGCTTGCCACACATAATTGTAACTGACAACGACAGCAACTTCATCCATGATCCCTTCAAACGGTGGTGTGAAAAGCTAAACATCAAGCAGATAAATCTGCCAGTAGCACATCCTCGAGCCAATGGTTTGGTAGAGCGAGCGAACAAAAGTTTAATGCGGCTTCAAGACAAGGCTAGGCAAAAGTAGGTCCGGATGGGTTGATGAGCTGCCAAACGTTTTATGGGCTCATCGGACATCCTTAAAGACAAGTAACGGTGAAACGCCGTTCAGTCTGACGTACGGAAGCGAAGCTGTGATCCCCGCGGAAATTGGCATGCCTACATTCCGAACAATGATGATGACCGAAGAAGGAAGTGAAGAGGAGAGGCGTTTAAACCTAGATCTGTTGGAAGAAAGAAGGGACTCAGCGGCCGTTGAAGAGGCCAGGTACAAGAAGAAGGTGGAGCAGTATTACAATCGAAGGGTTAAAGGCGAAAAACACAGAGTAGGAGACTTCGTCTACAGAAAGAATGAAGCCAGCAGACAAGAAGACTTAGGAAAGTTGGGACCCAATGGGAGGCCCATACCAAGTAATAGAGGCATCGATAATGGTTCATACAAGCTACGACAAATGAAGGAAAAGAAGTCCCCGCACTTGAAGCGGTGAACCTAAGAAAATGCTTCTTGTAGGAAAATCTTTGTAACAGTAAAAGCCCACGAGGCAATTGTTGACGTATATTACTAATGAAATGATTAGCCCCCCGGATATCGGAGCGAAAATTTTCCGCACGTTTTATTTTCTGAACATAATTAGTAAGTGATCTCCCCGATAGGCTCGCGACCTCCGGAGAAAAGTGATCAGTGTTCAAAGATGGTTTATATCCAAAAAGGATTGTCATGAAAATGCCGAACGGTTTATACCCAAAAAGGGTTGCCCAGGCAACATATTAAATGGTTTATATCCAAAAAGGATTGCCACGAAAATGCCGAACGGTTTATACCCAAGAAGGGTTGCCCAGGCAACATATTAAATGGTTTATATCCAAAAGGATTGCCAAAAGCGAGCGGTTTATACCCAAACGGTTTATATCCAAAAGGGTTGCCAAAAATGCGAGCGGTTTATACCAAAAGGGTTGCCTGTGCAACATATTAAATGGTTTATATCCAAAAGGATTGCCAAAAGCGATGGTTTATACCCAAAAAGGGTTGCCAGGCGACACATTAAGCGGTTCATATCCAAAAGGAGATTGCCATATACCGAGCGGATACACGAGCAATTATACCTTAATAAGGTGGCGAAGCAAGCGTAAAATGGTACATATCCAAAGAAAGAAAGGTTAAACAAAAAAAATAATATATGAATATACACACCGAGAGATACACGAAGAAGAACGACTAACGATTTCATCAAACAAATATAGATTCCCAAAACAAATTTCCTTAAACATTACAAGCTTCAACAAATAACACTGTTCGACAACATATCCATTACAAAAAGGTCATCCAGAAATAAAAGTAACTAAGCTTCACTTAGGAGGAACACTGGTCTCCCCGTCCTTACCCTCATCTAATTCTTCCACGAAGACACGCTCCGGTGCATGGTCTGGCACCAAGGCCACGATATCAGCAATCGGGCGGTGACAAGCATTCCGGACCTTGGCAACATAAGGATACTTCTTCACAAACAGCTCATTATACATCGCCAAGTACTTGTTAGGAGCATCCAAATCTAAGTCCTCAGTATCTGACAAAATCTTCTGCACCTCCTCCTCTGAGCGATCAATGGACACACCCTCCAACCACCGGCCATTCCACTCAAACCGAAAGGAGCGCCAAAGAAGCTTTGTACTCATGACCGCCGAAGGCGAGCCACGAAGTAGGAATGAAGTCACGGACTAAGTTTGACCGATCAATCTCTAGATTCCAGCAGCCGCGGCTAGCTCTTGGCGTTGTTTGGAAGGCAACATTCTCCTCCTCCTCGTTCTTCAAAGCTCCCTTGGTTTCCATCAATTCTTTCTCCAAATTAGCTATCTTTTCACCACGAGCATGAGATAACTTAGACCATTCGACTTTCTCGCCTCAAAGTGCTTTTTTTTTTTCAAAATTTCTTCCGGTGAAGTCTCACCAAGCTCATCCTCGCCTTGACTCCCCAAAGTTTTATCCAAAAGCGAAATTCTCCTTGGCGTGACCTCACACCCACTATGCTCTTGACAACTCCTATGCTCCATATCAAGGCTCTCAAACGGACAAGCAAATCAACGAAAGCAAAGAGAACCCGGGCCGAGGCCCCATGATCTCTGGGCAACCTCGAGTGTCCGATAAAGTCTCGCATATATTCCTCTTGTTGGGGGGCAAATGAACCATCATATCTCTATATTTTCATATCCCTTAACCCTTTCATCCTTTCTAATCGACCACCCCTAAGACATAAGTAGCGATGAATGAAGCGCCTTCTTCTCCACGGTACCACTTACCTTGCGGTAGCAAGGAGGAGAAGTCGCTGGGATAATGCAAAGTAAATGGTAAGTACACAAAAATGAAGCAAGATATATATACATGTATAAATAAATAACAACGGGGAGGAAAACGATTAGAAATAAAAATAAACCAACTCACCATCGTCTTGAAGAGCAGGCTGTTCAACAAATTGAGAGGCCTCAGCACCGGGATCCTTCGGATCTGGATTTTGCTCTTGAGGATCCTCCCCGGCGTTCACATCAACACCGGCATCAGCATTCTCCAACTTGTTGCTGGAGTGACCCTCCAAATTCTCCTTCTCAACGATAGGAGGATCATTCAGCTGTTGACCCTCCGGAGGAACGATACTCTGCGGCGTCGGATTAGTGGTAGAATCCAAGTTCACCACAGGAGTAGGACTTTTCCTCCTTCGTTTTGGCTGCACGGAACCACCTTCCCCAGCCTGACGCTTGCGCGGCTTGTAACCCCCAGCTTTAGCTTCAGCAGCTTTTTTCTTTTTTTCTTTAGCCTCCAAGACTTTTGGGTCAGCCACCTCAACCTTTTTCATAGCATTAGTTTTCGGTGGAACCGAAGTGCCAGGCGGACTCGGAAGTGTCACATGCATCATATGAGCTTGACCCTCCTGATACTTATCTCCACGGGTCATAGCGGTCCCTGCGATAGCTAGGCTTGATGAGATAATCGACATGGTTATAGTCGCAAAACGCATAAAAATGCTAAGTCACAAGAAAGCATAAAACTCTAACTAATTAAATAATGTACGGGCCAAGTACCATTCCCCGGCATCCTTGAGCCGCCCGTAACCGGATACTTCCATTTGGCGAGATAACCCAATGGCATAAAGAAAACCGGCGAATTTTATCAAATCTATAACATTAGCTGACAGTAAATCCGCATGAGGCATGGAAAACTCCCCGGTCGGAAAAGGATCGGAGACATCAGAATCCGGATGCCTCCACGGCATACCAAAAGGTACAGCCCGGCGATCAATAAAAAAGAACTGCCTTTTCCAACCCTTCAACGAAGACAAGATCTCTTGAAAACAGACCTTACGTTGCTTACCATCCCGCTTAGCAAAAGTGAACCAATGCCCTTGCTTATGCAATTTATAAAAAGCTCGGAACAAAGATGTCGTGGGAATAATGTGAAGACTACGGCTATATACTTCAAAAAGAGTAACCCTATGCAAACCTATCGGCATTAACTGAGAAATATGGACTTTATAATAGTGTAGAACATCTAAAAGAAAACTAGAAAGCAGGACGGAAATTCCACCTTCAAGGAAATATTCTAGATACAATCCTATAGCATCATCTCTAGTTGCCCCATCGTAAAATTAGCGGTGGGAGCCTCGGATGAAGATCGGAAGGTATACCAAATTCCTTCACGGCCATCAGAATGATTTATCATCATAATCATATATTTTCCAAATCAAATTTGGGTTTTGGTTGTGACGGACCTTGAACCGCCCGGACCGAAGCGGTGAAGAACCTGGACGGTTCGACATTTTAGCCGAAGGAATGATTAAACCTTAAAATCTAAAGAGGATAAACTAGAAGAATACAGGTAGTGAGCGAAGAGCAAATAAAATCGTCCGCCAAATAACAGCAGAGTTGTGTAAATGAAAAATTTCTTGTGGTAAAAATAAGAAAACCACAGTATTTATAGGCGAAAAGAGGTAGGCGGAGCGTCTCATCATGTCGAGCGAGGGCGTGGCATCATCATCGCCACACAATGACCACCCACCGCCGGTGTCCTCACATCGTTGCATCACATCGGCGACGTGTCTTGCCGACGTGTCACCATCCACACAAAAAAAAAAAAAAAAAAAGCGAGGTTATTAGAAAAGAAAGTTAAGCGGCGGGCAATACTCACCGAAGATCACCACATACTCCCAATATCATGTAATGAATTTGTCACAATTCTCAACTTCCGGTCATTTTTCAAATTTATATTTTCATTAAACGTTTATTTTCCTATTAAATAAACGCTATCGCGTAAACATTTATTTTGTACAATTGATCCGACACTCAAAAATAATCCTAATATATTTTTATATTCATTTTAAGACTATAAAAATTATATTATTAGTTTACCGATGTTTTTAATTTATTTTATATATAAATTGTTATATTTATATAATTACGACGGTTTTCTTAAATTCTACACGATCATTATCGTTTCACTCAAATTTACAAGAAATGTATTTTTATAATTTTATGACATCAATATATTTTATTTTGACCCGTTAAAATTTATTTTAGCTAACGCTACCTTAAATGTTTAAATAAATACACAAGTCATTCATTATTCTTAATTAACTACACCTTTATCCTACATTAATATACTTAAATACTACTAAATTCAAACTTTTTATTTCTTTTATGTGTGTCGACACGCACAAGGGTGAGTCATTGTGTTTTGTAAATATCTACACTAGTTAATGTATTATACTAAATACATAACACATTCACTTCATTTATTTCATAAGTTATAGATCAAAACCATTTTTCTTTCTCTTCTCTACACAAACCCAAGAACCAGTGGACCAAGAAGAAGGATCATCAAAATTTCTAATCAAGTTTATTATACTCTAGTATCACTCTTGTTTAAGGTTTTGCAATATAAACCAAGGGACCAAGTTTTTCATATTCATTTTCATATTCATTTCATCATATTTGAGAAAACATGCAAGTCATATGAT
The DNA here is from genome assembly GCA_022545495.1 of Chrysanthemum lavandulifolium. NCBI lineage: Eukaryota > Viridiplantae > Streptophyta > Magnoliopsida > Asterales > Asteraceae > Chrysanthemum > Chrysanthemum lavandulifolium. The sequence goes on from CM040240.1 coordinate 239,200,950, forward strand.
GTTTGTACCACTTTTTCATTGATTTTAAGAGTTATATATATATATGTCTTCCTATAATTATTCCTTGTAATATATCACTCTTGGTAATGTTTAGAATCCATGACACCCTAAGAAGGTGTATGGTAGGATTAGAATAGCTTCGGAGTTGTTTTGATTGGGTTAGAATAGGTTTGCGCGAGAAAACTCATTTCGACATCGTTTTAAAAGGGTCTGTCCATATTTTGAAAATCTGGAAATATCGACAGTAGATAAAAATTTTTGGCCTAGATATTTAGAAAATACGCTTTAAAACGAAAACGTGGCCGCTTGAATGGATTAAAACAGAGCTATAACGAAGAAGTTATGAATTTTTCAAGTCGACGACAAAAACTAATTATCTTCGTAAAATTCGAGATGTTATATCAACTTTTACGAGTCAAAAATGAATCTTAAGCGTTATTAAATGTGTCGACTTATCAAAAATATATTAGTATATATTATCACGATTACGGAGATATAAAGAAAGTAGAAAACAAGCTTATAACGACCAAGATATACACGTTTGAAACCCGACGAAACTCCATTTATTTTGACAGCTTCTAATAGCAAAATAAACCTAAGTCTAACAACAGTTTTTGTAATACGTCATGTTGAGAGCCATTTTTCTAGTTGATCGAGATCCGTATGGTAAAAAGTTAAATGATACGACTTCTAGACATTGTTGCAAGGTTTTCAAAAACGCCGAGTTTCATCACTAACCCTTAACGCATAATATTTCACGACTAGTTCTACGAGGCCATTTTGGGCATATTTCAAAGTATGAAAAGTGTCATTTTACTTTTAAAACATTATATTTACCAATAAATCACTAAACGAATATCGTGGGAGGTTGTTCAACGTAAATACTTGTAAAGTATTTTATAATATGACGAGATGTCATAAACTTATATTTCGACGATAAACTTTATATTTCAAAAGTGTACAAGTGGTATGGATATCATATGAGTTTGCATGCACGACATTGTTTCATGACTTATATTAGAGCATATCATTCATAATAGGTCGCGGTTAGAGAGTTGCCTCATTTCTGTGCATCCATTTTGTCATCATAACTATTGCAACAAAGTGAGTTCGTAGTCCCACTTTTACTCGCTTTTAATTGTTTTATAAACTCTTCTGGGAGATACATGCTCAACTTCATACTTTTACTTTACACTTATATGAACTTAAACTATATTGTTAGATCTATCATGAACTTGTTACCCTTTTGTTTCACTACTTATGCTAGTAAGTAGATTGTGTCCGAACTAAATTGATCACTATGTTATGAACGCTATTATTTGAATCACTTTCCTTGATTTTGGACCCTTCAACATGTATATTTGAGCTCTTTAAATTGAATTGGACCCTTTAACATATAAGTGAACACTTTGGACTGGATATGAACCTTTGACATATAATTAATCACTTTTAACTCGATTTAATTCCTTTGACATATGATTAATCTATTTTAACTTGAATTAATTCTTTTGACATATAATTAATCTCTTTTAACTTGATTTAATTCTTTTGACATATAGTTAAACTCTTTTAACTTGTACAAGGACCCTTTGATATATTTTAAACTTGTTTGACGTGATTTTGAACGCTCGACTATCTTGAATCTTTTGATATATTTTAAACTTGTTTGACGTGATTTTGAACGCTCGACTATCTTGAACCTTTTGATATTATTCGAGCTCTTTGACTGCTTTGAACTTTTGAACTCGACTTAAATCTTTGAACTTAATTACGAACTTTTGAACGGAACTCTTGAACTTAAATACAAACTTATGACTTGTTTGAACTTATTGAACCGTGACGTGTTATGACCTTGACCTAAAGTCTCCTATGATCGAGCATCACTATAAAGTCTCCCATGATCTGAGCATCACTATAAAGTCTCCCATGTTCGAGATCACTATAAAGTCTCGCCTTATTGGTGGAGCGTTCTCAATAATTCTCGCCTTAACGGTGGAGTGTGCAAAGTCTCCCCATGTTACGGAGCGTAACGCCTCACTATGTTACGGAGTTCTTGACCCAAAGTCTCCATGTTCGAGCAAAGGCAAATTCTCCCATGTTCGGAGTGTTCTTAATCAGATATATTAGTTGTATGATGTAATCGCTCAGACATTCGCATTGTTAGTCTCCTATTAGTAGGTAGTATGGATAGCGCATTAGAGGTCGGCCAACCTCTCGTCCACTATGTTACGGATGCATATTATTTATTCTAGGGCTTTGCACGCATACATTATTATATATGTGGTGCTATATTGTGAACTGCTCGATAATGTATACTTAACTACTAGACACACTATATTTTGGCGTTGGGTTGTGAACACACGAGTTGCAAGTTTTGTATGGGCGAACTTGGAACCGAGCGGATTTACAATGCCTTTGCTTTGTGAATTATTATGATAACGCACTTGAATTCTAGACATATTTTGGCAATGGGTTGCGAACACACAGGTTGCAAGTTTTGTATGAGCGGAACTTGAACCGAGTGGATTTACAATGCCTTTGCTTTGGGGCTATTCTAAATGACCAAAAACTTTGCCTTTGTTGCATGAACGCCTTTAAAAGCTTTACTTGTTAACTAAACTCTATGAACTCACTCAACCATTGTGTTGACACTTTTAGCATGTTTTATCTCGTATCTAAGGCATTCACTTCATGGCATGCATGCGGACTTATCATAGAGTCGCGTGTCGACGCTGCCTCACCTATATTTTATGCACTTAACTATCGCTTGATTGTAACAAACTCGTTTTGATATATTGAAAATCTTTTGGGACCCGATCTTTGTAAACTCGATTATTTTAATGAATCAAACGATATTTTCAAAACGACTCTTTAGGTCGTTCGATATAATCGTAACTTTGATGCTATGATCGCATCCCCGTGAATTCCATTCCACGCAAAATGTAATTGGGGTGTGACAGAATTCATTCATTAACATGATACCTGGGGGATATGTTGACGATGTCTCAACATACAACTCCCAGATCAAGAATCGCCGAATAATCTAACTCCCTGACCTAAAGCAAACCGCCTAAGACATTATGCAATCCTCCTGATAAAGCATACAAACCAACTTAGACTTAAACAAACCTAGACCAAGATATACCGAGGGGTTAGACACAATCCTCGGCCTAACGGACACCGACGAACCATGCATAAGAGAAAGGAATCTCGGTCGAACCATCGACCCTTTCCGCACGGATGCAAACAGGTAAAGTCAACTCACCGCCGAAAGAGTCACCGCCGCCCACGTGACCTTCTAGAGGACAAAAGCTCCTCATCTATAAAAGGAGCTACAACAACATTCGAGGTAGACTATTCTCACCCATTTTACACACATTACTCGACATATCATTATACTCATTCTCACGGAATGCGGGTCAGGGATAAAACCCCAGGCGAGGCTAACGCGCGTCGCTTTTGTGTTCACAGATCCGACGAGCTTAATCCGAGGAGATTTACCGAAGGATTAGTCGAAGGATTCGCTTGTTTGGAATAATCGTAGACTTTTACTTCAACAGCAAACAGACACCGTGTATATAGAGTCAAAGTACAAATTGAACATGTAACAATTGTTTTTCTGCTTAAACTTAGCAAACATATTATTTGCAACGTACACATTATTGCCATCCATCACTTTAACAATCAATTCTCTTTTATATATACTAAAAGACGTACAATTTGTACCAAAGTGTTTGATTAATTGCAAACTTTTCTAACTCAAGAAAATACCATGGCTCAAGCCAACCAAAATAAGTCCCGAACATTAAATGCAAAGTTTCATAACTTGGCAAAACAAATCTCGAGGTTTAAGCCGACGCTGCAGTGAAGTCCCGTAGAATTAATTGCTAACTATAAAGAACCTGGCAAAAATTAATCCCTTAAAGTTTAAGTGCCACAGCAGTTCTTCGAAGCTCAATCCCGCATCGCTCACGGCTTCATATCGTTTATCTAAATTATTTAATATATGTATATTAATTTACCCCATCTTATTCAGATCTACCTAACATCCATATACATATATTAAATAATATAATTTAGTATTAAATAAATTGTCGTTCTCATATACTAAATTATTCTAATATGGTCGTTCTTATATACTAAATTATTGTCAAAGTTTTTATGCATCATCAGTCTAAGGTTTGTGAGAGAAAATGGAAGAGATGAATCATTTTGCACACCAAGAGCATCCTTTGAAGCTCATCGAGAATTGGAACGAAAGTGGTGATGATGAAAATAACGGAGACGTTGTTCAATGCTTTGCTTGCGAAGAACCCATATCCTCAAGTGGCTCTGCATATGCTTGCACCGAGTGTCGTTTTTTTCTGCATAAGGCGTGTGCACAGCTTCCACTCACTATTAACCTCCCTTCCATATTTCAGCACCCTCTAAGACTCACTAATAAGAAACATTTTTTTTGTGATGTGTGTCTTCTTGAAGGCTTAACTCATGGGTTGTGTTATGGTGATAGTGATAAGGCTGTATTTGGCGTTTGCATTAAGTGTTATGTTGTTGAGTCTGCTTGTAAGTCAGAAGCTGATGCTATCAAGGAAGAGGCAATGGTCAAGCTGAAACATAAAGGTCATCCTCAACACAATTTAACCCTCCAATTAAAACCTGCTGCAATCCTTTGTGATGCTTGCAAAACTGAAGAAAAAGATTTATTCTATCTATGTGATAGTTGTAATTTTTGGATACACAAGACGTGCACTTCCTTAGCCCCTACCCTTGATCTACCACATCACCCTAAACACTCACTTGTTCTCGTCTATTCACTTCCAGATAATTTCTATAACTTCCCCCAATATTGCGAATTTTGCAAGAAATACATTCGACGGAATGAATGGTTGTATCACTGTGCAAACTGTCGATATTTTACTCATATCAAATGTGCCTTAAATGCAGGGCCGCCTACTCCTCCAGGTAACTAATTATAACTTGTCTTCATATTTGTTTATTTTCTCTTTATAATTAGGAATGCGTGATTTCAGAGGATCCAAGTACTTCTGCTGCTAATGAAGACACAAACGATTTGCTGCATTTTCAATGCCGGTACCTTTACGGATCCGTTGAAACTACGGCATCTCGAAAAGTTACCTCTGATAACAATGATGAAGTAGCAAGCACCCATCCAAGTCACGATCATCCATTAACCCTTACTGCAAAACCCCAAGATAACAGTATTCCTGACGTAAGTGATCCAATAGAGGTATGTTATGTGTGTGTACGACCCTTGTCATTTCCATACTATAGATGCTGCAAAGAGGGATGTTCATTCAATCTCCACAAATATTGTGCTGACTTACCCCTCACATTACAACATCAACTTCATCCTGATCATGCACTTGACTTAGTAGACACGCGGGAAGATAAGTACTTCTATGAATGCAATGGCTGTTACAGCGGTGGCAACACATTTGCGTACAAATGTAAAACTAATTGCAAGTTCTACCTCTGTGTAAATTGTGCCTTTCTACCAAATACCATCAAACATATATCCCATGAACATCCTCTTGTCCAACTTATTGATCTCAAACCTTTATGTAAGGCATGTAACAAATGGCATGAAAGTATAAGTTATTCTTGAAGGCTTGTGACTTCCAACTATGCATGTTTTGTGCAATGAGGAAGCCACTGTCCCTTGGTCATAGGTTTTGCAAAGGACATGAAATCCTTTGACGTATCCTCCAGTTGAAGATCACCCTGAAGATTTCTATTGCGATATTTGTGAGATGGAAATGCACCCTAAACGCCCACTCTATCATTGTCACGATTGCAAGAATTCTTTTCACCTTTATTGCCTTAATCCAATTGATATATATGAAAACATTATACGAGGGCAGGCTAACCGCTTTCATATCACAAACATCCATTAACATATATTAGAAGACGAAAGGTACTCCCAAGTATGTGTGTTCTACTTGTAATCGTGACATTAATGGTATTTTGATCCTTGAATGCCGGGCTAAAATATGTAATTTTAAAGTTTGCTTTCGATGTCATTGTTGAAGAGATGAGTTCGCATTTTCTATCACATGGGTATGATTAGGGAGTGCGAAAGGGTTATACATGATGATGTTGTCTCTAAGGCTTTTCTGTTTAATGACTTTCTTTTGTTCTTATTTAATATATTTAGTCAAAGATTTTCATTTAGTTAAATTTATTTGTATTGTGTAAGTGTGGGATCAATCTCTCTTGTGACTAATTAGTCTCTGATCATCAGTTAGCAACTTTCAGAATATACAAGAAACAGAGACAAAAACAGAGTTGGTGACAAAACAAAAGTAAGAAACAACATTTGTTAAAGCTTTGAATGTAACACTTTTAACCAGCTTAGAATCACGAGAGAAATATTCATTCGTCATAAATATGATGAACAGATACAAGGTTATGAACACGAACAGAGGGCACAAAGTGAGAATGATTGTGATTATTCCAAGGGTCCGTTTAGTAGGACGGAATGCAATAACAAATTAATGGAATGAAGGTTGTAATGGGATAAGTGATGTAATGGAATGATTCATTATAGTTATAATCATGTTTGGTTGATATGATAGCATAGAATGAAATCGGTGAGAAAATATAGAATACCCCTTTATACAGGAAGTTATTTTGGTAAGTAACTTTGATTCCCTTCCCAAGATGTAACGAAATAAAAATCCTGGTGAATAAAAACGGTAGTTTTTTATGTGATGGGTTATTTCATTCTATACATGTAAGCAAACATTTTTTTTTCATTCCTGCGTGATGATCTTTTCCATTCCAAGCGCCATTACAACATACCAAACACTATGCAAGTGCAAGTGTGTTCACATAACATAAATGGTCTCTCAACTTCTCTTCTTTTAACTTCTGTGTTGTAGCCTTTTTTTCTTTTACATCTTGACCAAAGCTCTATCACATAACATAACTACGCAAGTGCAAGATGTTCACATAACATAACTGGTCTCTCAACTTTTCTTTTAACTTATTTGTTGGCGTGTTATAACCTTTTCTTTTACATCTTGACCAAACCTCTATTAATTATTCAAACTTTTAGAAACGTTTGGTGTTTAGTTTTTAGCGTTTGGAAAATCTGTTTGACGGCAAGCTTGTTGAAGTATTTAGACAAGTGAAGTATTAAATTTGTGTTTGGCGAGAAGCTTGTTGAAGTATTAAGAAACGTTTGGCGTTTGGTTTTTAGCGTTTAGTTGCTTGGCAACAAGTTCGATTCTTTTTATATAAAATTTGGTTTTTAGTGTTTGGTTTTTGTGTCGCCAGATATATTGCTATCGGCGCAATGAGATGGTTTTTATATAAAGTCATGATCAAAGCCTTTAAGTTTGGTTGTTCAAGCTAATTTTGTGCTTCACCTCAGTACATACCTTCGGCGACACTACAGTTCTCGATGTTTTTGTCTAGTTCACGTGATCAATTGTCACATTGGTATTGATGAACTGAAGTGAACAAAAAGTACGATTAACTTTCTTTTCAGATGAAGGAAAACAGTTGAATCAAAGTAAACTACAAAAACAACTCTATAGAAACCAACGGATTTTGTTAAGAGAATCACTTCCCCAAAGTTAATCTCTTAAAACAAGATTATGAATTATAGGAATGAATTTACGAATCTCATCAACACTTTAAAATTTGATATAGTCTTAATAAAATGTAAAATACATACGCCAGTTTCGGAGGATTTAACCTTATACATCACCATCACCTTGTCTCAACTGCATAAATGTCCTGACTCACTTTATAGCTCTCTAAATCTTGAAATTTAGACACGAAAACGATAGACACACACATCACAGTATTTAAAAAGAATTTTCGCCTACAAAATACGATGATAGAAGCCGAGTAGAATATGAGAGAATTTTGCCCTTTACATATACGATCTTTATAAGGGTATTTCTGTAATTAACACCTTTCTCATATAGTCTCACAGGATTCTGTCTTGAAATCGTTCATTAAAGTCGAGGCTATGGAGCTTAACTTCTTCCGGTTTCTCCTGCTATGTTCTTTAGGGATGACATATCTTGTTGTGCCTGAAATTGCAAATGAGTTATAAATTTACTAATAAACCTTGATTATTATTAGCCCAAAGCACCGCTCGTCGGTGATGACAGCCTGACCAATTACTGGACCATTTCTAGACAATGTAGTATTATCTATAATGTTTGTTATACTTTAAAGAGTCTCATGTAGATGATCCTTTTCAAAGATCAGTTTCATGTTTAGCCTTCTAAAAGTTCGAATTTCAGATTTCTCCAGTTTTCAAACTATCAAATTCATCCTTAAAAACAAAGATACCATAATTACTCATTTTATATGGTAACTTTAATAGTCAGTAACTTTAAGAAGCTTGTTTCACCGAACAAAATAATATAAAAACAAGTTATTATTGTCAATCAGCTACCACATGATGTTCTGCCCCGTATTTGATTATTAGATGAAACATATATTCTTACAAGTCATGGGTATGGATCCAATGAGAAGAAAACATAAAATGAGAAGAATGAGAAATAACTATAACCACACATTTGAGATGCATCGACTTGAATTAAATGCATCTCTATTCAATTAGATGCATCTCAATTAGTTTCGAAAGTGATTTTGAAGTGAACACGATGCAAAGAAGTACTAGCAACAAATTTGACCCGCAGGGGATGAAAAATACATAGGATTTTCCTAACTTGATGAAATGCATCTAATATATGTATATGCATCTAATTTTTTGCTAGAAAATATATTAGGATGCATCTAAAAGATTAGGGGTGCATCTAATTCAAGTCGATGCATCTCTAATGTGTAGTTATAGTTATTTCTCATCCTTCTTATTTTAAGATTTCTTCTCATTTGATCCTTAGTCTACAAGTCATTCATTTTTTTTTTAAATATATTATGAGAAATGTTCTGATAAGTTTATAGCATTAAGCATGAGATGAGTAAATTTGATATTCTTAGTGTCGTTTGAAAGTATAAATACGATGCTATGAAATTTGGAAAGAAGAAATGTTGAAACTTGGCGGGTGTATACATCAAGGTATCTAAAAAATTTGAGAAGGCAATGAATCCCATTTTTAACAGTCCTTACCTGGAAAGATAGCCGGTTGATAAGGTCACTGGCACTCAAATCTAGGTTAGAATCGTCGTGACCAAATAGATCAGCACTTGAGATGGCTGCTGAGCCCTAGAAAACAATTAAAGGAAAATGATTCAGTCATGTTTCTAAACATTTCGCAAATGGCGACCCACGCACAAGCTTTAGTACTTCACGAAACAACACTTGGATGTATCTATGGATCGCTGATTAATTTATTATCCCTAAAACTATATCTCACCAGTATCTCCAATTAAAGTAAATAAATGTGATTGTCCACTAGAAGATGTGCATAAGTCCTACTACTCTGTGGCTCATTAAATCGCATTACAAATTCAAAAGAGACTACTCTATGATGTTTGTAGCCAACCAGAGAGATGCCATGACATTTAATTTGAAATAAAGAAAAGATGATTCAAATTTCAACATATCAAATAAAAATAGCTAGGGGAAAACACATACTGAAAACTTTTGCAGGGCGACTTGGCCATCAAGATCAGCTTTGTTCGGGTCCCCAAAAAATTGTGCGGAAGAGATAGATTTAGCGTTAGAAAACTTCTTCCTTGCTTCATCAGTTTCCTGTACCTGAACATATGTCATGCATTATATAAGGCCAGATCCCAAAAGGATGACATGGAAATGCACTAGCCCAATGCTATAGTAGTATAGTGAAATGCGAAAATGGGAGGGGCAAAAATCAACATTGATCCTAAGCGTCGACCAGATGAACACGAAACTATGGTCACTAGGTTCAAGCAATTTGATAAATAATAAAACTAGAAATTGAAGAGATAGTAATTGGTGGACATCCATGATAGCAATGTTGCATATAACATTAATATAAATATACCTATCATAATAATAAACATACAAAAAGTATGTGATTTTATTGGAAAATAAATAGTGGTGATCTTAAAATGTGGTTCTACAGTGATAAAAAGAAATAATTGTCATTTGAGTAAATTGGCTTGTTGATGCGTATTAGAAACTTTCAATTCATTCAGTAATAGGTCACTCAACAGAACAAAGTAATAGATCTATGATGATCAAGTTACAAAGCAATATAGATGGACATCATCATGGCGCAAAAAGAGGAAGGCAGATGCTATTTTTTATCAAATAAGGATCATCCAGAAATTCAAAAGTTTTACTTACTGCAAGTAGGATCCCTATTGATATGGTTAATCACGTTCATCAGAATAATAAATTCGGAAGTTGTATGATCGGTTCTAATACAATAAAACAAGACAGAGAAATCTAGTCAAGAACCAGTCCCCAATATCTAATAAAATATAGTTTACCTGGACTTTTGATGAAGTGCTTTTTTTCGAGAAACCACTGTCCATTCCATAATCTGCAAAGAAGCTGGATGACTTAGGAGGTGCAACATGACTAAGTGTATTCACGCCTCCAGGACCTGTTTCCACAGTTTCGGAACTATCTGTATAGTCAAAGCGAGAGATGTGAGGTGTTGCAGCTGAGGGTGGTGGTATGCTGCTGGTCGAGGTGGACACCTGTACTACTGGTTCTTCGGGCTTCTGATCATATAAGCTTTCACTTGTCTACATAAAATTGGTAAAGTGCATAATTAAAGATTACTACAAATCCGTAAAATGAAGCTTACATCCCAAACTCTATTTGCAGAATATAAATATATGGGATAATGCAAGTGAAGGCAACCAAAAGTATTCAACTTTTTTCATTAAGCCAAGAAAATATTAGAGCTATTTGATTCACCACCCAGGCATATATCTCGTCTCAATATTACCAATTCCGGGGCACAAAAACATGCAGGATGACAAAAATAGACCTCAACAACAATTTAACCTATATCATGTCGTCGCCTCATCTTAAATAATTTGTGTTTTTTAAAATTTTAAGAAATTTTCGCATCCAGCAATTTCTTTGGATTCCGATAAGCAAAATGTAAAATCTATGCTACAGATTTGTACAAATCGTAAGGATGAAGCTCAAATCCCAAAGTTATGTTTCGTAGAATTTACCTTGGTGCTAAGCTTTCTTGCACCAAGCCCTCCAGTCTTTCCAGGCTTTTTCGAGCCAATAGGCTTCTTGACGGTAGCTGCACGAATTGCTGGAGCTTTCACTGGAGCAGAGCCATTGGTGTCAGGTTTTGCTGAAGAGCTTTCTATTGGGGTATCAATGGCCTTGAAATCAGAAGGTCCATCAAAAGCTTCAACTTTTTTTGCAGCAACAGGCGATGATGGTAAGACAACATCTTCTGCAGCGCTTTTAGCAACTTCTTTCGAAAGTAGCTGTTTGTATAACTCAGCAGCTCTTGAGGTGTATTTGGCCTCAATTTTGCCTCCATCAGTCCACCCGTGCTGCTTGAAGAAAACCTGAGCACGATTGTTGCCCCCAAATGCCATCATCTTCAGCTGATCTGGTGTCCATGAATCTAAATTGGTTGACCTGCAAAAGTTAACAGCTTAATGAGTAAAAAATAATTACTTTCCAAGGAAACCAGAGCCATATTTCCTGTCTAAGAAGATCGGCTTCTTGCAGAGATACTGTAGTCAACTATGTGTGCTTTTGATGCATTTGAAGTTTAAACTTGTCAGAGTTCAGATTGAAATTGCAGATCATGTTTATAACATGGAGTAACAGTTTCTAAACATATCAGATTTTTGGATGCCGTCTATTACCGTGCCTATGTGTTATAAGTTTATCATGCAGAATTTTATGATATTATCATTCAAATGCTACATTGAATCAAGCTTATAGTTGTGATATCCATCCGCAGCTTCTGGCACTTGAGCCTCATCACCCACCAGAAAGTGGGACAAATTTTCATTATGGTAATTTCATACAAATTTCCACAAACTCCTACTTCCACATAGTTAACAGAATTACAGGATAACATTGGGTAACTATAGTTATGCATTCAAATTCCGGAAAGAGAACTTTTGAAGGCTTTGATTTATACACCTCCGAGATTTTCAATCGGCATATTCCTTTTGTTTGACATTAAGTTCCCTGATTTACATTTGACACCACTTATATCCTATTTATAGTTCCCGTATAAATTTCAATTGATATATTCAAAGTTTAATAAACCAACATATACATCCAACCTACGGTAAATAAACCAACACATTATTGTCAAATGAACATATAACACAAGGACTATCACCTGTTTAGATATAATACAGATTCTTATTGCCCAAAGAACAGCAACTTTATACTGCAGTAATGACTAGTTCGCTAAATTAACGACTTCTAGATAATTCAATAGAAATGCAGCAGTGTAAACTTTACACGATTATGACCCCATGGGACAGATAGATCTGTCCCATGCCATAACACCTTACAACATTTACTTGAGATCAGAAGTCAGCTAAACATTTCAAAAATAGCAAGCAAACACACGCACTCTAATGCAATAAATAGCACAATATGCACAACTGTTGATTGTCAAAGACCTTTTATCTTGCAGCAAACTAAATTCCAAATCTCTTCAAGAATACGATATACAAACAGTAATTACTTGTAAACTTATTACATGTGAAAAGAAAAAGCATATAATGCACTACAATTAAGTCGAATCTAAGTAACTTAATCCTTAATACACTCCAAAAAAGACGTGATTATCAACAAATAATTAGATGAAACAGCACCTGACAAACCTATGCAGTGAATAGGGCGATTCGCTACATCTGTTGATCATCATATATCTAAATTCTAATCATCGTCAACTGATCCTGCTACTTATCTTACAACATATTATATCTCAAATTTACACCAATAACCCTAAAATACAGTAAGCTTTAATCTTACTTAAAAGATAAATTACTACATTTAAGTCAAATATAAGTTACTTAATCCATAATCAATTCCACAAAACCTGATCATATCAATAAGCAAATAAATAACCATAAAATGAATATAGGGGTGTTTGTTTAAGCTTATATGGGCTTATGAGCTTATTTGATTTCGCCTTATATTTCATAAGCCCTTTTTTGAGCTTATTTTGAGTTTATGGGCTTATTTAAGTTTATCATACAATAATAAACTTATATAAGCCCACAAGTCTCAAAATAAGCCGGAAATTAAAGCTTATCAAATATAGTCGAAAAACAAATAAGCTCATAAGCCACATATAAGCTTAAACAAACACCCCCTAAATGTCTATACAGTTACACCTAACAAAACTGATATGCAATGTACGGCGCGATTTTTTACAACCGATTAATAAAACAAAGTTAAATTAAATCAGATCGCACACTAAATTTAAGTCGAATCTAAATTACTTAAATCCATAATTCATTCTACATAACCGATACGAACACCTACAGTATGTTCATCGCCAATTGATCCTACTGATCATCTTACATTACTACATTTAACTCGAATCTAAGTTACTTAAATCCATCATTTATTCAACAAAAACCCAATTAAATCAACAAAACAACACACAAATTAATAAGAAGTCACGCGTAATACAGTAACAACGTCATAATACAGTCGCATTACGCGCATAAGTAACTACATTTCTAGTCAAATCTAACTTACTTCGTTTTAAACATCAACTAAAAAACTATATAAATTACATAAATTAACGAAACTGATATGAACACCAAGGCTACAATGCCGCAAACAATTCGCAAGGCAGACAGTAAAACGTCCAGTAAATTTGAAACAAATGACGCATATAATTAACTACATTTCAGTCAAATCTAACTTACTTCATCCTAGTTAACTCAATAAATCCTAATCACATCAGTAACGCAGACGGTAATAACGTCAACATACAGTACCGTAAAATCACATTACACATATAATTAACTACATTTCAGTCAAATCTAACTTACTACATTTAAACTTCATATTAAAAAAACTATAAAAACTATATAAAAGTATACCTAACGAAACTGATATGAACACCGAGGCTACGATGCGTAGCGGAACAATCGATACACAAAAATCCCATACGTCACCGACGCCCATGTCGGATTCCTCGCGTTACAATCAAAACACATCTGTTGTTGTTCAATCCATTAGATCAATTAAATTAAATTAAATTAAATAATAATAACAAAAACAGATCTGATAACAAATTTTATAAAAATAAATGAAAATTAGGTGAATCACCTTGTTTTCTGATTTGGATTTAAGTTTCCTGAAAACAACATTTTTGTCGGTGAATGAATCGGAAGAAGCCATTGATTCCCGTGAGGAGATTTAATTTGGGGATTTAGGGTTTGATTTCAAGCTCTCTCCTCAGGGGATATCTTTATAAAAAAAAAAATTGATTTGATGAATGTGAGATTGTGAAATGTGTTTTATATAAAAATTGGATCGGTGATTTGATTTGGTGAGTTGGTTTTGGTTTTCGGTGTTGTTACGTTTTTTATTTATGAAGAGGGAAGGAAGTTACGGAAATGGCCTTGGGATTGGTGTTGTGTTCTTGTCACAATTAGTTACCTTCATTTTAATTATACTTTTCCTTTAAAAATCTTTAAAAAATATTTGTCGTGAAACAAGAATGTATGTTAAACGTCTCGATTTAGATGCGTGAACTTTAAAAAGTTATAGAAATGTATGAACTTTCATAAGTGTTTCAATTGACACACACGACGCCGACGTGTCACGTGTCAAACTTTCAAGATATTACACGTCATCATCATCAAATTAAAACACACTATGAAAGTCATACATTTCTACAACTTTTTAAAGTTCATGTACTAAATCGTACATATGGAAAATGCATTTATATTCTTCGACCTAATCGCCTTCACGTCAACGTTTGGGATTTTTCTTTCCTTCAACTTTCTCTCGACATATGTAGTAACTTCTCTCTTCTCGTAATGTTTCTCGTTTTTTATTAATTAAAAAGGGTTTTGCTAACAACTAAGGATTACACTTAACAATATGTATTTTACTACATAATCAAGAATGAGATTGGTTGACAATTCCGAAAAAGATAGGTACAATCATGAAAAACATGGTAGCACAACAAATAATTTATTGTGTTGGGTGCTTCAAGTTCTTACAGTGAATTGTAGTAGAAATCAACTTGTTAACCACATCCCTAAGGGTTGTTGGGATGTTGTTGGCAAAAACTCAATTAAAAATACTCCCAACACCCACTCACACACAAATATTTCTTTCTTTCTCTTCTTGATGTCACGGGACTTAAGTGTTGCTCATGACTTTTTTTTTTTTGCTTTGCTATTGTTCTTCACCAATTGGTGCATTGGTTTTGCCGCAAGGAAAAGATTACCTAGCACTCTTTCCGCACATCGCACCCTACACACTAGATATCTTCATATAGTATGTGTTATAAATTGATTGGAATGTGATAAAGTAGGTCACTCTCTTCCTCTTGTGAACTTCTGACAAGTGGCATTAGGAAGATAATTATATATGTTTTTAAGAATATATAGCAATATTCTTTTATTTTTTTTCCTTTAAAAATGCAAATATTTTTTCACCCCTAATACCACATGTCTAACAAATGTTTTCAACTAGACTTGAAACTACAACCTGTTAATTCGTGAACAATTCACATATCACTAGGCCAAATGTCATGGGTTATTACAAAGCAAAATACATCTCACACCATAAATAACATATTCTTTAACGATATTTAGAACCACAAACTTTTAAGATTACTTTTAGTAGGAGCAATGTTCACGCGTGAAGTGTGCCCACGACTCGTTCTAGTTACATCTACACATGACTACACGTTTTTTAGAAAAAAATTTAGTGGTTTGTTGGTGAGCTTTACAAAACGATCTTTTGGTAAATTTGAATGAGCGTGTTGTGATGTATACTTGTATTTAAATGTGATATGTTTATCTGTAGATTTTGTGGTAATAAATACTCATTTTTAGTAGTTTCAATTAGGATGCTCATTTAGCACATTACCGCAATATCTTATTTTGTCTAGTCTAGTTTCAATTAGTGAGCACCCCATACCATTCATCACACTATTACATAATATCGTTAATTACAAGCCTTTTTGGTTTTCCTTCAATATTTGTAAGTTTTTAAGATGAGTAACATTAATATCATAACACTTTTTGATTTGTAGCATGGTAATTGCGTATAAACGTAACAACATATAACTTTTGGCGATTTTAACAACAATTTGTGGTTTTCAATGGCAATGGTGTAAGATATGAGAGAAAGTGGTGATGTAGAAGTAAGGAAAAGTGTAATTTGTGATATTTTATGGGATTATTTCCAAAAGGGTCCGGTCACAAAAATGTACATCATCTTTTACCCTCAACTTTCAAAAGTTCAAAAGAGGCCAGGGCAAGTAGGCAACCCAACCATATGTTGACACGTGTCCATTATGTTAACTACATTTTTGGTCCTTGTGGTTTTCCGGTATTTCACTTTCACTCCAAATTTTAAAAAGTTTCGGGTTTGGTCCAAAAGTGAAACACTCGTTTCATGTTTGGTCCAAATTTACTAACGACGTGAGTTTGACTCATGTTGACTGTTAAATATGAGGGTATATATGTGTATTCACGTATTTAATTAAAAATATATTACATATACTTACTACCAATCAACAAACACTATCTTACAACTAGATCTATGTTTCTTCTCTTTCTTACACCTACACACGACAACCACAAAAATATAGATCCCTTTAAATCTTGTAGTCACAACTTAAAACAAATTAACACAATTCTTTTTGCTTTCTTTCTGCTTGAAACAAACATAAACAAAAAACTCCTTAGATTCTTTCACAATCGAATCTATAACCCACAAAGATCACAAAAGATTTTGGCTTCAAGTTCTTGTTAAAGGTCACGGGTAGGTGATGTGTTTTTGTTTTTTGTTTGTAAGATCGATGATGATTTTCTCTTATACATTTGTTCTAAGGACGAATATTTAGATATCAAAAGAGAAAGCTGAGATCTTGTTTTGTTATTTCTTGTGTTTTTTCGAGTGTTGGTTTGTTTATATGTAGATGAGAGTTGTTTAGATATGATTTTTTTTTTGTTATTCCTTGTGATATAGATGAGAGTGTTGATTTTTTCGAGTGTTGGGTATTGATAACTATTCCTCCTAGGAATTTTGTGTTCAATTTAATGACTAATCAACTTGAAAGTGTATATAAACTATTTTGTTTGTGTTTGGAATTTATGGGTATAAGAAGCAATTTGAATAGGAAGAGTTTTGAGTTATAAAGACATAACATGGTATAACGTCAAGATCATAAGGATTGGGTGATGCAATTGCGCCGACCGAACCATTTTGAGAATAATCCTATTTCTACTTTATAAAAAGTTGTTACATGAGTTATTGTTGATTTTAGATAGAAAATAATAAAAAGATAAGTTCGCCTTAAAAATAAGTCGAAAATAAACCTAAAAGGATATAAGTATATAAAATATAAGTCGAAATCATATAAGATAAAAAATCTTAAATAATATAGAGGAAAACAATCCTTTTGGGGTGTTTAAAAACATGTTCCAAAATTTTAAGTGGGCCAATAGAGAGCTTCATTTTGCATGTGTAACAAAATAGAGTCGTCTTATTTACCAACTTAAGTCAAAATTCAATTGAATTTTGGTAATTATTTTTATTATTTATTTAAAAAGTTGCAAATAGAATGGTAACTTTTAAAGTTTAGTGGTTAATCTTAAATTTAATTTCATGTTCACGAGTGTAAAATTCTTATTTTTCATAATAGACTAAAGCGTAAAATTCTTAATTTCTTATTTTTTGGTAAATTTAAGACTAAAATACACTGTTGGTCCCTAAACTTGGCCAAAAACGTCGTGTTGAACCAAAACATGGCATTTTAGGCTGCCGAGGTCCTTTTCCAAGTTTTGAGGCTAAACCGTCCTCGACCGCTTTTAGTTAATCAACCCCATTATCCGGCGTTTGCTTTGTCTTTAGTCCAAGGCAACATCGCTATTTTCTTATTTCGATTAAAATGCATGTATTATTTCCACACATTCACCCTCTTCCCGCCCCATAAACACATAGACTCTATTATTTTTCGTCCCACAACTTTTGTTACAAGAATTATCACACCACAAACTCTAATTGCATGTCACAAAACCATTTTATTATTCAAAAACCAAAACATGGATTTTACTCTATGGAAAGTAAGAAGACATCCGTGTTATTCAATTGACGATATACGCTCGCATAACTCGCTAAGAATAAATATGATACGGTTTTATTTTGATTATAAGTATTGGAATTTCTAATTGGGGTATTTATTTTTGTCATTAACTTTGAGAATGTCCTAAACATATATTGACATGTTTTCGGTGGTAGATCTAATATGTTTAGCACGAGGGTTCATCACAATGGTGTCTTTAAACACCGCCCAGAGAATATACGTTGGAGGTATGGAAACTTTAGTTGATTTGGTTGATGTTGATAGTGTGTCACTGAAGAGTTTGATATTCTTACGTATGAATTGGGTTACGAGCTTGGTTCAAAATATTACTATTACTTTGTTAAGCCTGGTAGTAATTTAGATGATGGTTTGTATAGCTTAAGTGAGAGTGCAAATTTAGAAATATTAAAAGATCATGTCGATGACCATAAGATGATAGAAGTTTATATTGAAAATTGTAAGACAACATTGGATGTTAATGAAATGTCACCAAAGTTAATTAGGACAATTATTGTTGATGTGAATGCAACAAAGAAAAAGGCAGCTCTTGCTATTGTTTCATATTGCTCAAACAAATTGTTCTTATAAAACATTGTTAATAAGTTTGTGGTAGATGATTTATGTCGTGTTACACATCAACCTTTGAAGTCAATACTTTGGTACAATCTAGTCGATGCCACAAATGTAACCCTTGTTTTCATCTGTAGAGGTCTCACAAATCAAGATGTTGTAGGTGATGTCAACTAGCAAATAGATAAACATGTCGAGCATATCCAAATAGATATTCCCAAGAGGTATGTCAAAATGATCAAAAGTTAGGTCATCAAGATATGTAATCTTGTTAAGCATATCCAAAAGGTAAATATGTACAGCATGTGAAATTGATGAAGCTTTAAGTGATGACAATTTGAGTGAAATAGATATTTATGTAAGTGATGATATTGAGAACAATCGAATTGGAAACACAGCTTGTTGACGAGGCAAATACTTTGAGGAGCCCGATGTTGCCGTAACTGCTCAAAGTGACCGAGACTATAGAGTTACCATATATAGGTAGCTCCACCGGATACCATATGATTTGTTAATACAAATAAGCCGTAAAAACGCTTATTTATATTTTACGATCTTCTAATGTTTTGTCGATAACAAACGTAATATCATTTTAACGAAACAAATAAAATACTTAAACTGCTTTGAGCCAATAGTTTTCTAACACACTTACGCTTTCACATAAAACACTAAAACAAGTATAAGTGATTTTATGATTTAGTAATACATATGTACAACAACTAGTGTTTACATATTTGGGCAAATATATACTTAACTAGTATATACTAAAATGGGTAAAAACTACAAATGGTATTGACCCATAATCCATGGTATTATCCAAACCACTTGACTTGGAACATTGAACTTATAAGATACATTGTATCTAGTAAGAAACCCATGGATCAACCCATAACCCATGACCCATGACCCATAACCAAAATACCCATGGGTAAAGAGGAGCGTCCCACGGATCCCTAGCTTTACGCTAGCCGGATCCCTTATGGGAGGGATCCGGGGAACAGTAAGTTTTCTCCTCTATAAATAGTGAGCCATTTCTTCCTTTTTGCTCACCACTTTCACACATACTTTCTCCAAGTATTGTACCTCTCTAACCACTGATCCTAAGGGATATTTCTATGTAGTTTGTCTTTTGCTTTTGTGTGATTCTCTAGGTTCCTCTTAAAGGCGAGATCACCACTTCTTGAAGTCGCATAAGCTCAAATCCATGAGTTGCCATGCCGTCATCATCAAGACAACTCAAGGTTCTCTTGTTGATAGTTCTTTCTTCCTCCGTAGAGATGTTGTGTTGAAGGCATTAGTGAAGGATGCCGAAAGAGTCAAGACAAAAGCATTAGTGAAAGGTGCTTAACGTCCGTGTCATAAGCATTAGTGAAGAATGCTAAAGGTGTCAAGACGAAGGCATTAGTGAAAGGTGCCAAGCGTCGTGTCAAAGGCATTAGTGAATGATGCCTAGAATCAAATCAAGTGGCATTAGGAAGAATGCCTGGGTCGATAATCGATGAGGTGCATCATTATACATATAAGTATTAGTTTATTTCCAAGGATGGTGATATCCTTGATGGTGTTGTAACAAGGAGTGGATCTCCTTGAGATTAGGTGTTGTGTTGTGATGAGTAGTAGTCCTCCATAGTAATGGAACTAGGTGCTTAGCCTAGTACCTAATAAAGGGTAGGCGACGTTGTGTTAGGTTTGGTTCACCTTGGAGTGAAAGAACCCGGTGGTTAGCCTAGTACCAGAAAAAGAGTAGGCGACGTTGTGAAGGCTTCTCCGCCATAAGAAGATTGGTGTCGTGTAGTGTTTACGAACTCTCGAGTAGGTGACTCGGGGAGTGGAGTAGGGAAAGGAAGGTGTCCTTTTAGCCGAACCACTATAAATACTCGTGTCGTGGTTATGTGCTTCTTACTCTTTATCTTTCATTACACGTTTATATATCTATCTATCAACGTCCAACATAAACAACCAAATAGATTGACATAAGTCGATCTAAATATTTAAAAGGAAGTTTTAAATTGGTAAAACTATTCAACCCCCCATTCTAGTTTTCCACATGATTTTTTAAGAAAAGTGAGTTAGATCTGTTAGATGATAATGAGTTTGCACGTGGTTCAGAGAATGAGGATGAGTATGTTATTATGAAGAAAAAATAAGGGCATACAGGAAACAAAAGTTAAGTGAGGCAAAACAAGTAGAGGATGAAGTATTCTGTTTTTGTGGTTGATAACATCAAATAGTCTTGAATATTAAGTGTCAATTTCCCCCGCTTTTGCTTGTAATTTATATCATTTATATGGATTTACGCTTGTTTTCCATTGTTTTCCACTTCGTGTAAATTACGAGCATCGAGCTAAAGAGACGCGAATTGGAGAATTATCTAAAGATTTATCACAAGATGCTACTTTGAAGAAGTTATGGCGTAACTCGTCTCTCACATTATGCCGTAACTATTGCGTGACTCGAAAACTAGCTTATCGTGGTTACGGTAACTCTTCCCAAAGGTTACGATGTAACTATATTAGGTCAAATGAGGTTCCACGCCACGATACTTACGCCGTAACTATTGCATCTACTACGACGTAACCGAGTTTATTGAAGACTACGGCGTAACCACTTATTAGGTTACGCCGTAACCGAGAGATATAGTGCAAATTACGAAGAAATGAAGGTTACGACGTAACTCTTATATTAGTTACGATGTAACCCGATCGGCCTATAAATACCCCACGAATTCTTGCATTTCTATTCATTCCATTCCACACACAACACTCGAGAACGTGGGAAAAAGCTCAAGATGTCTAGAGGAGCATACGGAGTCGTCTCCAAGGGAGAAATCACTCCCCTACGATAAGCATTAGCATTTTATATTTCTTTACTTTCAATTCATGTATTTCGCGCCTTTGAATATTTAATTGGTTTGCATGATTAATATGAGCTGCTAAGCACCTCTTGGTGCCGGCCTAGTTATGATTCTTTAATTGTTTTGTTTGCTTTACTTTACTCCGCACAATTATTTCTGTAGTGTATGCATGCATAGTTTATTGGTAGCCACCCTTGGTTCGGTAGTTTTGAATGGCGATGAGGCCAATTGCCTAGGAGATATGACCAACCGACCCTAGGTGAGCGGACCGAGACGGAAGGGTAAGATATGACCAACCGACGACCCTTTCTACTTGTGCGATTTGACCAATTGATCACCTATCGTTTGGATGAACTTAAGAATTAGGGGTGCATGTCTAAGTTCCTAACGGTCGGGCATTCACTATTATAAATCTAACATGTAGCGGTACTTAATGACTTGGGCTAGGGACCGTGAACAACAGACTTATGAGGGACACCGACTTCTCATGTGGTGGCATCTTTGTCGATAGTTTAGGCTAATTGACCAAATGTTGTCCTCTCGACTTTGACCCCACCAAGTAATTGGAAGTAAGTAGACGTAGACATAACTACCTAGAGGATTAACTAGGTTAGCACCACTCTCTATTGATTTCCCTTTATCCTTTATTTGTTTTATGTGCTTTATTCGCATTAGTAGTTTAATTAATTAAATCCCTATCGAAACCATTATTAATCTGTGACACCTAGACTTAGTAATAATCCATCAAACATAGCTCTTGGGACGACCTCGGCTTACCGACACTACACTACACACGACGGTACATCGCCTGCCCGTTAGTGCACTAGGGTGACCATAGGTATAACGAGACATTATAAATATTAAAACCTGGTCAGTAAAACCTGCATCAAGTTTTTGGCGCCGCTACCGGAGAGTTAGTTTAGGATTAATATTAAGTCTTTCATTTCTTTTTAAACTTTTCTCACGATCATATTTCAAGTTTTCAGGTACCATGAAAGTTGTTAACATCGATGACCTCACTCTTGAGGAATATTTGGCATTAACAAGAGAAGAACAAGGACCGGGGATTGTTAGGCCAGCTATATCAGAAGATGCTCAATTCGAAATCAAACCTCAATTCATGAGGGAATTACGTGCAAATCCTTTCTCTGGAAGCATCACCGATGATGCCCATGAACATATAGACAACGTCGAGTACATTGTCAGCCTATTCAAGATTCCCAGAGTCTCACACGATGCTATAATGTTACGAGTATTCCTATTTCTCTTACGGAGCTACAAAAGATGGGTTGATCAATTACTGGACCACAACACTTGGCCTATCTTAAAAAGTGTTTCATTCGAGATACCGTCCTCCATCAAAGACGGCTAAGCAATTGGAAGAAATCCATAACTTCAAACAAGAGGGTGATGAAACATTATACCTAGCTTGGGCAAGATATAACGAATTGTTATACAAATGCCCTACTCATGATCTCAACAACCAACAAAAGGTGAACGTTTTCTACAAGGGTCTGAACATCTCCTCAAGACAAATGATTGATTCTCAAGGGCCGATTCCTAGTATGACACCCACTTTGGCTTTAGAAACTATTCAAAAAATGGCAGACCACTCTCACAAATGGCACAATGGATGGAGCAACCGAAGTAAGAATGGAGATATGGAAGGCCTTGCAGCAATAAACAACAAATTAGAAAGCCTTGGAAAAGAAATGAAGAAGCTCAAGGAAAATGTGCATTCCATTCAAGTAGAGCAAAACGGGACTCCACCTTCTAAAGAATGTTCCTCCAACGAGGAAGTTAAAAGGATTGGAGAAGTGAAATATGGAAGAGAATCCCCTTTCAACAACTACAATAATAATGGGCCCAGATATCGAGAAAAATCCCCTGGGTTCTACACAAGAATCAACAACAATCCTCCTAAACCTAGCCTTGAAGAAATAATGCATAGGCACATCGAAGAATCTACAAAAAAAGGGAGATAAACTCAAGGAATGGTTGGTTAAAGTGAAGGAGGACACCAATATGAACCTACGTAACCAAGATGCTGCGATTGAAAACCTCGAAACACAAATTGGGCAATTGGCTAAAACCTTAAAAACCTCAAACACAAGCCATTGCCGTGAAGGCCATATTTATGCAAGATAAAGCAAAGAAAGAGCATTGCACCTCCTCTATCACTAATGATCTTTCCGGATTAACTACCTATGAGAGGATGATAAATCCAAGATGACGAGGTCCCGCCAAGCCAACTTCCCGAAAAACAAAGAATACCAGAAAGTTTTCTCCCATGCACTATTGGTAACATTAAGATTCCTAGGCATTAGGCGATTTAGGGGCGGGTAAACCTTATATCTACCACTTTATTTGAAAAAATAAACTTACCAATTTAAAAGAAACAACTATTATGATAGAAATGGATGATTCCTCTAAAGTTGTCTGGGGGAATTGTGAATAATGTGCTTTTAAAATTGGAAATTTTTCTTCCCAACTGATTTTGTGGTTATTGACATGGGAAGCGGGAGGCTTACAATTGAATTTTTGAAGACCTTTCTCGCCACTGTAGGGCTCGATTAAGGTTTTGAAAAAAATTTCTTTGGGAACCGAAAATGAACGAATAGCTTTTAGTATGAAAGAGCATTTAAAACCAAAATTGAAATTTCAAATAATGTTGATGTTGTTAATGTTCAATCGCTAGATCCCGCCTACACTCTAATCCTATTATCGATGATTGTAGAGAATATTGATAATTGTAAGCGTAAAGTGAAGAAATTGTCCAAAGCATTGAGGAGACTCGGGCCCAAACAAACATTTTAGCAACTCGATGCCAACCAAGGATAGCGAATCGGTGACAACATGGCCACCGCTTACTCGTCCTCAAAAATGTGAAAGAAAGGCGAATGAATGGATATACCCTCATAAGGGAGAGAGATATGATATTGAATTAGCATTGGAAGATTGGTACAAAATAAGATTTGGGAACTCAAAAATCCATAAGGGGCTGGTTAAGCAGTATAAGTACAATCATCTCACTGACACAATGAATGGTGCAAGATCCAGCATCAATATTACTAGTAGTCTTATTACTGAAGATGATAACCATGGAAAATCATGTGATAAATGGCTTTCACATGAGTTTGGAACAGATGGCATCCGTAATTCTACAAGGAAAAAAGGTTCGACAAATGGATGAATGAGTGCCAACGAGTGGTGGAAGTGGGCCGATCCAAAGGCCACCATAGAAGCCCCATGACTCGAGTCTAACTTAAAGACTGAAAATAAAGAAAAGTGCTCTTTCGGAGACAACCCGAATTATCCCTTTCTTTTGTTTTATTTCTATTTCGTAGGGTTTTGTATTTTATAACCATTTTGCAGAAACAAGGAAGTAATCATTGTCATTTATCGATCGAGAATTACTACGTAACTCATGTATTTGATTACGCCAGTAACCAACCTTTTAGCAATGTAATTCTTGACGATTACCATTTACGGCCAATACCATCTCGGTGGTTACGTCAGTAACCACTGCTTTGCGACTTATGTCCGAAGTTTTGCCGACTTGGCGAACTCCCTTAAAAGAGTTACGACGTAACCTTCCTCTCGCTAATTCTTTCATTTTAAAACACAATAACCTTGTATTAGTATTTTAAATGAACTTTGTGGGTGTGTTCCTCAGAAACCCTCACGAGACTTCATTCGTCCACTTGAGACACCAAGTGGTTTAAAGGCTTGTTGCATTCGCTAAATGCAATCGTGATTCCTACGAAAGTGAGTTAGGTTTGTTTTCATTTTCATTTTCATTTTTCTTTTAGAATTATGCTTGTCGGTATTGTGATTTCGTGGATCAAAGTCATGCATGATGCTTATATCAAGGCACGCCTCTTTTTGTGGGCCTTCATTCTTTATGGAGTAAATTTCGTGGAAGTTCTCGCCTAATTCTAATTTTCTTCACCTTTATTTAATGCTTAGTACAAAAGTGACTTTGTACAATTCAAGTGGGGGACGGGAGTAGAATTATCTCTTGAACATTATTTTGCCCTCGTTTTTCTAGTTTATTTTGAAAAATTATGCCATTTTAAAATTTTGACATGTTTTTCTTAACCTAACTAGATTAGACCTTAGTCGAGCACATACAACCCTTGATATTATATGGTGAGATTAGCCTTATCCGTTTCAATATTTTACCCCAAATCCACCAAATTATGAGTGTGTCGGTAGCTTGTAAACTTTAGAACTTGGCCTTTGCATCATTTCGAGACCATAGACGAGGTATGTTGAGTTAGCTCGATGTATTTGGACTTTTCGGTTTAGAAGGAAATATTATAGGATTATCACCCAAACAACCTACCATTGTGTGTCTCATCGATTAGTCACCTCGACTTCTCGACCCCATGTGAAACCCTTTTGTTGCACTCACCTTAGTGCAAGATACCCTAGATACACCCTCCCGAGTCATTCCTTTCATTTTGTTAACCCGATATATTTTTTCGATACACCTATACACCTTAGCCTACCCTTTAGTCTTTATTTGTGATTGGAAAGTCATCATTGGCCTAAGTTCAAGGTTCGAGTGGAAAGGTTCGGAAATCACGCTTTCATCGACAACATTCCTGAAGATCATTGAAGACCCCCCGAATTCCCATTGCTCATCTCAAGTGGGGGGATATTATGTTATGTTATTATGGTTATGATTAAAAAAAAGTGATTCGAAAAAAATAAAAAATATAGAGTTGTTATTGTAAAGTGCGATGTAATAAGCACTGTAGTATGTGCTTTATTGATTTAGTATCGAGGAGGCCACCTCGGTCACATTTGAAGATTGGAGTTGGTAATTATGCCAACAGTTGGAGAAAAGGTAGTGTGCCCATCACGACGTCCTCTAATGACACATCTACCTTATATTTAATGATCCGGTTTCTTGACTTCAAAGCTTGAACTCTGGGCGGACGATAAGTGGTGATGACTTGATTATAGATTTAGACTACCTGCTTGTTTTTTATTTTACACCATTTATATATCCCATGTCTTATCCTACCCTTTAGTCATGAAGCGTGTCTAGGTGATGCAATGAGCAATCTTTGGTGTCTTGGCCATGATTTTGGTCATGTATCATTGATTTTGTCCACTTCGCGTGACATGTTAATAATGACGAGTCACCCCTTAACCTTTGTCGTGTCTACCCATATTGCCTTCGAGAATTGTTTAGCCCTTAACTCTAGTGGTGGAGATTTGTGTAACCGCCAAGCTTTTGATAGAATACTTGCTATGAATATATTGGGTCAAATGAGGTTCCACGCCGCTGATACTTACGCAGTAACTACCACTTATTAGGTTACGCCGTAACCATCATATCTAGTGTAAAATACGAAGAAATAGAAGGTTACGGCGTAACTCTTATATTAGTTACGCCAGTAACCTAGATCCGCCTATAAATACCCCACGAATTCCAAAGATTTTTATTCATTCCATTCCACACAACACTCGTGAGAATGTGGGAAAAAGCTCAAGCCTAGAGAGCATCTGACTGTCTCCGGGAGAAATCACTCCCTACTATAAGCGTTAGCGTTTATATTTCTTTACTTTCAATTCATGTTTTTCGTACCTTTAAATATTGAATTGGTTTGCATGATTAATATGAGCTAAAGCACCTCTTGGTCCACCTAGTTATGATTCTTTAATTGTTTTGTTTGCGTTTACTTTACTCCGGTACAATTATTTCTAAGTGTATGATGCATGGTTTATTGGTAGCCACCCTTGGTTCGGTGGTTTGAATAGCGATGAGGCCAATTGCTCAGAGATATGACCAACCGGTGTGGGTGAATGAGACCGAGGAAGGGTAAGATATGATTAACCGACGACCCTTTCTACTGTGCGATTTGAATCACCTATCGTTTGTATGAACTTAATTCTAAGTTCCTAACTACCGGCATTCACTATTATAAATCTAGCATGTAAGCAGATTTAATGACTTGGCTTAGGGACCGGGAACAACACTTATAAGGGGACACCGACTTCTCGTGGTGACATCTTTCTTTGAAAAGTTGACCAAATGCCGTCCTCTCGACTTTGACCCCACAAAATTGGAAGTAAGTATTTCCAAAATAGACTTTGATTGACCTTTATCCTTTATTTGTTTTCATTTGCTTTTTTCTTCCAATCTAAGAATCGTGCCAAGTGTCCCGACACTTTTCGAACCCAATCATTTTCGTACTTATGATTTATAGTCGACTTATATCCAATGACTTTTTAAGATTCGACGATTTTTTTTGATATTTTCGAGAAAAAGTCAAACTTTAGAAAGTATTATTTAATTCCTTTTGCTCCTTCCCAATGTCGAAATGACTTAAGCGAATTAATTTTAGCGCCTTTTTAACTTTGTACTTTTGTACTTTTATATTTTTTTACATAACTTTTAAATACTTTTAAATTACAATGACTATTGTACCCTTAACTATTTTTACATATTGAGCATCTTTGCTTCTTTCCTTACCAATTCACTTTTTAAACTTTAACGTAAACTTCTACCCACTGCTACCTAGATGCATCACAGATCCAAACCATTTTAATCATGTATTAAAAAAAAAAAAAAATTATGTTGGGCTTTTCTTAGCGAGATCCGGTATAATATCTGTCCAGCTTATACCCACACCGCCTCTCATTCTTATCATCTCATCATCTCCAGAACATTAACAATTTTTTTGGTTTCCTGAAATTGATAGGCCTGACAAGAGCTAATCTCTTATGTGGGGCGATTGAATCCGTTTTTTTAATGCTTATTGGTTAAATTGTTTTCACATGTTGAAAATCATATGGGTATCATCGACGTCGGTACCGGCAACGCACGTGCAGGTATACTTATTCTCTATCAGTTGAATAAATTACTGTAATTGTATATAGTATGAGTAGTATATAGTGCTAGGTGAATAACTCAATTTATCAGTTTGCGTGTTGAATTGGTGGAGTCAACTGTATTCGAGTTATCGCAATTTTAAGGCGTAGTTTTGATATATCAGTTTGTATTTATGTAGCACTGTTTTTATAGCGAGTACTATTTGGAGTAGGTAGCGCTTAGAATGTAATAAAGATTTTGAATGAACAAAGGCTTTGGTTCCGATTGTTTTTAATGAGAGGGTGCAGGTGTGTGTTCTGTTTTTATGCTTATTATTTACGGTCACTAAATTTTGTATAGTGTTACTAAACCACTGCTAGTATATTTTGGTAACCACTGCTAGTGTTACTAAACCACTGCTAGTATGTTTCATTCCACTGCTAGTGTTACTAAACCATCGCTAGTATATTTTGCTAACCACCGCTACGTGTTACTAAATCACTGTCAATAAATATGATAATTTTATTTACGTTGAGCATTTATTTTGTATCAATACCAGCTTTGCACAATTGATATATTGCTTTTCGTTACAATGTTTTAGCAGACTCTTATTGTTTGTTTTTCTTTATCTTTTGCAGGCTGTTTATCGAAACGTCGGTGTGTTTCATTCCTCTCGGTCTTGTTGGTAAGAAATGGCATTTTCATGCATAACTCATAGTGTTGGCAGAGCTTTCTCGGGAGGCAGTCATTTAAAATGTTATTTGGATGTAGTTCTTGTTTCCTCGGAAAAGCCGTAGATGTGAGCAAGGAAGATCTCGAACTTGGCAAGATCATTGCCTCGGATAAACATAAACTAGTTACTCTTTTAAGGAATGAATACAGGGAAGTTGTTGCTGTAACGGGTGATGGGACTAATGATGCTCCTGCATTGCATGAAGCAGATATTGGATTAGCCATGGGTATAGCTGAACCGAGGTATGTATTTGACCTTGGCAAATTTTTAATATAGTTGCTTCATGTGTTTTGGAGTTTGGTAGTAACTTTAATATGTGCCAATGGTCAAAGATAAGAGGACATGCTCGTCTGTATATGTGCCACAGACAAGAACTGTTTTTCTTGCCTCTAGTATTTCATGGCATCATCTCGAAATGACTACATATATGTTGAGCATAAGCTAAACTAAAATGTATAAATTGTCAAAACCATAGATCCCGATGTGTCCGGTTTGTTGAAATATGATCACTTGTTAATCGTTCAGATGTTAGATATGAGCCTAAATAGTGCATTTGACCTGAAAATGCTTGGGGTCAGAAAGCAACTGATATGTCATCTTCTTGTTGTAGGTACTTACTATATTATAAACAACGCAGATCAAGGTGTGACAAGTGGTTAAATATGGAGGTGAATTCCATCAAAGATGCATTTGATCGTGTCGCAAAGAAGCAAAAGGTATCATCATCTAAATCTCAAGAGACTATCGAACAGATCAACCAGGAAATCCAACAAGCATTATCAGGTATACAAGCAGCAACAAACAGTGAACACAATTTGATCCTTACTGAACTGAAAGCAAAGTTAAAGGAGATTGCTCCACTTGGCCAGCTAGAAACTACCCAAAAGGAACTAAATGTCGCTTTTAGCAAATATATTAAGCTTCTCGAGAAAAATTTCAATCCAGATATATCGAAGGCTTACAGAAACGTTGACTTTGACCTTCATACAGTCAACCAAATAGTTGCAAGTCATTTCTACCGTGAAGGCTTGTTTGACATTGGTGACTCCTTTGTAAACGAATGCCATGAAGAATCTATTGTCGAGAGGAAAACCCACTTTTCTGAAATGTATAAAATACTAGAATCTATGAAGTCTCGTGACTTGGGTCCTGCTATAAAGTGGGCCACGGCTAACCACAAAACCTCCAAAACAATGGATTAGACATCGAACTCAAACTCCATCGTTTGCAATTCTTGAAATCCTTCAACACGGTCGAATGAAGAAGCTCAAGTATATCCAAACTCATATATCTCCTTTTGGTAACCAACATTTCCGTAATACGAAGCTAATGGGATGTCTCAGTATATGTCAAGAAACTCAAGTCATCTCCATATTCCCATCTTCTGTCACCAAACCATTGGGCCAAACTGGCCCACGAGCTGATTCAACAGTTCTGCATTATCCTGGGCGAGTCATACAAAAGCCCGTTAGGCGTGACAATAGCAGCTGGACTTCAAGGGTTACCAACCCTTTGAAACTAGCTAATGTGATGACTGGAAAAAGCAAGAATGGCAGTCTATGAAGCGTTACCCGTGCCCGTCGATTTGGATAAAGACTTTCAGTTTCACTCTATATTTGTGTGCCCCGTGAGTCGGGACCAGGCCAGTGAAAATAACCCTCCGATGCTGATGTCGTGTGGGCATGTGCTTTGCAAGCAGTCGATAACTAAGTTGACGAAAAACAATATCACAAGGCCTTTCAAGTGTCTGTATTGTCCTACAGAGGTAGAAATGGTGCAATGCAGGCAGTTGCACTTTTAATCTGCATTGTCGGTTTTACGTTTAAGGTACTCGTAGTCTTCCTTTTTTAAGTACTTTTAAATTATGTTTTCAGAATGTTCTGCATTTAGAGAATATACTGTTTAAAGCTATTGCTGGTGGTGTGTACTTTTTAGTTTTTACATAATTTGCTTGTAAGTTGTAAATAGAAATTATTCCCTCCTCCCTTCTTTGTTTACCAGTCTAATCTGTTTCTTTTTAACAATAAGGCTGTATTATTTAGTACATTTAGCGCATAAGAAAGATACTTAAGTGTCCCCTTGATATCAGTTTTTACATCTTAAGCCAATATGTTTAGCCACCATTGTGTTAAAATTTAATTGTTTTGTTTTTTAATTGTCCATTGGTAACCATATCGTCGCTGATATCTAAATGTCTCCTTAGTCCTTAGACTTAAAATATTCATTGAAGGTTATATTCAAGGCTGAGATAAACAAGGTGTGTGTAAACGGTAACTGATGTATAAGGCATTTATGAAGTTGTACATGTATTTACTAAAGTTGAGCAAACCTGCATCTTTATTAAATTTGCCACTTGCCAATATAAATGCTTGTTGAAGATTTGGAGATTTATTTTTAAGTATATCTATTGCTAGATAAAACAAAGGACTGTGTTGACCCATAATGAGATGCATAAAATAAATGAAATTAATAAAGTAGAAGCAAATAATAGATAGCATTTTGGTGAAAGATATTGATAACAGTTAGCGGAATTTAAGGAAGTAGATCCATCAGATCTTGATCCCTCCAAATGTATGAAAGACTTTCTTTTTCACCTTTTAACCTCCTTCTTCACTTTATCACTTCCAAGTTTTACCTTTTCCCCATACCGTCCTTAAAGTATCCTTACCAAAAGGTTTTCATCATTAAACTATGTTCTTAGGCTAAAACTTTAAGAGTTGGGTTTAATGCAACAAAAATAAGTTTAGATTAAAACAAATGTTACTAGTGATTTTTTATAGTTTCAACCGACCCATTCCAACCCAGGCAAAAAAATTACCCGTTACCTGCCTGATTTGCCCATTTTGCACATATAATATTTATATGATCTACCTGAGTGAGCTTATTTCTTTTAAGAAGACATAATTAAAATAATGGGATTGGATATAATGTTTCACCAAATAGCTTATGAACTACATCAAATCTGAATAAAGTACATACGTAGGACTTTTGGACGAGCTTAAGTATTGACTATTTTGATGCAATTTTGTTAATATTGTGAACTGAAACTTCAAACGATTCATCACTACCAAAAAATAAGAGATTTTTTTCGTCTCCATAGGTTGCAAAAGAAAATGCTGATGTCGTGATTATGGATGACAACTTCAAGACAATAGTAGTCGTTGCTAGATGGGGTCGTTCGGTTTACATAAACATCCAAAAGTTTGTGCAATTCCAGTTGACAGTTAATGTGGTTGCACTCATGACCAATTTTGTTTCTGCATGCACATCAGGTCTAATAAACTAACCAACGTTTCTAGTTGCAACTTTTATTTATTTACACGTTATGGATTATCTTTTAAAGTACTATTTCAGTTCTTTTTCATTTTTGTAGATTCACGCTGCTTTCCGCACGGATGAGATCCGAAGAACCCCTCCAACCCCACAAGACGAAATGAGGGCTGGAATGAGCTACTTTTATGAAACTATTTGGAAAGGCGTTCCTAAGTTTTTGCGTCGTGTTGACACAGCTCTTAAGAACATTGGGATAAATGAACGTGTTCCATACAATGCACCTATTATACAATTCTCTTCATGGATGGGTGGTGATCGTGATGGTATGTTTTCTGTTACATGCATCGGGCAATAAGAAAAAAAGGATTATGCTTCATGAGACCTATAAAAAATGACTAACTATGAATTAATGATGTGTGATACAAAAATACACTTTGTGTCACTTTTAACCGGTTCAATCTATCTGCCATTTACTTATTAGAAATACTTAATTTATTTTTTATTTTATTGAAATGTAGGTAATCCTAGAGTAACTCCCGAGATCACAAGGGAAGTCTGCTTACTTGCCAGAATGATGGCTGCAAACATGTACTTTTCACAGATTGAGGACCTAATGTTTGAGGTGTGCATATACTTAGACCAAAGTTTAGGTACTCTCTTTGAGTGCTTTTATTTACTTTGGCTTTAATTTTGCTAGTTATCCATGTGGAGATGTAGTGATGAACTTCGTCTTCGAGCAGAAGAAATCTATAGATCAGCAAGAAAAGATGTAAAACACTACCAAGGTATGATCAATAAAAACGATTTTTTTTTTTTTTTTTTTTTTTTTAATTACTACTGTTAATTAGTACCATTTGAGGTGTGAATGTTGGGTTTTTTTCTTCAGAATTTTGGAAACAAGTTCCTCCCACTGAACCGTATCGAGTTGTTCTTGGTGCTGTGAGAGACAAGCTATATAATACACGTGAACGTGCCCGTCATCTATTAGCCCACGGATTTTCAGAAACACCAGAAGAGTCTTCTTATACCCATGTTGAACAGGTAAAGTAGATAACTGGGAAAATGTGTATGAAGGCCACCCAAAAATTAACTTTTTTTCACAAGCAAGCAATTTTTCCAAATTTTGCATTCCTTGGATCAAATTCTAAAATTTTGAAATCTTTGTAGTTCTTGGAACCTCTTGAGCTATGCTACCAATCACTACGTATGTGTGGGGACCACGTGATTGCTGACGGAACACTTCTTGATTTCCTGAGACAAGTATCCACATTCGGGTTGTCACTTGTGAGACTTGACATACGTCAAGAATCTGAGCGACACACAGATGTCCTCAATGCCATAACACAACATCTAGAAATTGGTTCATATCGTGAATGGTCAGAAGACAAATGTCAAAAATGGCTTCTAGAAGAACTAAGAGGAAACGTCCACTTTTGGTCCCGATCTCCCACAAACTGAGGAAATCGCAGATGTTTTAGATACGTTTCACGATTAGCAGAACTTCCATCTGATTGTTTTGGCGCTTACATAATCTCTATGGCTACATCGCCTTCTGATGTGCTGGCAGTTGAGCTTCTTCAGAGGGAATGTCGTGTAACAAAACCGTTAAGAGTGGTCCCACTTTTTGAAAAACTTGCTGATCTTGAAGCAGCCCCAGCAGCCATGACTCGTCTTTTCTCAATCGATTGGTACAAAAATAGGATCGCTGGTAAGCAAGAAGTCATGATTGGATATTCTGATTCAGGAAAAGACGCGGGGAGACTCTCGGCTGCATGGCAGCTTTACAAGGCACAAGAAGACCTTGTAAACGTTTCTAAAAGTTTTGGGGTTAAACTTACTATGTTTCATGGACGTGGTGGGACGGTAGGAAGAGGAGGTGGGCCTACCCATCTTGCGATACTGTCCCAACCACCTGAAACTGTTCATGGGTCACTGAGAGTTACGATTCAAGGTGAGGTTATCGAACAGTCTTTTGGTGAGGAACATTTGTGTTTCAGAACACTTCAAAGGTTTTGCGTAGCTACACTTGAACATGGGATGCATCCTCCTATTTCGCCTAAACCTGAGTGGCGTCGACTTATGGATGACCTTGCGACTTCTTCAACTGAAGAGTACCGCTCAATTGTTTTCCAGGAACCTCGGTTTGTTGAGTATTTCCGATGTGTAAGTATCATCATCTTAAAATAAGTCTTACCTTGCTTATTTTTTACTGTTTAATCCTTCTATAGTTTGGTATAAAAATGCTTCTTGGTTCTTCTATTGTGTATCTTTACAGGCAACACCTGAAACGGAGTATGGGAGGATGAACATTGGGAGCCGCCCATCCAAAAGGAAACCAAGCGGAGGCATAGAATCGCTTAGAGCCATTCCGTGGATCTTTGCTTGGACTCAAACAAGGTTTCATCTCCCCGTCTGGCTTGGTTTCGGAGGTGCATTTAAGAAAGTCATAGAAAAAGATGCCACAAGTATTTTAATGTTACAAGACATGTACAAAACATGGCCTTTCTTCAGGGTCACTATCGACTTGGTCGAAATGGTGTTTGCCAAAGGAGACCCTGGCATCGCTGCTTTGAACGACAAGCTACTCGTTTCTAATGATTTGTTAAAATTTGGTGAATCCTTACGTGCAAACTATGTTGACACCAGAAATCTTCTTCTTCGGGTATGAATAACTCTTTAGGCAAGTGGGTTCAAATTGTTACATTGACTTCACCCCATTAAAAGCTTCACGATTTATTTCTCGTGTGTTTGGCTTCATAGATTGCTGGACATAAGGACCTTCTTGAAGGTGATCCCTACTTGAAACAAAGGCTCAGACTGCGTGATTCATACATCACGACCTTAAATGTATGCCAAGCTTACACCCTGAAACGAATTCGTGATCCAAACTATCATGTGACATTAAGGCCTCATATCTCCAAAAATGGCCCTGAGCCAAGTAAACCGGCTGATGAATTTATTAAGCTGAACCCAACAAGTGAATATGCACCTGGTTTGGAGGACACACTTAGCTTGACCATGAAGGGCATTGCTGCTGGAATGCAGAACACCGGTTGATTATCTGCCTTTTATTGCCACATCTTACATAAATTTTCATATTTAGTAATCCTTTACAATGTCTAAATGGCATTGTCCCCGGCTGAGATAGGTTGTGATCGATACTCTTAGAGTTATTGCGCTGTGATATGTGTATGATAGTGAATCACATTAACCATTTATGGTTCCTTACTATATGAAACTCTTGCATTATTGCTGTGAGCAAATATATGGTATCATCAAAAGTTCTTGTTAAGCTTTTAACATGGAATACCGGCGCTCATGAAAATATCTCTCACTTCAGTATTATGTATAATCTTCAAAAGGTTCTAGGATTATTTTATGGCATGCCACATCTTCTCTTGTTGTAAACTTGTAATTTATAGTATTTAGTTTAGAATCAATGATATTCTGTTTGTAAAATTGACAACTTTTGTATATAACTGATGTTAATTGATAATGATAATATATTATTTGTTGTTATTTACCCTCCATAGTTTTGAGAATCAGAGATCGGAGGGAAAGTTAGGAAATGTTTCCAAATCTTATTATGAAATGAAAGTGATACAGGACTATTTATACAAGAACACACTTGACTAAACTTTGACTACACTACTCTACACTATCACAAACTGCTACAAACTAAAGCTTATTACAAAGACATTACATGTTATTACACTTTAGTAAACTCTTGTAGTGATGAAGATAATTTGTAGACAATACAATGTTGATAACTTTTGCCTTGCCAATGTGCTATGTATCTCCATTACACCTTACAATGTTGATAGCGCGTGTTTGTTAGGCAAAGCATTGAATTGTCATTATTATAGAGGTGAGAATTATTTGGAGATTGATGTTGATATTGGTTGTTCGAAAATAGCTACTGCGATTTTGCATTTGGCGTTAGGGTGTGTGAATAGTGTAACGATTGAAGATATAGCTAAGCATGCAGGAAGTGAATCAGATTTAGGTATATATCCTTTATTCCTTTTGTTTTGATCATACAAATACCATGTGCTACTTTATTTCATTCCACTGCTAGTGTTACTAAACCACTGCTAGTATATTTTGGTAACCACTGCTACGTGTTACTAAACCACTGCTACGTGTTACTAAACCACTGCTAGTATATTTCATTCCACTGCTAGTGTTACTAAACCACTGCTAGTATATTTTGGTAACCACTGCTATAATCCTTTCACTTCCAATAGTAGAGTTAGTGGATACATCAAAATGGACTAGTTTTTAATCACGAAACCAGCATGTGTTTGTTGAATTTTTTAGTATTATGATGGTTGGTGTTGGATACATGGCCATCTTTACATACCTTATTTGTTAAAAGTCTTGAAACTAATCAAAAAGGATAATATAAATTATGGCTTTGGAGCAAAAGATAACAAGATCAAGGCGATATATGCATAGTTGTATCTTTTCCGTTGCATTGAATCTTCACGCTCATGATTGAGATTGACAAAGGTTCAATATTTTCTTATGTTACTTTGGAGCAAAAGATAACATTATAAGGATCTCGAGCTCCAAGCCTTTCTTCCCCAAACCGATTAGCTACATTACATCCGGTCTGTTGTATGCATGGTAATGTTTCTTGGTACCAATCAATAAAATAACAATTCATCAATTATAACGATAAGTATTTCAATAAAACATCAATTGCAAAATTAGGTTAAACTCAAATTTACAATTATAATCAATTATAACAATAAGTAATTCAAAAAATAGAACCAGAGATTAACCAAATGGATGTATCGAAATCGACGGCGATGACGGAGAGAGGAAGGCGATGACAGAGAGAAGATGTCGATGACGGAGAGATGACGGCGATGGTGACGGTGACGGTGAGAAGACGGCGATGGTGACGGTGACGGTGACGGTGAGAAAACGGCGATGGTGACGGTGTGACGATTGTCTGACGCCATTAACATCGCCGGAGATCGTCTGTTAGGTTTTCAACTTTTTTATTTGAG
Organism: Chrysanthemum lavandulifolium; assembly: GCA_022545495.1. NCBI lineage: Eukaryota > Viridiplantae > Streptophyta > Magnoliopsida > Asterales > Asteraceae > Chrysanthemum > Chrysanthemum lavandulifolium. The sequence goes on from CM040240.1 coordinate 239,238,460, forward strand.
ATGAAAATGAGAAGTTTGGGGGAGTAGTGGAGTGGTGTGACTGTGTGAGGCTGTGAGGAATGTCATAAATTTTGTAGAGTGGTGGAAATGGAAGAAACAAGGGCATAATAGACAATTTAGGTAAAATTATAATTTTGAAAAATGTAAAAAAGGTACTAAAAGGTACAAAAGTATAAAGTAAAAAAAGTCGCTAATGTTATTTTGCTTAAGTCGCTCAGCATTGGGAAGGAGCGAAAAGTATAAAAAAATATTTTAGTAACTTTGACTTTTTTTACTAAAAGACAAAAAAAAAATTCGCAAGATTCTAAAAAAGTCGCTTAGATTCGGTCATTGTAAAAAATCGTAGTCAGAAAAGTCGAAAAATGATTGGGTACACAAACTTCGAAGGACACTTGTCAAGCTTATATGAAAAGTAGAAAAGTCGCAAGTCTCAAAGTCTATTTTGAAAATACCCAAACTTTTTTCCTAATAAGTGATGACACCTTGAGCGAAAGATGCATTCTCACAATTACCCCTTTAATTAATTAAATCCCTATCGAAACCATTATTAATCTGCGACACCTAGACTTAGTAATAATCTATCACACATAGCTCTTGGGACGACCTCGGCTTTACCGATTACTACACTACACACGACTGGGTACACTGCCCGTTAGTGCACTAGGGTAGACCATAGGTATAACGAGACATTATAAATATTAAAACCTGGTCAGTAAAACCTGCATCAGTGGTCAAACTTTTGTAACTGCAAAAGAAGTGAAAGATAAAATCAACATGCTTTCAATACAGACTAGGAGGAAATTGCAACTCATTAAGAACGACAAACAAAGAATTAGGGTTAGGTGTGTTGGAACAATACCTGTTTGTGGTGCAAGTGAAGGTGTTGGCCTGGGAATAGCCCCAATGAGGAAAACAGGTCCATTAATTAGAGGCCGCGAAGGGATGTATATTTGAGATCAGTGAAGGAGCAAGCAAAAGTTTACCCATGGTTGTTTTATGTAGCCAAAAATACAGCTAAAGATTTATTGAGTGTTCGAACTTTCAGGGATGAACACAAATGTTTGCAATCAAGAGAGATTCAAGCTTGTGACTACAAGTTTCTTTCAAAGAAAATAGTTGACCAAGTTCAAGTCAATCCATATATTCCAATCAGGGCTGTTCAAGATCAGCTTACTAAACAGTTTAAAGTTCAGGTGTCTATGCAAAAGGCATTAAGGGCAAAAAAACAAGGCATAAATTGAGATTAGGGGTGATCATAAGCAGCAATACACCATTTTAAGAGACTATGTTGAAGAGTTGCAGAAAACAAACCCAAATATAACAGTTAGGATAAGTGTACAAACTGCAACAGATCCAACAAGTCCAACTAGAGTTTTCACGAGAATGTATGCATGCTTAGGTGCTTTGAAGGAAAGATATAAAGCTTGTTAAAGAGAGTTGTTGGGATTAGATGGTGCTTTTATGAGGGGTCCTTTTCCTGGTCAGCTTCTTACAACAGTCGGTATAGATAGCAACAATGGAATATACCCTTTAGCCTATGTTGTTGCAGAAGCTGAAATCAAAGACTCATGGATTTGGTTTCTTGAATGTCTAGGAGACGATCTTGACTTGCAACCAAACTCAAACTACATTTTTATCAGCGACATGAAAAAGGTGATGTTACATTTTAGTTGATTATATTCAATTGTATTTTCGATAAATGCTACTTTTATTAGTAATGAATTGATGTTCCTTTGTGTAGGGTATCATTCCAGCATTAGCAGCAGTATTCCCTAGTGTTGAACACATATATTGTTTGAGGCACATCCATGATAATATGAAATTACAATGAAATGCTAAAGCATACAAGGAACATTTGTGGAGATGTGCAGCAGCAACAACCGTCCAACAATTTGAGACAGCCATGCTGGCATTCAAGAGTTTTAACAAACCTGCCCATGCTTGGTTAAGTAAGATACCACCAACCCATTGGTCAAGGTCGCATTTTTCAGGTACTAACCAAATCTATGACTAAGTGTACATCTTTTATTCTATAACACTGTTTAACACTGTTGTTTGTATAACTCAAACATGTTCTATAAATGTGTAGGGAGGGTTCATTCTGATGTGTTACTTAATAACATGTGTGAGGTGTTCAATGGGAAACTAGTGGGAGGTAGGCACCAACCCATAATTACTGCTTTGGAATACATTAGATAATATTGTATAAAAAGAATAGTGAATGTTGTGAATGTAATTGACAAGTATGTCGGACCATTAACACCAAAGGCAACACTCATGTTAGATTTGATAAAGAATGAGGCTTATAAGTACACCATTTTACGGGTTGAAGGAGATAAGTATCAAGTCAGTGGATGGGGAGATAAGTGTTTTGTGAATGTTGAAGCTAGGGCTTGTACATGTAGAAGATGGGAGCTTATAGATATGCCATGTAAACATGTTGTTGCTAGCAATCAGTATATGAGCTTCAATGGAATGCAAGTATGATTTGTTAAATCATGGGTTCATCCATATTACTTGCTTAAGACTTGGGAAGAAACTTACAGACACCACATCCAGCCAATAAATGGTTATCAACATTGGAAAAAGTCACAAGTGCCTACAATCATTCTTCCACCTAAACATCATAAACCATTAAGTAGGCGACTTTTACTGAAAATGATGATAATGAAAAAGCAATAAGTTGTCACAGTCTAGTAGGAGTGTAGTTTGTGGTATATGTGGCAATGTTGCACACAACAAGAAAACATGTCTTGGGCAAGGAGGTGTAACAGAAGTCAATGCAAGACACAATGAGTCTCAAAAACAGGTTCATCCCACCAAAAGTTACATCAAAGAAGAAGGCAAAGGTTACAGTCACAACTTTGAAGCAAATGAAAACCTCGTGTCAAACGATGCTCAATCTCAAAGTGATTTTCAACCAAGTGTGCTCCAGGTCTCAATCTGGAAGTCAAGTTGATCTTTCTTCGGTGGGTCTCCAAAACAATTTTGGACTAGGAACAAGATTATAGCAAAGAAAGTCGTCTTCACCACAAAAAGTGGGTTAAGCATTTGAAAATCTAATGTTATCCATCGAATATGTATTTCCTAAACATTATTTGATGTCTTTAAATAATGTCTGCTTTCTTAACTTTGTAGACTACAAAATTTTATGCATTTGGAAATATATCCATTTGCATTATGTATGAAATCATGTCATGTTAGTTTATGGGAAAAATTGTGTTTTAAATGTATTGATTTGCCACTTTACCCATTTCTACATATTGTTACAAGTTCATACGCATATTAACTGTTGACTTTTACAAAGTCAATTACTGTCATTACCCATGTAAAATTGAGTATTCAATAATCAATTAACAATGTATGTTTGCATTTTAACACATTTAAACATGAAACAAATCTGCTTCGTACTCAAACTATTTGACTAGAAATTGCTAAATTAACACAAACAACTGTTTTTTTCCTATTGTATGTTGTAGATAACCAAACTATTTGACAAGGTACTTGGATATGTGTTTCATGGATATGTGTTTTGAGTTGGATATTGTTATTCTATTTTCACAAAGAGCAATGAAGAATCAAAAATGGATGAACAACACCATATCAAGTTTATGTTGATACTCAAAAGTGGTGTTTGTTCATCCATCTCTGATCATTCATCCATCTTTGATACTTGTATATGTATTTTGAGTTTGATCATTTAACTTGGAGGTTTTTTGAATTGGATAATATTTGTGTGGCAACTGAGGCGGATATATGAATTTTTTGCGGCAAGGACCTATTAGTAAAGGCAGCACAATATAAGGACCAAAGAGACTATTCTTAAACACAACTTACCCATTACACACCATCTACCACCGATCCAAAACACAAAAACCAGTAAGTTTCTAAACCCTCTAGATAAACCATACAAAAACCAAGATAATGTCGATTAGGATTTAAAACATACGTTTTAGGGGTCATTTAAGCCCTAAATTGATACATTTTATATCCGTTACTACTTAAAATCGTTCATTTTCGCATTTTAGGTCTTTCGGAAGCAAAATCTTGGAATCAAGCACTTTTGGACGAAAAGGAGCTAAAATAAGAAGAAAGCAAAAAGTCAAGAAACAAGGTGAATTCTAAACCTGAGGGCGTCTCAATCCAAAGGGCGACGCCGTCGCTAAGGAGTTTTTTCTAATTAAATTGCAAGCGACGACTCAGGTGTGATTTTGGTTCTATAACATGACGGCATCACGATTTAAATCTGGAAGGCGTCACTCTTTATTTTACACCAGACGTCCAAGACTCATTCCAAGACGACGTCCATATTGAAGCCAGACGGCGTCACATATCTCAACTGACGTCGTCCCAACGATGACTTGGCCCAAACGAAACCCTAAAGATGGCGACTAGATGGCGTCACCAGCAAAAGGCGACGCCGTCTCATTTGTAAATCTATATATATAATTTGACTTTTCTGCATTTAGAGAGTAGTATTTTGGAGAGCAAACCCTAGTTCGTTAATAGTCCGACTTGGGCAGTATTTTAGGGTTCCAAACCCTTCTTTACACCTAAAGATAAGTTTGTTAATCCATTATATCACCATGTTTATCTTATGTTCAATCGTATGTATGTGTGCATGCTTATCTATCATGAGTAGCTAAATTACTATTGTGTTTCCTTAGATCTATGAAACCTAGTAGTTGATTATTGTTAGGTTGTATCTTGTTTTAATTGATAGACGTTAGAGTAAGGAAAAATGGCTTCTTCTTTAATTGTTGCGAGCTTAAACATCCTAAATAGCACAAAGCTTGAGAGTGCACTTGAGCCATCGTTGTGTTTATTGCGTGAGTTGTAGCTTTAGGATAATAGCGTATTCGGGGGAGATACTACGGTACTTGGCGATCCGGATAGTCTAGAGGAGATTCGATTCATAGAACTAGGAATTAGGCACCCTTCTATGACCACACGGAATACAACACACCAATTAAGATGAGGATGTGACAATTCAACCGACAAATAAGATATAACTAGGGAGTAAGAACATCTAAGTAAACACGCTTTTAAGTATCATAAGAACACACCAATCAATACATAGCTTATCTTTTCCTTTTCATTAGTTTAATTAGTTTTTAATCTTTATTAGTAGTAGTTAAAATTGGTATAAGTACCACCCCCACTCCTATGCCCCGAGATTTTACTTGTTTTTCTATAAAAAAAATTATAAAAATCTAAAAAGAATCACCCTCAACCTCACCTTCTCGTCATACATCTCTACTAGCATCTCTATTCCCCGGAGAATGATCAACCCCAGGCTTACCCATACTACTCGCAACAATTAGGTACACCGCTTAGTGGGTTGTAAAGCTTGCTCGAAAAAAAGTCTTTCGACCCCGAACCTTCACATCACGTTTTTGGCGCCATCTGGGAGAATTTAATAGCTAGTTAGTTTTCTATCTCGATTAGATCTACTCGCTTGATTCCTATAAAGTGAGCTTTTTCCTTTTTTCTTAGCTTTCTTTTAGTTTATCCCCCTTCTTTGTGTTTTTGTTCGTAGCCTTGTCATTTTTCGTCATGGAAGGTGATAATCCACCACCACCAATTCCACCCACCAACCACCTTCAACAGCCCAGAACTCGTAGTTCAACCAAAACCCTCATTGAGCCTTTTGCCGAGCCCGATAGAGAAATGCTCAAATGAAGAAGAGCCCTCCGTGAGTTGGAGATACATGGCACCACCATCGATTTTGATGAAGCCATGACTGATGAAGAACCCATGCATTCCCCCGAACCTCACAACACCTTCGTCGATGCTAACCTCAGCCCACACGGTGAGGAAATTCCTGCCACCTCTCTAAATGACTACATCAATGAACCTAAAGCCAAAAGCCTCAAAGAATATTCTTTTCCCACCTCGTCTGGATTTACTAGCGCCATTGTATATCCCTATGAACAAATCAATGAGGTATTACATGCAACTGACATTTGGCTTATCCAGAATGCATGTCTGTTTCACGGCTATCGCACTGAGAACCCAATTCACCACATCAAACATTTTTTGACAATCGTCGATACCATTTATGTTGATGGAGCTTCTCTTGAGACATCTAGACACCGGTTTTTCCCATTTTCTCTTCAATGAAAGGCTAAGGAATGGCTTGACAAGCTACCCCAAGGTCTATTTTTACATGGGAACAACTCACTTTCAAGTTCACCAAAAAGTTCTTTCCTCCTGGAAGGACTGCAACCGTCAGAAGCGAGATCCTTCGCTTTCATAAAAAAGAAGTAAAATCCATTTTCAAATCCTGGACTCGCTTCAAAGATCTTGTTCAACAAGCTCCACACCATGGTATCAACCTTTGGTTTCTTGTTCAAATCTTTTACGATAATATTCCCGTGAAAACCAAAAAGGGATTGACTTCTCGACTAGAAAAAGGATCTCTAATCTCAGTGTGGAAGAGGGATGAGATCACATTGAGGAGTATGTCTAATACCAAGACAACACTTGGGATGAGCCAACAACCGTGATGAATATTTCGGCTACCTCATACGAAAACCCATTATCCCTCGACGACCGAATAAAGATGGCACAAGAGAAACTTGCATACCTCACAAGGTTGCGAGAACTTAAGAGATTGGTTAATCCATATCTTATATGCGAAATTTGTGGAGGGCCACACGAGGCTGATGAATGTAATGACAATGCAAGCCATGAGCAAGTTCTCCTTTCCAGTCATGACATCTACGATGACCCTTCCCTTATAATATTTTATCAAAACAATGATTATACCCTTTGGGGGGAATCTAGAAAGAAAAATAGATGGAGAAGAGGGTCCCGAGTATACCACCCGTGATACCTTTGAAAAAGAGCTCGGATACTTCACAATGGAAAAGAAGTTACTTCTAAAGGGTCTTGAAAAGTTCATTCAAGAGCAACAGGCTGAATTAGATGGTCAGTTCGCCGAACTTTACAAAAGAATAAGCGGACCCGACCCAATCCGACAAGATCCAACCTTTTACATCACCACTAGATCTGGAACCACTACTAAAGATCCACTCTACCCGGCTCAATCTCCTACAACCCGTGAACCTCGACAGACAAGGAGGGAGCGCCCAAGCCCCCCTGCAACCTCTCCCAACCCCACTCCACAGTCATCTGCACCCATCCAACGTACGAATCTCACAAAAATACCTTATCCCTATCGTCTAAAGAACCAAAAAGCCAAAGAAGACAATAAGAGATTGCTATCATATTTCGAGTAGCATTGTTACTATCCTCTTCTCAATGCGTTCTATCATCTACCTAAACATAGCACATACTGCAAAATACTCCTCTCCAATCGGGAGAAACTTTAAGGGTTGGTAACATCAGGAGAGGAATGTTCAGCTATTATCCATAAAAGCCTACCCAAAAAGAAAGAAGATCCGGGTAGTTTCACCCTTCCTTGCTCCATAGGAGCACTCTCTATGAAAAACGCCTTGGCGGATCTTGGGGCAAGCATCAGGACTGAACCCAACCATAATGAGTATTCAGCTTGCTGACCAATCAGTTAAATATCCCATTTGAGTTTGCAAGAATGTGCTGGTTAGGATAGGAGAATTCAGGTTTTCAGTAGATTTCGTGATCTTAGAAATGGAGTAGGATACTAGGATGACTCCGTTCCAATAATCCTTGGGAGGCCGTTCCAATAATCCTTGGGAAGCCATTCTTGGCTACGGCTCGCGCAATTATCGATGTTCATGATGGCAAACTCACTTTATGGGTGGGATCCGAGAGCTGAAGGACACTATGGGTCGCCCTCCCTCGAATGATCACCCTATCTATTTTGTTGAAGAAATTGATGAGTTTGTTGATGAGGTTGATGGTTGTGTAGAAGAGTATTTGGCAGACGAATTTGTGAATGTCAACGATGGTATGCTGTACGATGATGAAGAGGAAGAGACTGAGATGGTTGAAGTCGTTTCTTTCTACCTGCGTAAAGAGGATATTGAACCTCTTGAGCTTCAAAATACAAAAAAATAAGCTTAAACCATCAATTAATGAACCTCCTACATTTGAGTTGAAAGATCTTCCAAGTCACCTGGAATATGCCTTCCTTCAGGACATAGACCAGCTCTTTGTAATCATAATGTCAAAATTCCCAATTTCTGGTCATTTTGCAACTTTAAAAATTTTTACTATTCATCTCGGGAATTTACTATTCATCATTTTACTATTTATCATTTTTGAAGTTAGTTTGCGACTTTGAGAGGTTACTTTAAAATTTTACTATTCATTTCCGAAATTTTTATTTCACATTCTCGTATGTTAACCTATGATAACCCAAGAATTTGACACTCATCGGGTCATTTTTGCAAATTTCACGAAACCGCGTCTAAAATTTACGTGTAGGTTTAAACGACATTTAGGCATCCCGATATGTCCGAAAACATTACAAACAAGAGAAATATAAGTTTTTCACCTTCCGTGACATTTTCATAAGTTTTGGAATTTTACGTTTTCCAGTTCTGCGTTTTATGCGATTTGCGCGTTTTAGACCCGCGTTTCCAATTTTAGCAGCGTTTAAGAAACCCGATAGAACTTATCACTTATTTAATATGCTTATGTGGAGTATATTAACATATTTTAACATATTTACAAGTTTCATATTTTTAGTATACCCGGTTTTATGTTTTGCGACTTTACGACTTACAGTTAGCGATTAACGAGACCAAAACTCACTCCATAAAGACAAGATATTATCTAAACATCACAAGTAACATTCCACCTCTTCATTCTCATCCTCTTACACATTTTATACGTGACTCATATGATAGGAACATGCAAGATAGATCACAAGTCAAGTATACTTAGTTACTAAGTCTTACATGATGCAAAGTCTTACATAAACACTTCAATACCTATCTATATTCATTCATTTGCAAGATAACTCACCAAAGACTTCATACTTTCCTCATTTTCCCTCTCATAGCAGAATTTAACAAATCACAATCACCTTCCATCTTTGATCTTCAAGCAATAAGTTATACAACAAAGTTAAAGGCCTTAGTGTTCTATACATGATTCTTAAGTTTATTTGGTGATTCCATGGTTGGATTAAGAGCTTCACAAGGTGTGTGGGCTGAGATTATAGTGTTTTTACAAGGTTAGATCAAGGTTAAGAAGGGTTAGCATGATGTGTTAAGGATTTGGAAGCTCGGGTTCATATTGAAAGGGGTTTAGGTTTTAGTGTCCTAGTTCTTGGTTCTTGCTTTGTTTCATCACAAGGCTTGTAAGCAAACTACTATACTTACCTTTTATTTCAGTAAATACTAGTATTTCATATATCTAATATGTTCTATATGCTTATTATACTTTATTGTGCTTGGATAAATAGATTAAAACACTAGAAACCGTCGAAAGGACTAGATTTGCAACACATAAACTGAACAGGGGCTGTAAACGTAATTACTGGGTAAAATTCGTGGACTGGGAAACTTAGGTAATAACATAGGATTATAGATCGATGTCTTGTGGTCGTTTTTCCGGGTGGCTCGTGCCGTAACTCATCCCGATGAATAAATTAGAGCTAAAACGGCTAAACGTGTCCAAATCTGAGTAACAGATTTCAAAAGGGTAAAACTCATAAAACTTGCATATAACCAACTGTTGGTCAAAGAATAAAAGTTGTAGCTATCACCCTAACTTGAACGTGGCCACTAGCCGTGCGTTAAACGGAGTTGTAGAACTCGACTTATGACCAAAACCGTGAAACAGTTTGCTGCTGATTGAAATAACTAGTACATCCAAGGGTAAATTAGTAATTTCACATTAGTTAAATAATTTCTGGGGCAGTAGGGCCCACTAATCTGTTTAGTACTATCAATTACCTTTCCGAGGACATAAAAAACGAGTCGTGATCATTTACGGTTTAGAAGTAACGGGTAGATTTAGACGGGGAAAACTTAAATAAACGAAACGTAAACACTTATACGACTTCACAAATGTTAAGTATCCAAGCATAATTGAGGTAATAATTATATAAGGCATGTTTATACATTCACATCGTTATTTTAGAACCTAAGACAAAACACATATTCTAGGTTGCGCGTAGAGGTTTCTCGGCTTATCCATCGATTCATTATATATTGGATATCACATTTATTAAGGTGAGTTCGTAGCCCCACTTTTACTCGTTTAATTGTTTTATAAACTCTTTGGGGGATATACATGCTCAACTACTTGCTTTTACTTTACCCTTATATGAACTTAAATAACTGTTGTTTCGCTACTTATGCTAGTAAGTAAATTGTGTCCGAACTAAATTGATCACTATGTTATGAACACTATTATTTGAACCACTTTCCTTGATTTTGAGTCCTTCGACATATATATTTGAACTCTTTTGACTTGATAGGAACCTTTCACATATATTTGAACAATTTAACTTGATTTAATCATTTTGACATATAATTAATCTATTTTAACTTGATTTAAAACATTTTGACATATAATTAATCTCTTTTAACTTGATTTAAAACATTTTGACATATAATTAATCTCTTTTAACTTTATATTGAACCTTTTGACTATTTTGAACTTGTTTGACTTTATATTGAACCCTTTGACTATTTTGAACTTGTTTGACATAATATTGAACCCTTTGACTATTTTGAACTTTTTGATATATTTTGAGCTCTATGACTGTTTTGAACTTTTGAACTCGACTTAAACTCTTGAACTTAATTACGAACTTTTGAATGGAACCCTTGAACTTAAATGCGAACTTATGACTTGTTTGAACTTATCAAACCGTACGTGCTATGACCTTGACCTAAAGTCTCCCATGATCGGAGCATCACTATAAAATCTCCCATGTTCGGAGCATCAATATAAAGTCTCCCTATGTGAACGAAGCAATACTAAGTCTCCCTTGTACAGAGTAGTGCAAATTCTCCCATGTTCGGAGTGTTCTTAATTGTGTATAATAGTTGTATGATGTACTGTTTGTACATTCGCATTGTTAGTCTCCTATCACTAAGTAGTATGGATAGTGCTATTAGAGGTCGGCCAACCTCTCGTTTACTATGTTACGGGACGCATATTATTTATTCTAGGGGCTTTGCCTGGCATACATTATTATATGCGTGGTGCTATATTGTGAACTATTATGACAGCGTACACTTGACCACTATGCACACTATATTTTGTGCAATGGGTTGTTAATACACAGGTTGCAAGTTTTTTATGGGCGGAACTTGGAACTGAGTGGATTTACTGTTGGGAATTATGTGAAAGTCTGGATTATGCTGATATTAATGCCGAAGTGTTTCTACTGAAATGAAGTGGATTCTGCCGAAGACTTATTCTACTGAAGTATAATAGTGATTAGTTTGTTTATGCGGAAGTGTCTATTCCGTATTTAGTTTATTTAGTGTGGATATACATGAGCTTTATTAGGAAGTGATTGTGTATATCTTATTTAGTTTTATGATTATACGTTTCTTGGGAAGCGGTTTAGCGATATTGTTTAGGGTTCCTTATCTATAAAAGGAACACATTAGAAAGGTTTATGTACCGATTGCGAATTTGGTTTTAGTTAATATAAAGATCCATAGAGGATCAAGAAGTTCTTAGTTATTTGTTACTTGTGTTTATATTCGATGATAAACATTAGTAGTAGAGATTGTCTTTTATTGTGCTTGTGATTACATAGGCATACATAACGATCCACGAGCTCAAGATCTATCAAGGTGCGTGTTAGTTTCAACAAGTGGTATCGAGCCTCGTGAGAGTCTCTACGATACTAAGGACAAGCTTTTTCTAAACACCCATACAACCATAACAAAACATCATGCCCGGTTCAGGATCGATCTCGAACTCACCAACAATCAAAACTCAACCCATCTGCAAAGAACTAAGTCTATCTAATAGCAATGCTAAGTTTCCTTACCTTAAAGGGAGGAATATGATCTTTGGGCTATGAAGATGCGCTGGATCTCAACATTGATTGGAATCTATGGCGTGTTATTACGAAGGGAACAGTTTGAAGAGAACTACCAACGATCTTCTGGTAATATGATGAATGTTCCTCCCAAAACTACGTCAAGAGTTCTTTGGCGATTCGAGAGAGAAACAAAGGTCGAACTATTCTTACAAGCTATTCACGAGGATCACTTGAGTGATTTTCACTTCATGCAAGATGCCAAAGATATACGGTTAGCGATTAAGGTGAAGTTCGGTGGGAATGAGGAGTCTAGAAGGCGAAGAAGTCCATGCTCGGACAGCTTTGGGACTTTCGGATCTCAAGAGGAAGGAATTCACAAGGGCTATGATAAGTTTCACAAGATCTTAAGTCGGTTGAATCACCTCTGCTAAGCTTCTGATAATGATGATCAGAACTCTAAGTTTCGAGGTCATTACCTCCTTCATGGCTACATGTAAGCATAGCTTTAAAAGCTAAAGGTGGTTTGGACATGATGACTTTTGATGAACTTTATAACAAACTTAAAGCTCTTGAACATGATGTTAGAAGCCCTTTTCGATCATCTTCTCCTGCTAGTCATACTGCATTTGTTGGAGCCTCTACTCCAAAGTCTAGCTATGGTCCAAGCCCATATCCATCATCATCTAATGCTGCTCCTTCAACAAGTTCTCACTCTAAATCAAGCAACATTATGGAAGATGTACTTGGAACCTTCTTTGCTGATTATGATCCTCAGCAGGATCTGGCTTATGAGGATTTTGATCAGGTGGACCCGCTTGACATGGAAGAGATGAAGCTAAAGTGGCAAGTGGCAATGATTTCCATGGATATCAAGAACTTTGAGCGTAAAGCTGGCAGAAGATTTGGGTTCAAAGGACGTGATCCAGCAAGGTTTGACAAGAGGAAGGTTAAATGCTTCACATGCCAACAGATGGGTCACTTTTCTAGAGAATGCAAAGACAGGAAAGCTGGTGATGAGACAAGATACTCCACTTATCGCCAGACGTAAGGATGCGTGAAATTCAAGAGGATCAACTGCTTTGGTCACTCTTGATAGCAATGTGGTGGAAGCAACATGAGGAGGATGACAATGATGGTTACGAGAATGTTGGGTTGATTGCAGTGTACTTGAGGATAGGCATGATCGATTGCCTTGATGGGCATCTCTCGTGTACAAAAGCTGTTTGTTTGGTTGTAGTGAGCGTTATAATGAACTCAAACAAGCTTATGATATTATGGAACCAAAATATAATGAATGCTATGTGGAAGTAGAAGCTTATAAACAGGCTTTAAAAACACTAGAAAGACAAAGGTTTGGTTACAAAAGAATGAAATAGCTTATGGTGAAAAATAGGTATTTTGGAAAGAGATCTCGAATGTGCTACAAATGAATTAAAATGGTGCGAGAAGTTAAGAGCGGATATAGAGTCGGAAAATCTAGAGCTTAAGGAGAAACTTAAGGAGGAAATTGCTAGGAATAATGAGTGGATGATGAATGGTAATAAGTTGGCTAGTCTCATTTATAGCAGTCAAGCTCCCAATTCTACAAATGGCTTTAGGTTTTAATAAATATGTAGCCTAGAAGCTAGGGATGACACACGTAGATCTACACCGTGAGGCCTAGCTAATTTTGTGAAAGAAGGTGACCTACATGCTGTTCGAGGACCAATTAGAGGTGAGCACATGCCCATTGACCTTTCCACTCTTAAAGACTTTGATGGCTCACACCATCTGTATGGCAAAAGTCAAAAGACTTGCGGACCCTAATACTTCTACTCGACTTTGTCTCTTGTGTTAACAAGGACAAGTCCTCCAAGCAAGGGTCTCTTGAGTGTGAATCAAATGACAAGTCGACCTTCCCAAGTCGACCTTCTCAAGCTGACCTTCCCAAGTCTTCACCCTTGCCTACACCCAAGACTACCAATAAGCATGTCGAGTTCTTGCCAAGGAAACAACTTCAAGACAGGTTGCCTCACGAAGACTTCTTTGTTTAATAATTTGCATAATAATAATGTTAAAAACAATTCTTTTCATGATGTTGGTTTGAATACTTCTGCTTGTAAGAATACTTCTTTTGGTTTGAATAAATCTTCTCTTCAGAAGAAATGTTTTGTGTGTGGAAGTAAATCTCATTTAATTAAGGATTGTGATTATCATGAGCAAAGAATGAGTAGGTGTGGTGATTCTAGGAAATCTAGACCTTTGTGGACTAATGTGAATGATATACCATCTTATGTTCCACAAGCTGCTAATTATACTTCTTTTCCTTGGAGAAGATCATTTGGAAAACCATATGTTCAACCAACAAGTGAGTATTTTAAAATGGTTTTGGCCTAGATATGTAAACCCTATGATGGTGGGAGAGAATCTGGGATCGTCTTTGTCAAGACCTCAGCGAGTTGTTCTTGGAATAAGCAGAGATCTAAGTTTCATTGAAACCCAAGAACAATAGTGGATCTTATACTTCTACATGGCACAACTCATATGATCCACAAGGCGGGTTCAAGTCGGAATGACTTGAGCCTCAATAGTGTACTAATTCTCTGTATATTTTTGTTGTTGTAGGATCATCCCTTAAGCATAAAGATGTTGGAATTGTTGACGATGGTTGTTCTAGAAGTATGTCGAAGCAGGGGACATGATGCATAACTTTATACCTATTGAAGGTGGAGGCAATGTAACCTTTGGAGGAAGTGATGGACGAATTACGGGAAAGGGACCATCGAACACCTCAATTTGGACTTTGAGAATGTTTATTATGTCAAGGAACTTCAACACTTTAATTTGTTCTCGATCTCACAAATCTGTGACACTAAGAACAAAGTACTCTTCAGAGAGGATGAATGTCTTGTCTTTGTCTAAAGACTTCAAACTCCCGAAGATACTTCAATTCTCTTGAAGGTTCCTCGTAGTCACAATTTGTATACATTCAACTTATCTAATGTCAAACCAAGGTGACTTAACATGTTTGGTGGCTAAAGCATCTGTGGATGAGTCCACCAAATGGCACGAAGGATGGCCCATGTCAATTTCAAAACCATCAACCAACTCTCTAAGTTGGGCCTTGTTCAAGGTCTTCACCAAAGTGTTCACCAATGATCATAAGCTGTTGCATGCAACAAAGGAAAGCGACCTGAGCCTCATATAAAGGAGTTCTACATTACAGGTATAACCATTATTTCGAACCTCTTCACCGCTTCATATGGATCTGTTTGGTCCAACTAAAGTGAGAAGCATTGATCATAAATATTTTTGTCTGTGATCATCGATGGATTTAGCAAATTTTGTTGGGTATTCTTTCTAAGGACCAAAGATGAAACATCTGAAGTATTAAAGACTTCATTACCCTTATTGAGAATCGAGTTGAACAAAAGGTGAAAGGAATTAGGTGTGATAATGGTACGAGTTCAAAAATGTCATTCTAATAGAACTCTGCGGGTTAAAGGGAATCAAAAGGACTATAGCACTCCAAGAACCCTCAACAAAATGGGGTGGCGAAAAGAAAAAATAGAACCTTAATAGAAGCCGCAAGATCAATGCTAGCGGACTCTAAACTTCCTACCATGTTTTGAATTGAGAATTTGTTAGTAGCGACTTGTTATGTACTTAATAGAGTGTCCATAACTAGACCACATCTTAAAACACCATATGAACTTCTTTTGGGAAAGTTCCAGTTATTCATTACCTTAAACCGTTTGGTGCCAAGTGACAATTTTGAATACCGGTGATCCCTTGGGCAAATTTGATGAGAAAGGCGATGATGGTTACATTGTGGGGTATTACGCTCACGAGTGGGCATATAGGGTATACAATGTATCCGCTAAGAAGATTGAGGAGACTTTGAATCGAGGTATCTTGAAGACAAGCCTAATGTTCAAGGACAAGGTCATGTTTGGTCATTTGATCTTGATTACTTGACTGATTACTTGGGTTATGCTAGACATATGGCTAACCAACATGCGATTCGATGCATCTCCAACTACTAGTGCGAAACTTTGAAGCTCATTCGGCGGTGGTCGATGATGATGAACAACCCATTGTAGTACCTTCCTTCTCTCCTAACAATTTTGTAGGTGACACTTCTAAAGATTATCTTGATGTGGGTGAAGATGAATTCTATTATGCTGAGGACCTTGCCAGACTGAAGAAACAAGAGTATGCAGCCAACTTAGATGCTGAGAAGAATTTTGAAAATGGTACTAATGAAGCTCTCGGCAGAAACTTCAATTCTGCTGAAAGTAGTTCTGTTTCTCCTCACCTCGCCAATTCGGCTGAAAGACATGTTGACTCTACTCCTATTTCTACTAGAGTGTCAACAGACCTTGGAGAACCTTATACAAGGTTTCCAAAACCTTCAGATCTTGGTCATCATCAACCTAAAGCAGGCATCTTCAACACACCTTCCTATGATACTGAGTTTGAACCTACTATGACTAATCTTGATTCTTCCATTGATGTCAACACCACTACTACAACAAGGATCAACAATGTTCATCCACGTCTAATATTATTGGTGATCCTAATGCTCTGTTAGAACAAGAGTCTTGTGTGGCGTTCTAAATATGGACGAGTAGCTTTTGTCTCTTATGTCTCAAATCGTGAGAGAGACAATCACACGGACTATCAACATTGTCTGCTTTGCTTGTTTTCTCTCAAGTGGAACCAACGGTGTTACTCGGGCTCTTGAAGACTCAAGTTGGCTTGAAGCAATGCGAGGATGAGATGCAACAATTTCAAAATCGGCGGGTTTGGATTTTGGTACCACTACGATGGTAAGTATGCTATTGGAACAAAATGGATTACGAAGAATAAGAGAGATGCTAGAGGTGTTGTCATTAAAAACAAAGCCGAGTTAGTTGCAGGGGTTATAGACAAGAGGAGGATAGATTATGATGAAGTGTTTGCACCGTGGCAAGAGTTGAGGCTATACTGATTTTCTTAGCTTATGCATCCTATATGGGCTTTATGGTCTATCAAATGGATGTTAAAGGAGCCTTCTTGTATGGTGAAATTGAAGAGGAGGTGTATGTCACTCAACCTAAAGGATTTGAAGATCCAGATAATCCGAATCATGTTTATAAGGTAGTCAAAGCTCTCTATGGACTACATCAGGCACCCGTGAGCACGGTATGCTAGGCTCTCTACATTCCCTCTTGAAGCATGGTTCGGAAGAGGTGCAATAGATAAGACACTTTTCCTAAAGAAGAATTCCATGACATTATTCTTGTGCAAGTGTATGTGGATGACATTATCTTTGGATCCACAAAGGAAGCTTGGTGCGAGGAGTTTGAGGAACTTATGAAGGAGAGTTTCGGATGAGTGCCATGGGAGATGACTTTCTTTTGGGTCTTCAAGTTCGTGAGAAACACGATGGTATCTTTATCGGTCGGGACAAATATGTGAGGACATCTTGAAGAAGTTTGGTATGGAGGGTGTAAGGATGCTACTACACCTTATGAAGCTCAAAGACAAAGACCAACAATGAAGCTGATCCACCTATGAATGTTCATTTGTGCAGGTCTATGATTGGGTCTTTGATGTATTTGATGCCTTCGGGCTGATATTACTTTTCTTTGTGAGTGTTTGTTCGCGACATCAAGTTACTCCACCGACTTCCAATCTCAATCTTGTTAAGAAGATCTTTAAGTACACGAAAGGCCAACCTTTTCTAGGTCTTTGGTACCCAAAAGAGTCTCCTTTTAAGTTGGAAGCTTATAGTGATAGTGACTATCTTTGGTGCTAATCGGATGGGAGGTCCACCTGGGTTGCCAATTCCTTGAAAAGATTGATTTCTTGGCAATGCAAGAAACAAACTATTGTGGCTACCTCATCTCTTGAAGCAGTATGTTCTTCGCAAATTGTCGTGTAGATGTGTTCTTTGGATTCAAAATCGCTTGTTGGATTATGGGTATAATTTCATGAACACAACAATTTTATTGATAATCAAAGTACCATATGCATTGTTAAAAATCCAGGTTTTCACAATCGAACAAAACATATTGAAATCGAGCACCACTTTATAAGAGATGCATATGATAAAAATTTGATAAATGTGGTCAAAATTCATACTAATGATAATGTGGCGATTTGTTAACAAAGGCTTTTGAAGGACCAAGGTTTCAACACCTTGTGGTCCATATTGGCATGCTTAACCCTTAGCTCAAAGTTTAAGGGAGGCATAAACCTCGGGGAGGCATATGCCTCGGGGAGGATTTGTATAACTTTGCATTTTGCTATGTAATTTTGTATATTTGATAGATTTTAACTAACTCTAACTTTGCTAATGTAATTTTAGTGTGTTTCTTTGTTGGTTTGTGTATGTTTCGTGTTTGTTTTGCGAATGGATGTCTCGATCGGTTGAGATATGGTCATGAAAGCTTAAGTGGTTTCCACTAAATTCATTGTGATGAAGTGTGTTATTTGTTTCCTCACGAAGTTGAAGTCTTGAAGTTATATGATTCAATCAAAAGAAGTACGAAGCAAATAGATCATTCATTCATTAAAGAAACAGTTTACAGCTTACAGATTATAGAGTACTAGCAACATCAAAAGCATCTACATGGTCTTATAGTCCTAATCTATTACATATCATCTGTTCCAACATCTAAGATGAGCACGATGAGCATGACTGCTCACATCTTTCACACTAATAGCTGTTGGATATGCACGATCACTCACATCTTTTGGCACTATGTGATGACTATGCTTTTTTGATGTGCATAACCAACTCTAACAGATGCTAAGGATCAAAATGGAGAGGATGGATTGATGCAAACGAAGAAGTCGAAGGCGATTGTGGCAGAGATGAGAAGGAAAGATTTTCCTTTACACATCATCTACTCTTTCAATCATACATCAACTTACATCATTTTCTTTTTCCATTCCCCGATACGATATGTGATGATGCACCAAACCCCGATGCGCAGAGAGATCGAGCACCACCTTTCTACCCATAGGAAGTGGTGGATTTTTAGCACGTGGCCTTCGTTGAGGCCTAGGTGCTTTGAGGTTAGGAGTAAGATGTTCCTCATTATAGGATTCATCGTAATCTTGAACAGATATACTTGGTTTCTCAACACTTTCATCTTCCGATGAGGAGAGAAAAGGTGACTTCTTTGGTAATGGATATGGTTTTGGAAAATAGTGAAACCATGAATTGGTATCTTCACTAGATGATGAGGATGATGATGAGGATGTTGTTGTGAGATCTATGATCTCAGGTTTGGTACTCATAGTGACTATGGTTAAGTTTGAAGGATTGAAGGAATTAGGGTTTGAAATATTATTTGGGGATTTTTGATGCAAAAGTCTATGTGCATTGGGATTGTTTTATAGCGGGTTCAAGTGGTCGAGAATTAATCGTGTGGGTGAAACAGGTTAAAAGATATTTACTTGAAGCTTCGAGTAAGTCTTCTTTCTGTGATTGTTCTACTTGGAAGAATGGTTTTCATTTCTACCAAGTTATAAGTGAATTCGAGTAAAGTAGAAGTCCACGTCAGCTTTGGTCAACTTTGACCAGAAATTGGGAAATTTCTATTTATTCTCTACGGCATATTTTCGCTCCACATTAAGTGATTCGCTTATTACTATCATTAAAAACACTTTCTTTTGTGCAAAATAGTAACCCTAATCCTCAAAAACTCTCATGGCACTTAAATTCAAACATGATCATAATAAGGTTTCTTTTCTTGGATCTGCTCGAGGAGATGAGCTTTATAGGCCGATGATTTCTTTCTTACTAAGATCAAAGATTGTATATGCATTAACGCATTCTCCGGATGTTATATATGAAACTTTGATTACTCAATTTTGGGCGTCGGAGAAAAGAGAGTGATTCGAGATAGTTGCAAGTGTTGATGGACAAGTGTATGTGGTGACAGAGAACCGATCGAAGACAACTTCGCTTGGATGATGAGAATGGAGTTTATCATTCGATTCTACAATGGTACTTGAAGGGCTTAGAGCTATTGGATATCAAAGTCCGAGGACGATATGTGGTTAAAAATAAGCTTTGTCCTATGTGGAGGTTTTTGGTTCATACATTGCTACGATTGTATGAGCAATAAGTCCGTGGATGGGATCGGTTTTCAACACAAATGGGATGTGGTATTGTTTGCTTATCTAAGGGTTTGACTTATAATTTTTCTAAGTATATCTTTGATAATATGGTAGAAAACATAACTAGGAAAACGGGTAAGTTTTTGATGTACCCTAGGTTCTTACAGATGATATTGAATGTTTCTACACAAACCCGGGCTTTTCATCCCATAAGTGTTTTGACTTCTAAGTTATTTGCTACAATGAGGACTAAATTTGAAGGACACATTTTCCTTTGTTAATGCAATGTTACCTCGGAGAATGAGACTCGCTAATGAGCTTAATGTTGTTTTACCTTCTTCCATTCCTACTGATGCAAATCTTTCAGTAGATAGTGATGAGGGTCCTTCTGTTGTTGCTGAGGCTTCTATACCTTCACCTAGATTATGTCCTAGTCCTGCAATTATACAAGTTCCTATTGCTGAAGTCCAAGTTACTATTGATGAAGTTCAGGTTGAACCTGATAGACTATCTACACCAAGTCCTGTTCGGACTTCATTTGGTGAAGGAGGTTCTAATGTTGATCAGGTTAATGTTGCTCCTGAACAGTCTACTGAAGTTCCAATTTCAACTGAGCAATCACCTGATGCTAATGAGGATCCTATTACACTTACCTTATTATATGATCTGGTGAACAAGCTTACAGGTGAGGTGACTGGTCTTAAGAAAGAATTTACAGAAACCAAGTCTGTTCTTGGTCAGAAGATTGTGGAATTGGAGACTAAAATTGAGCACTTGGAGGAATTCTTGAGTCGAGAGGGTAAAAGAGATGTTTGGTTTCTTCGAGGAGGAGGATGAAGAGAATCTTAATGAATCTCTTGATATATTGGTCGATGTGGCACTAACATCTAATGTTTCTTCTTCATTACTAAATCTTCACGAAGAAAGGAGTCTAGCAAGGAGCCTATTCTATATACTAGCAAAAGACGAAGACATTCTTTGGATAAGGTATCTGCGACACATCAAAGGAGCTAAATATGAAGGATGTATCTACCGATGGTTTAGTGAAAGAGGTTACTATCGATGGTCAAACTGCTCTATACCGGATCATTCAAATGTTTCACCTTCGATAGATGATGAGGTTTTTCTTCTTTGAGAGGCGTATAAGTTGAATGCTTCTCCAAGTTTTCTACACTGTTGAGGAATTGTCTCAACTGTTTCCTCCGATGTGGGTTTAATTGTTTCTTCGAAACTCATATTGGGTCTCTGAAATTGGTTCTCTTGAGACATCTTACGAGAAAGGACAGGACCACGTGATTGATGATTTCTTGAAGTCGGGAAAAGTAACTAAAGAACAATATCAAGCTCGGGCCGAATGTTTCTTGATTATGAGAATATCTGAAGAGTCGTGTTGTGGCTAAATTTCTTCAAGATCGGTATGCTTCGATTTTTCATCGAAGGAAATTAGAACTTGATGCATTCTTTCCTACGATTCTTGATGATCAATGGGATGGTTATATTTCTCAAGGTGCTTGATCCCGATCTAGCAAAACTTATCTTAGGAGATTCTTTTAATGATGAGAATTTTGTGGATAAAATGAAGGAACTTGGTAATCAAAGGAAGCAAGAATCTGCTGCGCAAAGAGAAGAGCTATTATTGATCGAGAAATAAAGCCAAAAGAGAAAAACCAATGACCGTTGCTCGTAAGAGGAATTATATGAGGAGAATTGTGAAGAATCTCGCTTTGTATAATTACGGTATGTCAATGAAGCAAATCATGACTTTATCGATGATGCTTTGATTAGACAAGATCATATGGTTATGAAGTTTTCTTCTTCGGTTCTACTTCTTCTCATTTGGCAAATAGTGCTTCAATATCGATGTTCCTACACCAAGAGACGAAAACAGTTGAAATTGTGGATAATTTTGATGATGTTTTGCCTTCCATGGTATCTCAAGTCGCTCTCGCCGATACAACTTCCGATGATACTCCTTCTTACGCTATGGGTGTTTCTGCGAATCTTCTTTGGTTTCTTGAAATGTTGTCAAATGTGGAGTTAAATGATTCTTTGATTCGTGAACCGATCTACAACTTGATATCGATAACATTCTTGATATGGGAAAGCGAGTTTGGTTACAAGAAGTTCGATAGATTAGCTAAGAAACATGCTTCAAAGAATGCTTGAGTTTGATCTCAAGGTGATGAATCTATCTTTATTAAAGTTGGAACTGTTGATGATTTTCTGAAGGAACTCATGTGGTCTTGGTTGATTGGAAAGTGGAAAGTGAACACCATTCTGTTTGGATAATACTTTTTTGAGTTTAATTTCTTGAAAGATATTCTTCATTTGGTGACTAGACATGATTTGCGGATACTATATGAACATGTCATGCAAGATTATAAGTCTCATTCAAAGAACGGTTACGGTTTATATTTGTTGGGTGATCTTCGAGTTATGTTTGATTCTCGATTCTCCAAATGGTAAAGGGTATTCTATTTGGAAGAATTCTCATAAATGGGAGATTGAGAGTTGGAGATTTTATCCTATGCCTTGTGTTCGTGTAGTTCGGACTACATGTGGGATGATTTTGTGTATGCTATCGATAGGCTTTATCCTTTATCCGATACTTTTATGGAAAGGTTCTTTGAGACACAGTTGGAAGTGCCTCCTAATTTTGTTGGCAATGATGACCTTCATGCTACTCAATGTGTTGGTTTGATTAAGAATCAACTTCTATCACATAAAGGTTCATCTTGATTGTAATAGTTTGTAATATTTGTTTTCTTTCTTTATTTTATTAGTTAAAAAAAAAAAAAAAAAAAATGTTTTTGGTTTTATCTAACTTTTCTTGCAGGTTTGTTGTATAATTTTTGGTTATTGACTCACCCGATATACTTTGTGTATGTCAAAGAGTTAGCTAGTCCAAAGGGTACAGCTTTGGTAAAGACACATCAAATCTGTTGATAGTCAGTAATGATTTGCTAAAAATCATAGGGTATGCAACTACCCATGCTTTATTCCTATTCTTTGAGTGTTGTATGGTTTTCAATTCACCATGGTTTATTCCTATTTGGAATCCAAGAATTGGCTAGCCCACATGTATATGGTGTGTGGTAAAGCGTTGGCATTCCATATTTGGTTCTCAATTCACCAATTCTAAGAATTGACTAGTCCCGAGCAAGCGGCTAAAGGTAAAGACATTTCAAATCCGTTTATATGGTTCTTTGGTTTGCCAATAAATCGATGGTTATCGATGTACCATAGTTTACGAACTCAAACATATGGCTACTCCAAGAGTGATGGCTATTGGTAAAGAGACATCAAATCCATTTATTTTCAATGATTCACCTCTCACGGAGTTAACACACTGGATGTGATGAGAATAGTCGAAACTAATTTGTTTTGATGTACCTTTTGTCATTTGTTCTTTGCAAAGATATGGAGTTTCGTAGTTTCTTCATCATAGAGATGTTCTTTGGATTCTTTCTCGTTGTTGTTCGCGTACAATCCTCTGGTCTTGCAAGATCTATCAAGAACCGGAACTTAACAAGTCAAATTCCAGTTTAGGGAGGATTGTTGGGAATTATGTGAAAGTCCGGATTATGCCGATATTAATGCCGAAGTGTTTCTCTTGAAATGAAGTGGATTCTGAAGACTTATTCTCTTCAAGTATAATAGTGATTAGTTTGTTTACGGAAGTGTCTATTCCGTATTTAGTTTATTTAGTGTGGATATACATGAGCTTTATTAGGAAGTGATTGTGTATATCTTATTTAGTTTTATGATTATCGTTTCTTGGGAAACGGTTTAGCGATATTGTTTAGGGTTCCTTATCTATAAAGGAACACATTAGAAAGGTTTATGTACCGATTGCGTAATTCGGCTTTTAGTTAATATAAAGATCCATAGAGGATCAAGAAGTTCTTAGTTATTTGTTACTTGTGTTTATATTCACGATAAACATTAGTAGTAGAGATTGTCTTTTATTGTGCTTGTGATTACATAGGCATACATAACGATCCACGAGCTCAAGATCTATCAAGGTCTGTGTTAGTTTCAACATTTACAATGCCTTTGCTTTGTGAACTATTATGATAACGTGTACTTGACTTCTAGACATACTACTTTTGGCAGTGGGTTGTGAACACACAGGTTTCAAGTTTTGTACGGGCGGAACTTGGAACTGAGTGGATTTACAATACCTTTGCTTTGTGGACTATTCTAAATGACCAAAAACTTTGCCTTTCTTTGCATGAGCGTTCTTTAAAAGCTTTACTTGTTAAACAAACTCTGAACTTACTCAACCATTGTGTTGACACTTTTAGCATGTTTTATCTCAGGTATCTAAGGCATTCACTTCATGGCATGCATGTAGACTTATCATAGAGTCGCGATGTCGACGCGTCTCACATATATTTTATGCACTTAACTATCGTTTGATTGTAACAAACTCATTTTGGTACATTGGAAATCTTTTGGGACCTATGTTTTGTAAAATCTGATTATTTTACTTAATCAAACGATATTTTCAAAGCGACACTTTAGGTCGCTTCGATATAACTCATAACTTTGATGCTATGACAGTCATCCCCTGTATTCCATTCCACGCAAAAACAGGTAATTTGGGGTGTGACACATAAGCTCCTCCCTGACCCCCGAACAAAAGGAAGCTCTTGGAAGTCTTAAGAGAATACAAAGGAGTGACCGCATGGAGTGTTGCTGACATCAAGGGAATTGACTCTACTTTTTGCACTCATAAAATTCTTATGGAGGAAGACTACAAACTCACCGTTCAACCTCAAAGAAGAGTAAATCCCAACATCAAAGAAGTGGTAAATAAAGAGGTCATCAAGCTCCTTGATGCTGGTTTAATTTACCCCATTTCAGACAGTCCCTAGGTTAGCCCAGTCCAAGTAGTCCCGAAGAAGGGAGGAATGACTGTTGTGAAAAATGATAATGGTGATTTGGTTCCCCATAAAACGGTTACAGGTTGGCGTGTGTGTATCGATTATAGAAAATTGAGCGATGCCTCCGAAAGGATCACTTTCCTCACCAACATCGATCAAATGCTTGAGAGGTTAGGCGGGCATAAGTACTATTGCTTTCTTGACGGGTTCTCGTGGTATTTCAAGATCCCTATTACCCTCAAGATCAAGAAAAAACCACTTTCACATGCCCTTATGGGACTTTTTCTTACAAACGAATGCCTTTTATGCTATGCAACGCCCCCGCAACCTTTTAAAGATGTATGATGGCTATATTACATGAATTGATTGAAGATAGCATGGAAGTTTTCATGGATGATTTTTCGGTATTTGGAAATTCTTTCGATCTCTATTTATCAAATCTTAAGAAGATGCTAAAGCGGTGTGAAGAAACTAACTTATTCTTAAATTGGGAAAAATGCCATTTCATGGTGAGAGAAGGGATTGTCTTGGGACACAAGGTCTCCGGAAATGGGATTGAGGTCGATAGAGCTATGATAGAAGCAATATCCAAATTACCATATCCTACAAACGTTAAAGCTATCCGAAGTTTCCTTGGTCATGCGGGTTTTTATAGGAGGTTTATTAAAGACTTCTCGTCAAAGACGCACCCTTTGACTTTTTAAAGGAATGTAATGACACGTTCAATAGCTTGAAGCGAGATCTTACCCAAGCTCCTATAATGGTTACTCCTGATTGGTCTCAGCCATTCGAGATCATGTGCGATGCTAGCGATTATGCTGTAGGGGCCGCTTTAGGCCAAAGGAAAGAAAAGTATTTTCATCCAACTTACTATGCTAGCAAGACCATGAATGTGGCACAAGAAAATTACACCACCATCGAAAAAGAGTTGATGGTTGTGGTCTTTGCCTTCGATAAATTCAGGTAGTATCTCGTTATTTCTAAAACCATCATCTTCACTGATCATTCCGCCTTACGATATTTGTTCTCAAAACAAGATGCAAAGCCCTGACTTATTAGATGGATTATATTGCTCAAAGAATTCGACATTGAAATTCGGGATAGAAAAAGGGATGAAAATCTTGCTGCTGATCATCTTTCACGGTTGGAAAATCCGGAATTGGAGGAATTAAACAATGACGAGATTCGAGACTCTTTCCCTGAGGAGCAACTAATGTCCATTAAGGATATTAAGCCATGGTATGAGGATTATGCTAACTATTTATCCAGTAGGGTCTTACCAAATTATATGACGAGGCAAGAGAAGTAAAGATTCTTCACTGAGCTAAAGTATTATTTTTGGGACTAACCCTTTCTATTCCGCATGTGTCCCGATCAGATTATCCGACGCTGTATTGCAGGAAGGGAGATTGATCGAATTATGAGAGAGTGTCATGTGAGACCGTCAGGAGGGCATCACGGTATAAATGTTACGGCACGAAAAGTTTTCGATGTCGGATTCTACTGGCTTACTGTATTCCGCGATGTGAAGAGATTAGTTCGGACTTGTGATGCATACCAACGATCGGGAACATCTAGAAGAGATGAAGCACCCTTAACTACATCCAAGTCTGCGAAATATTTGATGTCCGGGTATCAATTTTCTAGGGCCTTTTCCATCATCTCGAAGGAAATGAATACTTTCTTGTCGCCATTGATTATGTGTCCAAATAGGTGGAGGTGAAAGCTCTTAGAACTAATGATGCGAGGGTAGTCATTCATCTCCTCAAGAAACTCTTCGTGATTCGGGATTCCCAAAGCACTAATTAGTGACAGGGACCCATTTCGTAATGCTCAAATGGAAAAGATAATGAAGAACTATGGTGTTCCTCATGGGTTCTCAACCACATATCATCCTCAATCAAATGTACAAGCGGAAAACACAAATAAAGTGTTAAAACGAATATTAGAAAAAAGGGTCCACCAAAGCAGAAAGGATCGGTCATTTAAACTTGATAAAGCTCTCTCGGGCATTGAGCGGCTTATAAACGCCCATTGGAATGACTCCTTCTCGCTTAGTGTACGGAAGCATGTCATCTCCCGATCGAGATTTAGCAAAAGGCATATTGGGCACTCAAGGCCTGTAATATGAATTATTCTCGCGCGGGCAAACAGGTTCTTGCAGCTTCAGGAGCTAAACGAGCTAAGACTTGAAGCCTATGAGTCCTCAGTCACGTACAAAGAAAGAGAAAAAAGATGACATGACCAATGAATAAAGAGTCCTAAGGAGTTTGCGGATGGAGACAAGGTACACTTATATAATTCAAGATTAAGGTTATTCCTAGGAAAACTCAAATCAAGATGGTATGGCCCCTTTTCGGTAAAGAGGGCAGCGAGTGGTGGAGCCGTAGTGTCGCTAGACAATGATGGGAGAGAATTTACCGTAAACGGACAACGTGTGAAACATTACCAGATAGACAATAACAAATTAATCAATGATGAAGATATTATTTTAGATAATGAAGTCACGTAGGGTATGACTTCGAGTCTAGCTACAAGAATCATAAATAAAAAAAAGCGCTTCTTGGAAGGCAACCCATGTTTAATTGTTTGCTTGTTTGTTTTTCAATTTTGTTTGTGTGTTTCATATATCTTTTTCATTGTTGTTTATTCTCATATTTATTTTGTGAAAATGCTTTATATTGTTTTTAACCTCGTCTTAATTGCATATAAAGGTATTTTACAAAAAGATAAGTGTAGGGAAGATCACATATGTTTTTAGAACTTGCATGAACATGAGATTTACAATAATTGAAATTATATATATTTTTGTATTTGTTATAGTCAAATGCATGTATCGAGTCATAATGGATGTTTTGCAGGAATTTTTCCAGGTTTTTAATGAAGTAACTTTTCCATAATTTTTCCCGGAAAATGCACCAGACTCTTTCTGTCAAGACAACCTGACGACATCGGGACTAAAGACCGACGGCGTCAGGCAATGTAGAAAAAGATTCACAGTTTCGTTTTCTGTCTAAAATTGTAATTTTTGGAAACTTACAATTCTTAATTTTCCAGAAAAATTTGCAAACATCCATTCCACAAGCATTATATCTTATTTGCTTTCTAGTATAGTTTTGTCTTATATATATATATATATATATATATATATATATATATATATATATATATATATATATATATATATATATATATATATATATATATATATATAGTTTACACCGCCAATTTTACGCGATGTTTCATTTCGTTTTCTTATAAGTGTGAATGTTATATTAGACAAGAAGAAGAAGTACATGATGGAAGCAACACATGTTACTTGCTCATTCTTCTTGGAGAAGGATTTAACCGCAACTTTATACATATCCTACCGAGCTAATCAGGGAGTACTAGTTTCTTTCTCTTTTATTTACCTTCCTTTATCATAACTTTGATACTTCCGGGGAACATTGGGGACAATATTTAGTTTAAGTGTAGGGATGGAAAATAAAACGGAACCTTAGAAACTATTCACTCACTTGATTTTTATATTGTGTAATAAACTATGAGAAATATTTGTTAGGGCAATTTTAGCACCAAATTTAAAAAATTTTATGGCACTTACGAGTTAAACTTTAGTCTTAATCCAACGTCTCATTGATAGGAGTTATATGACTAGCACAAAAATCGTATATCACTGAAATTCTACCCCAAAAATGTGAGGTTCGCCCTAGATCTTTAGGAATAAAAGCATTCATCTTTAATGCTTAGTGAGTGTACCGGTAGTATAATAGATTCTAGAACTTGTTTTGTGATGCATTCCGAGATCGCTAGTGAGACTAAATTCGTGTAGTAAGGATTAACTAAATGATAAGAGGCATTAGGATAACCCTTGTTTTAAACTGTAAGTTAATTACGTCATCCACATCGGTTGAGTAATTTTTCCCACACCCTTGCGATGTACTCATCATTAGTACACGATACCCCTAGTTAACCCCTCAGAGCTTATCCTTTTCGCGGTTCTCGTGATGTTCCGGTTTCCGGAATATCAATTAAGAGCATTGCTTACAATCCACCCCCAAATGTTACACCCAAATCGCCTTAGCGCACCTCGTATGCACTCATCTTTAGTGCATTATTATAATAATTGTTTAAACCCTTAGTTCAATTATCTAGTTACTTGCATGGTTGCTAAGTCGAGTCATATCTTTTGTACAAAGTTTTAGGATGATTGGGACTGATGGGTTAAAGTAGTATTTTATGGAGTAACGAAATGAACGATAAATTCAATTTCCCTTTGTCTACGTAATTAAGTACTCCAAGTATTTTGATCTTTTCAAATCGGGTCAATTACTGTTAGTAAAATAAAAACTCAAGTGTAGGGATGCTCCGATAAATCCCTTTATTTTGATGTTATCGTAGAGGATGGTAGAGTAAAAAGGTATGAAAAAATGAAAAATGAGCAAAACATACGGGCTATCATCCTACATCTATCTTTATTTTTTATGTTTTTAAGTTTATGTTTATGTTTTGTTTCAAGTTATTTAGTGTTAGTGAGTCGAGTCTTGGTTTAGCAACGCGTTTTACATGCTTGTAACATAAGATTTTTGACTTGCCACCACTAAATATCTCCTTATCCAACAAAACCCTTTACTTCCCTACCCTAAGCCTAACGTTATAACCCTTTGTAAAGACCACTTAGATAGTTATTCCTAGGTGCTTACGCCAAAGTGATGGAGCTTTGAACTATTCTCAAACCTATAGTAATCTATGTACTATGACATGTAGTGAGTGTTTATCTTCCATTTCCTTACATGTTATATTTCATATAAACCCGAGAGATGAGAGAACAAATGTTAGGAATTAGAAAATTCCAAGATTGAAGAGTCGGTCACCCCAACTATTATCTAGCATAAGTTAGCTCGTAGACTTGTCGTTATTTACGTTTTTATGTAGTTAATTAGTTAGTCAGTAGCGTAAAATAGTTTAGTGCAACACCGTGTAGGAAGGTCGGGTCTTTACCCACTGTATCCCTGATCCATAGGTCGATAGGAGGTCGTTTACTTTGTAACCTATAAATACCCTCTACCTTGCAAGGTAGAGGGTTGGATCTTCTTTGATAATCTAATATTTTACAAGTTTCTCTTACTAGAATATCCCACTTTCTCTCTCTAAAATCATCTATATGCTCATTGTGTTAATGTTATGATATGTAAGTGAAATCCAATAACTAAAAATTGGTATCAAGAGCCATGGTTAGATCATATCTTGCACATCTTTGGATTTCTAGTGGTTTTTAGGTGGTTTTTGAGTTTAAAAAGTTTAGTGGTTTTGCATCATTTGGGTGATTTCTAGTGTTAAAGTTTGGAGTTTGAGTGTACTTTTATGTTTAGAATCATCACAAGTGTTTAGGTTTTGATTTGGTAAGCTTGAATCATCGTGGTTGGGTAGTTTTTGGATTGAAAAGTGATGTTTTTGTGGTTTTCTTGCTAGCGACTTGACATTCGGACTTTCTTCTTCGTAGCGACTTGGTTTGCAAATTCAGTAGCGAGTTACGACTTTGAAGCTAGCGACTTAGATCTAGCGATTAACGAAGACAAGTAGTGGACTCTCCACTACGGGTAGCGACTTGTGATAGCGACTTGGTCCAGAGCGAGTTGCTATTTAGCGACTTGTATCTTTAGCGACTTGATTAGCGAGTTCTTGCCAAAATTTTGCTAGCTACTTAATGCTTAGCGAGTTACTACTTAGCGACTTGAAATTGTTTAGCGACTTGGTGATATAGCGAATTAGGTGTTAGCGACTAGAGGATTAGCGACTTGTACTTAGCGACTTGGATGTTGATTTAACGACTTGGGATTATTACTATTTAGTTGCTAGCGAGTTGGTTCAAAATCTCTAGAGACTTGGGAGTAATTCATAATAACACAATGTCACCATCACGGATCCTTTAATCACCAAAGTACTTGCTCTCTATGACACAAAGACGAATAGTGAAACCGAATGCTTATCCGAATGCCATACACTTAATGATTCAAGATCGATTAATCGTAACAACTCAAATAAGTCACTCTTAATGTCCGCAAATGATGCTAAGAATATGGAATGCACCAGTGAGCCGTTTCAACATCTCGATCGACTTCTCAAATTACTCTTATCTACAACCATGGATCGAACAAGTTGTGCCATCCTTCGTCGATTTTCCCACCTTGACAAGAACTGCTTTACTTAACTTAGAACGATCGAGGTTTCAAATTACCAAAGAAAAGGTCTCAATCGATGAGTCTCATGCCGCTCTTCAAACTATATTCAATCAATTTCAGCCACTTATCCGGGAAGAATATTCCTCAGATTTTGATGATATCATGACTGGAATATCATTCAAAAAACATACGGGAATGGAAATTCATGAGTTCAGAAACTCATTTACTCAACTTATGGGTAATATGGAAACATACATCAAGGAAACTGCAAATGAGAATAACAAGCTGAATGCGTTGAATGAGTACCAAGAGACACCATGGAGCAATTGTGACAAGTCATGCAACATTCCAGTTGAACCAGTTGAACCAGTGGATGACACGGATTGCAGAATCTCAGTTGTAATGAAAAGGGATGAAGACAACAGCACTGATCACACAAATTCTCATAAAAAGGTACATGACTCTTACTCCGAACATAACATTGTGGAATCAATCTTTGTTTTACCTGAATCTAATGCAAGTAACATGATTGAAAAAAGGGTATATGATGAGCTTTCAAACAAATTTTCAATTCTTGAAAAACACTGTATCTCATTGCAAATTGAAATACAACAAAAGGATGAAATGTTTTATGCAAAAAAATAGTGTATTAATCCGAACTTCCGAATTTAGAGAATTTTTGAAATTAATCGCTTAAAATCCCGATTCGGGACAAAGATTCACCATTGGCAATCAAATTACTTCTTCGAAGCCCGTAAATATGACCATGAGATGAGTGATGCACTAGAATCTAGGAATTCAACTAGCTCTATGTGTGTCCAACCTTCTAAGAGAAAATGAGCATTTAAGAATGAACCTTGAGGAAACAAACTCTAAGTTAGTCTATCAATCTAACCTTTTGATGAAAGACATTGATAACCTCAAAGCACAA
This sequence comes from Chrysanthemum lavandulifolium, assembly GCA_022545495.1. Lineage (NCBI taxonomy): Eukaryota > Viridiplantae > Streptophyta > Magnoliopsida > Asterales > Asteraceae > Chrysanthemum > Chrysanthemum lavandulifolium. Next base: position 239,270,467 of record CM040240.1, read on the forward strand.
ATTCAGGATAAGAGCTTCAATATTGTTGCCCTAAAAAATGAGCTCAGGAAGTCTGTTGGAAATAGGATGAACACTAAGTTTGCAAAACCTTCAACTTTGGGAAAATCAAATGTTCAGAACCACTTGAAACGAACAGTTATTAAACAACCTAATGCCTTTAGGTCTGAAAGAGCTAAACCATTGAAATCTAAGCTTACATCCCAAGTTGATAATATGTCTGTTTTGTCAAAACCAGTCACTTCATTGCCTAGTTCAGATATGATGAATCTCAAACCTCGGACTTACAGTCAATTCTCACAGATCAGAAATGCAATAAGTACTACTAGCTCTCATGCAAAACATCATTTGACTGATCAATCCCCTAAGAAATACTCGGATTACGTAAGGACAAATAGTCAAAACAAGGTTGTGCACTCATTTAGGTCAACTAACTGTGGTTTCAAATGGATTCCCACTGGCAGATTTTTTAAGTTTACAGGACTTAAACGAACTTACATTCCTAGATCATGTCTCAAGTGGATTCCCACAGGTAAACTCTTCAAGAATGTAGAACCTAATAGAATCCCCATTAATGATAAGTCTGTGTTACTCTGTGATGCATCCAAATGTGAGATTAAGCATGTCACTAACCCTTCTATGTACAAGTCTACATGTGCTTCAAGTACAATGTGCTCTCAGTCTTTTTCAGGTACAATGCTCAACTCAATCAGGAACTTCATGACTTGGTTCCCATCAGAAATGAACATAGCTCATTCAGGAGCTATAGCATGCCAGAGTTGATGTACTCCTTACTTTGACTCCTATTCATCTTGAATCAGGACTCGCTCTTCTATATCTGTGTATAAATCAAGCTTCTTATAAAAAAAAAAAAAAAAAAAAAAAAAACCTTTATCATTTTTCTCAAACTTCTAAATCTTTATATATGTCATTCTTTCAAATTTACAATTTTATCATTTTTCCCCAATCTAATAAAGAATACATTCCTTGTTATCGATAACATCTACGGTCCTAGAAATGTCATTCAATAATGGCACGGGATCATAGATGAAGTTCGAACAAATGATATATTCTTGTTTTATAATGGGGTTGGTTAATATCAATCAATGGTCTTTGATGACATTGATTGAGGGGGAGATTTTGTATTAGTTTTATTTGCCATTGGCTTCTGTGCTGGTTATGATGTTTGCTCATTTGTAAGCTGTGGTTGTGTCTTGCTTGTGTGACTAACTGGTTATGCTTTTGTAATATCTGGTTATGGTGTTTCTCTCAGTTATAGGTTGTGGTCGTATCTTGCTCATGTGATTATCATTGTGTACCTATGTATTAAGTGCCTAGCATTAAATGCCTATTTGACTAAATGTTTAATTGATTCATGGTGATCATTGTGATAATCTATGCTAGAGACTTAGTCTATAATCCGTGTTAGCGACTTACCACTGCTCATCAAAACCATAGGGACCAAACTTGTCATATATTTGAAAGTCAGGTTGCACTAGCGACTTATATCGCTTCATTTTAGAACCACAAGGACCAAATGTGTCAAATTGCAATAGTTCCCCCCTAAACCCCTAGCGACTTACTACATTTCTCTTTTATAAGTTTTTTTTCTTTTCTCTCGTTTTGTCTTCTCGTTTAAATTATTTGCTCTTTCTAGCGACTTAACTGTGGTAAGTTTCGATTCACACCGTATTTGTTCTCTCTTATGCGTTTGTGTCTAGTATCTAACTTGTCCTTTTATCCAGATCCTTTCGAGCTCGTGATTTGTGACTGTTTGTCTCCCACCTAGGTTCGATTTGTCATGAAATCGTGTTTTTTTGTTGCTATTATGATGATTGAATGTGTACAAATTGTTTGGAATATATTATCTTGATTGCTTGATAATTTGTCTTCGAGATCTGGTGATGAATGGTTAGTGGATTGGGTTGTTGGGTTTTTGTTATGAGTGTTCTTGATGGCGACTTAACATGTTCTTGGTAGCGACTTAGCTTGAATGTTCTTCATGGCGTGTTAGCGCTCATCTTAGCGACTATGTTTCTGTAGCGAATTAGTTTATCTTATTCTAGCGACTTGGGTAGCGAGTTAGTTGTCAGCGACTTGTCTTTACAAGTTAGCGAATTAGTAACATTAGCGACTTAGTTAACAAATTTGTAGCGACTTGGTTGTGTTACTGTTCATGGCGACTTGTCTTCACAAGTTAGCGAATTAGTAACCTTAGCGACTTAGTTAACAGATTTGTAGCGACTTGGTTTTGTTACTGTTCATGGCGACTTGTTTTACAAGTTAGCGAATTAGCATAGCGACTTAGAGAGCTAAACTATTAGCGACTTGTCTGTGGTACTAGTGATGGCGACTTGTCTTTACAAGTTAGCAACACTGTTCACTTTCATATTGCGAATTAGTCTTAGGGTCGAGGGTTATTAAAATGATCAAAGGTTTATTGCTAAAGCTGATCTCATTCTCACAATACTTAGGATCTCCTGATTCAACTTGTTGAGTCAACATACTCTATGTAATCTGCTATGACATCTCTGTTTAGGCAAAAGGTACTTGGTTTCTCTCACGACAACCAAATGTTACTTTTTGCCTCATGCATATTTGTTATATCACTTCTACATTTGTATCTTGGCTCATGAACATGATCCCTTTGCAATGCACTCTTTTGCCTTTTAATCCCTTATCAGCTCGTCGTGTGTAAATTTATCTGTATGATTCTACTTCATTGAAATATCTCACTTATGCCACTCAATCTTTCTCTGTATGTGTTTTGGGGACTCCTTCTGAGTTACTGCTTCTATGTGTCCATGTCATAAGGGTGCTCTCAATGTTGTCTCACTTATCATTTATCATCTAACCTGTTCCCAATCATTACTGTTGATTGTATGTTTACTCGCACCATCAATGGCAAGTTCAAACCCGAAAAGAGCGTTACCCTTGGCATCATCCAAAGTTCTCTCGACGAAGAAATCCTTCCTGTGAGTCAATGGGTGATATTGGAAAAAGTAATCATATGTGGATCTACAAAAGCTTCAACAAAATCCGATACTCAAAGTCTCTATTGACATCCTCAAGAACACAAACTTCTTGGTGCTATTACCAAGCAATGCTCTATTCCCACCATTTACATTCAACAATTACGGAACACCGCTCAATGGGACAAAATCACCGCTCAATACTCTTGCAAACCGGATGACGAGAATTCACGATTGACTCGCTATTACGAGCAAGGCTCTTGGAATCACCCCATGTAACCCTAACCTTCGCTCGAATCTCCACCGGTGCCGACGATCGATTGTCTTTCTAATTGGGTTGGGTTATCGAACAAGATTTCAAGAGCATCCGACATCATCACCGGACACATGTATCAACCCCGAGAGCTATTACAACTATTCTTAACTTGTGCTTATCTCGAAAACATCGAGATTCGATAAAGTGAGAATTCCTATCCCGCAAATCCTATGGGAATTGTTAATAGGGTTGATGTGAATGTCTCGGATCGTATTTGGGAAGAATTTTCTTTATCAATGCACACATTCATATCGATAGAACCAATTTCCGAACAAAGCTCAAGGCCGAAAGAAATGAACAAGCTTGTGATTCCCAAAGATCGATTTTCTAAGCTTGTTATCCAGTATTTGCAACAAACTCACAACTTCAATCCTAGGAGTGAATCAACTCTGCATAAAGCTGAAGATGAATATGTTTTAGGAAACCTGAAATATGTTCCTAGAGGTATGGATAAAGAAATATTTGGATTGTCAATTCCTGATTGTCTTCTCACAGAAGATATCAAGAAGAAGGACTACTTCAAACAATACAAGAAAAGAGCTACCAATTCCTCTGCTGATGTCACACCGTCTCCACCACAACCCAATGCTCCCAAGTCCACGTCAGCCTCACAAGCATCCTATGCCTCTCTTCCTAAAAAGAGACTTGAAAGGTCACAACATTCTGAAACCGCATCCAAAAAGCTGAAAGTAAAAAGGAAGAAAGTGGAAAAGGAAAGTGATGAAAATACCGAGGTATCAAGGAATATTACAAGGTTAACTGATGAAGATGATGCAGATCTACAACTTGGAATTCAGCAAAGCCTAGAAAGTCTGAATGTGAAAGCTCCAGTAGGTGGAATTGTGCTAAGAGAACCCGATCATCTCGCCTCGACAAACAACCCCAATAACACAAGACAAAGGAAAAGGGGTTGCTAGTGTTGAAACTGAACAAGCCGCTCACATGCTTTTAACGATCTCATCGTCTCCATCAAGCACCACCAATCAATACGAGTGAAGAGAAGAACAGAATCATCTCCTGCTAAAGAACAACTGGAGTGGACAAAGTGTCCGAAACTTCTAAAGAAAGCCTTACACCTAGTGAGACTCATTCGCCGAAATGTTGACGCCTGTCATGGAAAGGCTCGCAGGAGAATCTTGAGACAAGATCGATGAGACCTTGCGATGGATGAACCAAATCGCTCACCAACTCTCTATCTTCACTCAAGGACTTCGATCATCGATTTCACTTTCGGAGATCAATACTTAAATGACAAACCCTTAGATATTGCACAATCCATGGTTACAGATCAACATTCAAAGAAGATACATCAACAATTCCTCCGATGTCGACATCCTCACTCACAACCGCACTTCCACCTCCCATACCAACTCAATCAATCGTATAAACACCCCGACATCATCACCAACCCCGAACTCGCATTACGCTTGTTGATGTGGATGCTCCACCACTTCACCACCACGATCCTTACCTCGATCAACCATGGACAAAGTCGTAAAAGGATAGAAGCTCGAAAGGCAACTTCCTAAATCTGATTCTCTTGTGGATCGTGTCTATAGATTGGAGCACCTCAACTTCAATGAAGGGGTTCTGCCGCTATTGAAGGAGAAGTCAAGGATGCCGTGGAATGGGCTATGGAGGCTCCACTTCTTAGACGATTCAAGGACCTACCTATCACCGATATGAGAGCAACTCTGCTTGAAAAGATGTATGATGTCAAGAGGACAAGCATGAGGTTCACAAGAAACTCTATGAGGCACTTGAAGAATCCATTAAGTTCGACAATTATGAGCGCTTTATGATTGACGTCGGGAAAAAGAAGCTAAAAAGAAAAGGAGAACAATTGTGATGGAATCATTGATGAAGGACCGTAAGATCCTCCTCCACCCCTCCACCAACGGGGCGCTGGAACTTCGAGTCGGTGATCCTTCTACGACAACCAACACACCTCCACCACAACCACCATCATCACCGCCAAAACCTTCCAATCAATCGGGTCCTACAAAAGAACAGTACTAAGAAGAAATCTGCTGCTCGGACGACGGTTGATTCAAGGTTCACATCCACATCCACCTCAATTCCTCGATGATCAAATGGTTCACGAAGAGTCGCATGTCATGGCCGACTCGTAACGGATGAAGATGATGCATCTACAAAGCATATTCCTAAGCCATCGAAGATTGGTTTGATACTTACATGGTGGGAATCGCACTAGCACATCCGAGTAGCACCTTCAAGAGACACAATTCAAAGTCGCATTATGGAAGATAGACCTCCTTCTCCGAACCCACATGGACCATCCAGTCGACTCTATGATTCCCGACAACAATTGGGCATCGCTTATCACCAATAATTATGAAGTTCCAATGAAGACTCTCTTACGCACTACACCGGTGATATGGGAAGTTTTATTAGATGGTTTTGTGAACGGAAGAGTATCTCATCCATAACTCCAAGAGATCTTGAAGGACAAGCTTACGAAATTGTCAAAGTCTTCCATTCGGATGCAAATCATCTTCAATATCGATGGAAGAATGCCATAAGATGTTGAATGACCAAGTCGGTGAGCAAATCGATTAACTTCAATGTCAACAAATCTCTTCCTCTTGGTGGTGAACCCGGTCGATGACCATTCAGTGAATTCTTCTTCAATCACGACTTGGACTATCTCGTGTGCTCGCTCTGCTGAAAGAAGACCCGCTCTATCAATATCAAAGATGAAAGCGCAACCTACTCGATCGGGGCTTGAACAGATGGTTCCCGATCAATTCGGGTCAAAGAACAAAATATGATATTGCCGCTTATGGTATTTCTCACCGGTGGTTCAAAAGAAGAAGTTCTACATCGAAAGACATGGTGTCGATAAAAGACGCAATGATGTCGATCAAAGCCGCAAATCTTAAGTGTTGTTCGAGTAGAGATCTTCCTATCTATGGATATGAGTATTTGAAGAAGATAGTCCTTAAAAGAGCGACTTCAAAGTGTATACTATTGAAGAGAACGACTTCAAACATCTTACGCCAAATGATTTCAAGATCTCTATCTCTTGAATCTTCAAGGACACCTTGAGCATTTACCGTCCGTGAGAAAAGGCCCTCTCTGCATTGTCACTCTTTGGATCGGGGCTTAGTCATTCGAAAACGAGTTGAGGACTTTCGACTTGGCATTGAAAGCTACCAAACCAGATCAACCTTACAAGTCCACAATGGAATGCAACGGGCATGAATTTCATCACGAATACAAAGTCCTTGACACCCCTAGAGCCGTCATCTTCACCGACGATATGGATCTCGTATGCTTATCGTCTATGTGAGCTCTACAAGTTTAGTGATGGTACTCTCAAATTGGTCGAAGAAGAACTTGACACCGAATGAAAGAAGTCAAAATTGATATGAAATCTTGGGTTAAGACTACTTTTGGACCGATGATGACTTGAAGAGGTGTGAACACTTCATTGTCTTTGCAATCGACGAAGACTCAAGACACGAAGGATCTTCCGCACCTTGAAAGTTTTGTTGGTGGAAGGCTTCGGGATGGTCACTACAAACTTCTTCAGAGGACTGAATGAAGACATCTTCGGGAAGCTGTTTATGTTGTGTTTTTAAATATGTGTAATATGTGGTGTACTAAATATGAACAACTGTAATACATGTAATAGTGCTAGGATCTGTACTGTGGTTTCCCCTTGTAAAACAAAAAGGGAAACATCTGTGTTGTCCATTTCTGATCATATAAAACCGGACACATTTTTCTCCTACAAATATTTTACCTCATACACATTTAAATCACTTGAGATCCAAAATCTCAAAGGATTTAAGATTTTTGATCGGGGGAGAAAATGTGATATAAATATGAAAGATGTTAAAAGATAAGATGACCAATTTTTTGTGCATACTTCTCTCTAATATGTGCTAAACAATTTTCGAATCTCGAAGCATATATTAAGGGGGAGAATTCTCTTCGCAAATTCATGTCATCGTGGTACACAACTTTCAATCTTTCTAAGGTACCACGATTATACGGCTTCAAATCCTTTGGTGATCATGTATGCACTTCTTAAAGGGTTCCTCTAGTATGTGCAAAACTCTTTTCAAACCTCGAGGCACATATAAAGGGGAGCAAAATCATGAAAACCTCATCCTTCCGGAAATGCTTTATCTTCTTGATTTGATCAGGAAATGATGTTGATATCTTTTAGAAAATGGTAATCAAAGAAGTAAATTCTTCCTCTTGCCTCCGTGTGCAAAACGATTTCAAACATTTGATGCACATGTTGAGGGGAGCACTTGTTCTAAAAATATCAAAACAATTCGGTACAAAATGTTTTGATAATGTATCACAAGTATCCGGATTGACTTTCAAATGGTTTTCAATTGGTTTCCAATGGCGGATGAACAATACCAAATTGACCGACCAACTTTACTTTATGTACGGTGATATAAGGATGATAAGGTTAGGTATTGGTTCCCATGATCCGCCGAACCGAGGGATCTACCGAGGACAATCCACTAGTTAGTGTAGAAGTCCTTAGGTATGATGATAAAAGGAGAAAATGAGATATGGGAAGAGTGCGGATCGAGTCGAGCAAGTACTAGAACAAACCCAACAAGGTTCTTGCTATGAAGTCTCGGTAAGCAATCAAGGGGTTGAAGAATTAAAAGAATTGAATGAAAAAAGGGTGAAAACAAATAGCCCTCCATGTATTCAACCTTAGGGCGTAAACCGGTTCAATTCATATGCTATCGATGGTAACATCGGTATTGAAGACAAGACGTCATGGACCCGGTGGACGCATCGCACTTCAACCTTCCAAACCACTCAAGTTCCTCTTAAAAGGACTTGTTTCATCCTCACGGGAACCGACATTATCTATCGACTTTCTCTTAGAGATTGTTGATATTGAAGAAGGAGACCCTCTCCTAGTCTCCGCACAGATCCAAATATGCACAAATTGAGTCTAGAGCCACGAGATCATCAATAAATCTCATTAGGACACTTTCAATGAAGACTCTCTTTTCACACAATGTGGAAAGAGATTATATCTTGAGTCCCACGCATTATCCTTGTGGTATTGCCGTAACATCCGAGTGATGTGTATACATATTCACAATGAAGATGGAAAGCCTTCGAGCCAACATCAAACAAGCTCCCGGTAGGTGGCATGTGAGATCTATTATATGGATCAACCATGTGACAACCGAACATAAACAATGGGGCGATTCAATCTCTTGAATCAATCTCGTTCGAGTTATGGATTGACGGATACCTTTGAAAACCGGTCTTTGTGCTTAACAACTCTTTTCTTTAGCACATCGACCGTGTACTCATTTTTCAAACCAAAAGGTGTTTTATGATTGATAATTGATTTTCAATAAAACCTTCGTTGTATTGCAAAACAATTTCTATTGAGCAATACACGATTGTTTTTCAAATCTCTTTTCATCAATCGGTGGACTTAAAATTACCGGTTCACTCACTCCGTGTTGTCTTCTTTGAGATGTTCGGTTTGAGAACAACTAGAGCATTTGCGAAACCCCGTCAAGGAAATTCTTGAATTATACCGATCACAGGCGGTACATGTCTCGATCAACGGGGAACCGTGGGCGTGTACCTCAATTCAACGAAGTGATCAAAGACACTTTCGTGCGATTTATTGCTAATCATTGTATGCGGTACACCCGACGTTTGCACCGATCGTAATGAAGCGGTCAATCCATAGCCGCATGCTCACTTAACACATTCATCTCAAAAGAAATCATGATTAGTGCATCAATGACTCGATATTTTCACTCCATGCTTCGCTACTGCCGCCAATATCATGAATCAACAAAAGCTTCCGCTACTCGATAAGAAAACATCATGATCCGAATGTGAGCATGTCGGTCCTAAAGTCACAACATCACATAATACCAACACCACAAAGGATGTCTCGTAGATTTTGATAGTGATGATCTCAAAAGTTGGCTCATAATTATTATCTCATGGATCATTAATGACCTCCACTTTAAAAGTACAAATCCTTGCGACTTTGAAGTTGCACTACTTATGCACTAAGATTGCGGTTGAAGTATTAATGTCTACGAGCTCAAGAACAAAGTCAAGAATAGAATGCTAGGATTTGAAATGTAAAACATGGGGTGACCTCCTTGGGAGATTGTTAGGAATTAGAAAATTCCAAGATTGAAGAGTCGGTCACCCCAACTATTATCTAGCATAAGTTAGCTCGTAGACTTGTCGTTATTTACGTTTTATGTAGTTAATTAGTTAGTCAAGGCGTAAAATAGTTTAGTGCAACACCGTGGAGGAAGGTCGGGTCTTTACCCACCGTATCCCCGATCCACAGTCCGATAGGAGGTCGCTTACTTTGTAACCTATAAATACCCTCTACCTTGCAAGGTAGAGGGTTGGATGTTCTTTGATAATCTAATATTTTACAAGTTTCTCTTACTAGAATATCCCACTTTCTCTCTCTAAAATCATCTATATGCTCATTGTGTTAATGTTATGATATGTAAGTGAAATCCAATAACCACAACATGACGGCGTCCCCGCTTTAATTCTGAAGGCGCCTCTTTATTTTACACCAAACGTCCAAGATTCATTCTAAGATGACGTCCCTATTGAAGCCAGACGGCGTCACATATCTCAACTGACGCCGTCCCAACGATGACTTGGCCCAAACGAAACCCTAAAGACGGCGTCACCAAAGCAAAAGGTGACGCCGTCGCATTTGTAAATCTATATATAGAATTCGATTTTTCTGCATTTAGAGAGTAGTATTTTGGAGAGCAAACCCTAGTTCGTTAATAGTCCTACTTGGGCAGTATTTTAGGGTTCCAAAACCTTCTTTACACCTAAAGATAAGTTTGTTAATCCATTATATCACCATGTTTATCCTATGTTCAATCATTTGTGTGTGTGCATGCTTATCTATCATGAGTAGCTAAATTACTATTGTGTTTCCTTAGATCTATGAAACCTAGTAGTTGATTATTGTTAGGTTGTCTCTTGTTTTAATTGGTAGACGTTAGAGTAAGGAAAACTGTCTTCTTCTTTAATTGTTGCGAGCTTGAACGTCCTAAATAGCACAAAGCTTGAGAGTGCACTTGAGCCATCGTTGTGTTTATTGCGTGAGTTGTAGCTTTAGGATAATAGCGTATTCGGGGGAGATACTACGGTACTTGGCGATCCCGGATAGTCTAGAGGAGAGTTCCGATTCATAGAACTAGGGAATTAGGCACTCGCTATGACCACACGGAATACAATGCACCAATTAAGACGAGGATGTGACAATTCAACCGACCAATAAGAGATAACTAGGGAGTAAGAACATCTAAGTAAACACGCTTTTAAGTATCATAAGAACACACAAATCAATACATAGCTTATCTTTTCCTTTTCATTAGTTTAATTAGTTTATAATCTTTATTATTAGTAGTTAAAATTGGTAGAAGTACCACCCCCACTCCTATGCCCCGAGATTTTACTTGTTTTTCTAAAAAAAATACAAAAAGCTAAAAAGAATCACCCTCAACCTCACCTTCTCATCATACATCTCTACTAGCATCTCTATTCCCCTAGAGAAAGATCAACCCTATGGGCTTACCCATACTACACTACAATGATTAGGTACACTGCCTAGTGGGTTGTAAAGCTTGGTCGCGGAAAAGGAAGTCTTTCGACCCCGACATGCACATCAATGACCATCCAAGTGAAAACACAAAAGTTCCTCAAACGACAAACTTTCTCCTTCTCAAGAAGGAGATCAGCCAGGGTTGATTGGTGAGCAGCCTCTTGCTCGTTAGTCCTGTTGGCCGATTTGACAACTTGCATTGTCTGAGCAATGAGGTCGGCTTGGCATTCTTGTAATGCTGCCTCATTCCGGTAGATGTTTCTCTGCAAGTAAATAATCACCTCCCTTGCTCTCCTTGACATGGGTGGATCGTACCACCCATTGAATGGACAAGTAATAGGATAAAACCGATAATCAAAATATTAGCATCTCTTTGCAGCATAAACTGATACTAAACCCAATTGTGTTACTGTTTAAACTAAAGAAATTAAAATTTAACTAAAATCACAATTATAATTAAATAAAGATTAATATAATCAACACATTTAAGATAAACCACCACAAGCCAAATTTAAAATGAAATAAAATAAAGTGTCCCAACCTGTCTTGGACATGCATAGAACCTCCGTCCAAGGTTCGTGTTGTTCCAACATGTTCGAACCACCACCCTTCGATTGCATGAACAACGCACCATTTTTTCGATTAGATTACAATCTAAGTGAAGAAGATAGGATTTAAGGGGATATGAAAGGTTAGGGATGAGTGGTAATAAACTTTCGCTTTTATTAGCAAAGTTTTACAGTAGCGCCCACAGTAAACTAGTGGACCTGACACGGTATATTAAATAATGGAAAGTGGTAAAAAGACATTTGTGCCCTTGGACTAAAGACAAAGCAAACGCCGACTAACGAAAAACTGGTCAAGGGACCAGTTTAGCCTCAAAAACTTGGGAAAATGACCTCTGACGACGAAAATGCCAAGTTTTGGTTCAATACGATGTTTTTGGCCATGTTTAGGGACCAACAGTGTATTTTAGTCTAAATTTAATTAATACCCCTATACTTTATATTTGTTTTTAAAAAGAGTAAACTACACCATTCGTCCTTGTGGTATACATTGACCATCAAGGATCGTCTTTTGACCAAAAAATTGCACCGTTAGTCCTTAATTGCGAAACGTTACTCAGCGTTGGTCCCTCACCCTAACTGGCGTGAGTAACGGGCGTTAAGCCTATTTAAGTCTAGGGTATATTTGTCTTTTCCCACCCACACCACACCCTCAATTAATTATTTCATCTACCCTTTCATTTCATTTCATTCACCAGGTTAGATGAAAAAAACGTCCATAACAATAAATACCTAATAAATATAATTTTTAAAACACCCCTAATATGAAAAATACTTGTTATTATACATATTGTACAAACTAATAAAACACACAAATATTCATGCAATTTATATGTAAACAAGTTGATGGTACATTTGGTTTTAAAAAACGGACCGGGCCAACGGGTTCAACCGGAAACCGGAGTCACCACCGGTTCGGCTAGCCCATAAAAGTCGTCCGAAAACGATATTGTTAAATCAATAGAGTTTAAAAATGCATACTAAAATACAATATTCAAAAAATATTATTAAATCGCAAGAGTGCCTCAAGAATCAACATATGTGCCTTTTGGAATTTTTTAATAAAACTTTCCGTAAAATCTAAAAACTTTGTTTTATAAAAATCGGACGACTTTTTCAAAGCAAAGGATGCAAAGGTGTAAAGTGCTATATATATATTTATACACATTTACACATATCTATACTACATTATAAAGCATTTAGGACATTCCTAAAAAGGAAGACTTAAAAAATTAAGATTCAACACTTGCTAATAATGGGAAATTTTAATAAGTACATCTATAATAACTTTTGTTGCAACACTTTAAAGCACTTTTTTGGACATGTTTTAAAACAATAATAAAAGAATACAAAGTAATTTAATATAAGGAAAAAAAAATGTCCATAACAATAAATACCTAATAAATGTTATTTTTAAAACACCCCTAATATGAAAAATACTTGTTATTATACATATTGTACAAACTAATAAAACACACAAATATTCATGCAATTTATATGTAAACAAGTTGATGGTACAAATGGTTTTAAAAAACGGACCGGGCCAACGGGTTCAACCGGAAACCAGAGTCACCACCGGTTCGGCTAGCCAATAAAAGTCATCCGAAAACGATATTGTTAAATCAATAGAGTTAAAAATGCATACTAAAATACAATATTCAAAAAATATTATTAAATCGCAAGACTGCCGCAAGAATCAACATATGCGCCTTTTGGAATTTTTTTAATAAAACTTTCCGAAAACTAAAACTTTGTTTTATAAAAATCGGACGATTTTTCAAAGCAAAGGATGCAAAGGTGTAAAGTGCTAATTATATGATTATACACATTTACACATATCTATACTACATTATAAAGCATTTGGGACATTCCTAAAAGGAAGGCTTAAAAATTAAGATTCAACACTTGCTAATAATGGGAAATTTTAATAAGTTCATCTATAATAACATTTTTGCAACACTTTAAAGCACCTTTTGGACATGTTTTAAAAAATATTAAAAGAATACAAAATAATTTAATATAAGAAAAAAACGTCAATAACAATAAATACCCAATAAATGTTATTTTTAAACACCCTAATATGAAAAATACTTGTTATTATACATATTGTACAAACTAATAAAACACACAAATCTTCATGCAATTTATATGTAAACAAGTTGATGGTACATATGGTTTTAAAACGGACCGGGCCAACGGGTTCAACTGAAACCGGAGTCACCACCGGTTCGGCTAGCCCATAAAAGTCGTCCGAAAACGATATTGGTAAATCATTAGAGTTTAAAAATGCATACTAAAATATAGTATTCAAAAAATATTATTAAATCGCAAGAGTGCCTCGAGAATCAACATATGCGCCTTTTGGAATTTTTTTAGTAAAACTTTCCTTAAAACCAAAAACTTTGTTTTATAAAAATCGGACGATTTTATCAAAGCAAAGGATGCAAAGTGCTAAGTGCTAATTATATATATATTTGAATATAAATAATTATACTTTTTAAAGTAACCCACATGATTTATTGAATATTTATTTTTTCTTTATCTTTGTAAGTAATCTTTTACTTGTATCATCCACCTATGTGGGACAAATATAACAAACATTATTTTTGAGAATTAAATTTTCTTAGTATAATTGTTAGGAATTGGAAATTCTATGTTAAAGTGTCGGTCACCCCAATTATGGTCTAGTATATGTTAGCTCGTAGACGTGTCGTTATTTACGTTATTTAGTAGTTTATTAGTTAGTTTGTAGTGTAGAATAGTTTAGTGTAACACCGTGGAGGAATGACGGCCTTTACCCATTGTATGCCCGATCCACGTGCCGTCAGAGGTCGCTTAGTTTGTAACTATAAATACCCCTTCCATCCTTGGAAGGGGTGGTGCTTCTTTCAATCTAACCTTTCATTTTGTTAAGCAAGTCTCTACCAAGAACACCTGCCTTATCTTTCTCTCTAAATGGCTAACATGTATTTCCATCATCCAAGACCACCTGAATCATCAAACAACATAATATTTACGATCCTACAAATGGTACCAGAGCCAAGGTTATTGTGTTGTTGATATATTGTGGTTTTCGATATATGTTTAAACTGTTTTTGTACTATTGTTATGAGTCTGAAAATTTTCTTTTTCCAATCTTTGTGGTTAACAGTTTTTACACATGAGTTATTTGGTCAAAGTCCAACAGTCTATAAAATTTACATATGTTTTGTGTCAAGCGTTTGTCCAAACAGCAGTCTTGTAACTCATCATCTTTGTGTCTTTGTACCAAACTCGTGATGTTTTTTTGGGGTCAACTGGTCATGCTTCTTGGTCAAATGGGTAATATTTATGCGTTTCCGCAAGTGTTTTCTGGGTTTGTTATGAATATGGTCGGAAACTTGGTCGGAAAAATCGCCGGAGCAAAAAGTCAAAAAGTCAATGGCGACTTGTCCTTATAATATTGCTAGCGACTTGTCATTATTCAGTCCAGATTCATTGAATCTTCTAAGCGACTTGTCTTTACAAGTCGTAGCGAGTTGTCTAAAAGTCAAATGGTCAAAAGCGACTTATGTTTATAAGTTAGCGATTTGTGATAACAGAAAATGCAGCGACTTGTCACAAAATGATAAAGCGACTTGTCTCTAATGCTGAAAGCGACTTGTTTCAAAATATGGTCAAAAGCGAGTTGTTTTTATAAAATATAGCGACTTGTGTCTACAAGTAGCGACTTGTGCCTACAAGTAGCGACTTGTGTCATAAATAGCGACTTGTCTGTTATGAAGTAGAAGATGAAGAAGATTATGACAAAAGACCAGCAAATACGTAAAGACTCATCGACTGCCAAACATCACCAACACTCATCTAAACCAACAACAACAACTCAATGCATCTAGACTCGACAAAAACCTCTTCTCATAATTGAAACAACAAGACTCAAAGATTAAAGGATAATACATTTATGATCTCTGAACTTGGTTGTGTTTCCACGTGTCAAGTCTAAACCATTAAAGGCTTTCACACAACTTCATCATCACAGATCTTGACTCAAAACAACTTATACGAAAATTAGATAAAATGAATGATCTCAGATGTTTTGGGGTTATTTCTGAAAGCACATCAAAGGTTCAAAACCCACGAACACTCTCATCACAGATCTCTACAAGTTAAAACTACTATGAAATACAACAACAAAGATCTCAGATTTCGTTGTGGGATAAAGATTGTTATGACCTTTTTCAGATCCATTCCACCACAAAGATTTATCATCATAGATCTATAATCTTTTGACAATATCCGAATTGAAAGAAATGTTTTCAACAATATTGTTGAAACAAATTCCTTGGCTCGTTAAATTAAAAATAATCAAAACAAAATCCGTGCTTATGTACGATTCATAGAAAGGGTTGCAACAATTTTGTTAAAACATTTTCTTAGCTCGTTTTTGATTCAATAACATTTAAAAGGGAACAAAGTTTACCTACCTGATTCTCATCCAAAGATCTTGAATCCGTCTCATATGAACCCACACCATCCCTGTGGCTGTGATGTCCATACTTTAGCCATCCCTGTGGCGTTAAAGACTGCCTCAAGCCATCTCTGTGGCGAGGCATATGATTTGGGATTGTTCTTATTATAAAGGCGGATAACCGTTGGTAAATTTTTGGATTTTTTAAATGATGTTTTGATTTATGATGGTTGCTGCGTACAGATGTGAAAAGAGGCGAATATTTCTGTGAGTAATTTTTTGGTTTGTGGAGGATTTTTAGGAGATGAGGCGGATGGAAAATATTTTACGGTTACTGAGTTTTGAGCTTAAGTGTGGTTATGTTGTATTTTATACCCTATTTTTTAGGGTTGGAATTATTACTAAACACAATGGGGCTTGTTATTCAATGTGGGCATGGGCTTTGTGTATTGAAATGGCCTTGGGTATATTGTTGGACATGAACCGAATAAACTTGGGCCTTGAACGTTCTATGCAAATGTATTATGGTCACTGCTAAAAGATATTGATCTGCGTGGACTAATTTTTGACATGAGACATTTTTTTTGATACTATTTGTTGACTTCTACTAGTTTGATGGAGTGTGTCTTCATGTGAGTAATTGAGTGGTACTGGGTGACTATGTGGACTGAGGTCAATGATTTGTTATTGGATCTAAGTTGTTTGTGAAACGGATATGCATCGGGTCTCAAGTGGTATTTTATTCATGGGTCGATTACACTTATTAGGATATTTGAGCTTCAATTTGGGAAAACTAATTAATCTTATAAATCGAATATTCTTGGGCGGCGTATTCACTTGGTGGGTTTTGATTATGAGATTTTCTTATGAGATTTGATGCTTTGATGAGATGATGAGATTCGTTATGTTATGAGGTTTGGCAATTTGGTATATACTCATTTACGGAGATTTTTATGTCACGGCTTGAAGTATTTATTGGAAAATGTTGACTACGGGGTTGTTTGTACGGTATTTCTCATTTGAATTTGAAGTGAGGTTTTCCGGGCGTGTTTACTTATTTCGTCTTCTTTCTTTCTACCCTTTCGCGAAGATGACTTGTTTGGGCATTTATAGAGGTGATAAAGACTTGGCTATTTAGTTACGTTTGTGATTCTTTCTCGATTAACCCACAACGTAGCTATCACTTCGGTGTCACGCAATTGAGGATATGTCAAGAGGTTTTGTATATTGGGTACACCGTTTCTTTTTCACAAGGATTAGTACAAGCTTAAGTAACAAATCTGGGGAATTCTACTTCATGTTCAAGTGTGGCATATCGGATTTACTTCACCAAATGGTCACAACAATTGCCGACAGAATTCGTGAATAATATGTTTACCAAAGTGTTTATTGGATGGTTGATGATATTGTTGATATTGGATAATGATCCGTTGATGAACCGCTGCATGTTCCCCTACAACAGATATTCACCGAAACCGAAGTTGTCATAACACAGTCAAGCTGATATTGTTTACGGTTTTGTCTTGATTTTGTAAAATCCCGCGAAAGAACCTATTTCTCGGTTTAAATCATAGACTTATAAAATCCCGTGATGATGGAACCATCCTGGAGAAAGGAAAGTGTATTTCGAGGTCTTATCCGATGTCGGTGCTACGCTTACTACTTCAAGAAGGGATAAAAGGGTGTACTTCATGAATTGGATCGGATATTCGCATGGCGCTTTGGTTATTACATGGTTTTACGGGGTTTATGTGCTTTTAACCATGGTCGGGATGAAAACCATTATCAAAGTTCACTTAAAACGTCAAAGGAGGCTAGATTTGAGGTTTTAATCAGAAAATGTGACAACGGCGTTAATTCACTATTATTTATTTGAGGTTGAAGTGAAATATCACGGGCAGGTGTACTTAGTATCTGAAGGTATCGGGGATGGTTGGATGAAGATTCTTCAAGATCCTTGTTAGAGCTTATTATCAAAAACAAAGACTTGGAAATCTAGTTGTTGTTGGGTGTCTTTTACCTTTTCTTTTACCACTTGGGGGAATTGGGCTCTTACCACCACAAAATAACTATCACTTTAAGGAGTTACATTGTAGTGCTCAAGGTCACATTCAATTGTGGATTTTCAAGAGGTGATGTACGTCTTATACTTGATGGTTGGTTGGATGAAGAGTATAGAGTACCTAGAGATTCAATGGAGGATGAAGTCTCGCACCGCTCTTTGCTACATATGTGCAAGTTTAAGTCATAAGTTCGGGTTGTTTTACTTGTGGTCAAATTCATCATATTGGGTTTTCCATCACCGTCACTACAAAGAGCCTCTTGAATGATAATGGGGTTGATCACATGTTTGCCAAGAGTAGATGAAAAGAGAGATTATGACGTATGAACACAACAGCTCATGCCTCGTACTCTAAAGAAAAGAAAAGTGTACGCTTCAAAGGCGCTTTATCTTCAAAAGAAGAGAAATCTTCTTATGATGTATGAACACAACAGCTCATGCCTCGTACTCTAAAGAAAAGAAAAGTGTACGCCTCAAGGCGCTATCTTCAAAAGAAGAGAATCTTCTTATGACGTTTGAACACAATAGTTCAAGCCTCGCTCTCTAAAGAAAAGAAAAGTGTACGCTTCAGTGCGCTTTATCTTCTGAAGAAGAGAAATCTTCTTAATATGACCATTCTCATCAACATGCTTCATGCTTTTTCCAAGCGCTTCAGTCATCAAGTGAACCGAACTACTTTTGATTGTATTTTTATTCCACTTGCTCAATTATAATGATGATGGCGACATCAGATGCTACCTTTGAGGGGGAGAAGTGTGAATATACTACATTTGTTGAAGATATTCACTTATTTAATCAATAATGGCATCTCCGTATGCAATTCTTGAGGGGGAGAAGAAGTATGATAATTCTGCATAGTTGAGTTACATTTGAGAATATATGGTCAATCGGCTCCTAACTCATGTAAGAACCGAGCTTCTTCTTATCGGATCATATTCACATGTAGTTTCTTTTTAAGAGCCGTTGGTTGACATCTTCATACGGACTGATGAGTGTAATGACAAAGTGCTTCTAGTTGCTGGGCTGATTTCTTTGATGAACATCTTTTTGTTCTTGTTTGATTGGGAGGGATTTTAGTTAAGGGGATTTGCTATTTCAAAGTTAACGGGAATGCATTTGGTGAGTTGAAGATGTTGATTTTCTATTCCCCAATTGGACAATCTTGAAGAAGGTCGAGTCTACAGTCGGTTCTACATTTTCTGCTGCATGTTAGAAGACTAAAGACGAGTTGCATTTGATTATCTAAAGACTTCTTCTTAATCTGGGCATTTTTCAAACAGATTGTCGGTTTAGGGGAGAGACTAATTGGGGGAGAGTGAAATGTCAGATTTAATCCCTATTTAGACTTGCTCATATTCTTCAGCAAGTTGATTCTCACAAAGATTAAAAGTGGTCTTCTCAAAAAGATTTCAAGTATTTGGGCTGATAAGATGTTGTTGATTCAAGTGTCAAAACCAAAGAAGGGGTTAGGTCACTAGTTTTACAACACAAGCTTATAAGAGAAAGAGATGAAGGCGGATGAACAAGCTAAACACACACACACACACGTATAATATGAAACGGTTATGCAAAAGAGTGAATGAGAGAATAACTTGAACAACCAACCTCAAATGAGGGTTTACAATAGTTTATATAGGCAAGGAGCTAGGCAACACCCTCTCCTTCCCTATTCCTTATTGGGCTTGGGCCTCACTTATGGGCCTTCTACATAAGTCGGACCTTAAACAAACATAAAGGCCATAATAAAGCTACCTATTACATATGAAATATAAATACTTGAAATATCGCTTAGAGTGATTCCAACAATCTCCCTCAAGTATATATGAATGTAAACGGTGAAGGCGTTGATGTAATAGTAGTCGTGACGCCTTCCGACATTCTTCTTTCTTGTGAGAGGAATTGTCTTGA
This sequence comes from Chrysanthemum lavandulifolium, assembly GCA_022545495.1. Classification (NCBI taxonomy): domain Eukaryota; kingdom Viridiplantae; phylum Streptophyta; class Magnoliopsida; order Asterales; family Asteraceae; genus Chrysanthemum; species Chrysanthemum lavandulifolium. The sequence continues at coordinate 239,290,368 of CM040240.1, forward strand.
TTCGAACAATCTCCCAAAGGTAGAGAGATCGTTATCTTTGAGCGCTTATGCTTTGACGCCATCTTTAACTTTGTTCTTTGATCATTGTTCTTGTGGTGAAAGTGATAGTATGTTGTTGTCTCGCATCACCGCTTTCAGTTCCGCTTCACGCTCCAAAGGTTCCACGCCATTCTTCAACATGCTCACACGCCTATGACGTTGGAAATCAATATCGATGAAGTTCTTTAAATCTTTATCTTTGTAGATTCTTTGGTTTGACGAAGAATCATTCGACGGTTGTGTTGCTTTTGAATAGAACTTCCATTAGTGATGATGTTGGCGTGAGCATGAGAAGAATCAAGACGATCATCCCGCCCCGAGCTTCCATAAGAAGAAAACATTGCAAACGGTTAGTAATAAGCGGTTTCCAGACTTACAAGTTTGAACTTCGAGAGTGTTAACAAGATAGTGTGAAAACACAACTCTAATTTTACAAAGGCCGCTCTCGAACCGGAGTCCCACAAGTGAGATAACGCGATGTACCAAATACATCTACAGCTCGATGAGTCGAGGTACACCAAGCATCACCTCACGATCAGACCGCTTGAGACACACCCGCGTAATCCACGGGAGTTACCGGCGACCGCCGCCGTGGTCGTTTGATGTTGACCGGCAGAGTTTCCATTCAATCACCGAGGATCACAGATGTGAACCTCTCATAAATGTTCTCGATGATTGCTAAGATCCGTGAAGGACTCGATATGAACCATCGAATCATCAAGATCTTATTTGTTGATCAACAAGTGATTAAATGTCAAGTGTTCCTAAGAGATCTTTGATGAATCTCGTGGCTCTAGACTCAATAGTGCTTTTGGTTTTCCCGAGTGGAGACTAGGAGAGGGTCTCCTTCTTCAATACCAACGATCTCTAAGAGAAAGCCAATAGATTATGTAGGGTTCCCGTGAGAATGAAACAAGCTTCGCTGAGAGAAACTTGAGTGGCTAAGAAGGTTTAGTGCATGCGCCATCGGGTCCATGACGACTTTTAATCTTCAATACCGTGTCACTAAGTGACAACCAAGAGTATATGAATTGAACCCTGTCCGCCTAAGTTGAATAACTGAGGGCTATTTCTTTTCACCCTTTACTTTACATTTCTTTTGATTCTTCAACTCCTTCTTTCTCCGATTCTCATTTTCTCCTTTTATAATCATTCCTAAGGACTTCTAACACTAACTAATGGTAGTGTCCTTGGGTAGATCCTCCGCTCAAGGATCATAGGACTGTTATTCCTAACCTTAGTCACCTTATAACTCCATGACTAACCTATGTTTGCCATTATAACCATCGTAAGTTAAAATATCTCTCAAAGGGTTTGTAAATGAAAACATGTTTGAACCACAAAGAGAGATAAGTTTTGCATAAATACCCCTCCACATGTGCTTAATAGTTTTAATGGTTAAATGCACAAAGAGGAAAGAGCGCGACTTTTGAATTGATTCACTCAAGATAGACAATCTCCGCGAGACACGGTTACGTTGAATAGTTAAAGAGATACATTGTCGCCTTTTAGGTGACAACTAGCTCTAATAACTATCTTGAAGGTGTAGACAAACCTCGAAAGGTTGTCATACCCGCGAGTTCATGTCTATCAAGAGTTTCTAATGGTACTTTCTACTTGGACAAGTCCTTTCATGAGACACGCTTACATCACTAGCGAACTAGCTTGAAATTATTACCCGTCCAGACAAGTCTTTTCGAGTTACTAACAGCTTTAGTACCGCAATTCAGAGGTTAAGTCCGAGGTACACGATTCATTTGCATTTTGTACAACATATTTCTTATCACATAATTTTCTCCCTCAAAATGGCATATAAGATGTTATTTTTGAAACATTTTGAGAATAAATATGACCATTTTGAGTGTTATGGAAGAGTGACCATCGTGAACAATTTGTGAACAAAGTTTTCATCAAATACCCCTCAACTAGTGATATAAACGGTTGAGGTTTTGAAATCATATGGGAAGTACTTGTCTTTTGAGCAAAACCTTGAAAATGAAAGGTTTGATAGGTTTTACTCAAAATAAGAAGCTTTCGCCTTTTATAAGGATTGTGGCACCGAGGCGCACTACGTGGTCCTTTCTTGACCATTACGGGTTGTACATCGTTATGTGTGCACAAGCCATTCACATATATAATCATACATCCAAAATCATATGAAGGAAACAATTCAAGGGTACCAGAAGTGCAAGTGATGTTCCTGTGAGCGCGCATGTATGCTGAAAGCCGGTGATGTTTCTCCGGTCGACCACCAACATAGCTCTCCAAGCGCTCGAATCGATCCCTTCGAACAACCGCTCATCAATCATGGTGATGATCCTTCTCACATCCCTTCTATCCCGAGAGTTCCAGCTTAGATTCCCAACCTTCAAGCGATATCCTTCAATCTGACGCCAATCCATCCCTAACCATCTTCAAGGTATGATCCCGAATTTATGGAGCTCACTACACGCCATTAAGCGCTTCGCAAGTTCACCGCGTAAACAATGCCGAAAGGTTTGTCGATGAGCGTAAGTTGTTTGAGCCGGTTGATGTCGAAGATCAAGTCGTGGTGGAGTGAAGTTTACACGCTTCGATATGATTCAACAACCATCCGGATATCTTCGACACGCTCTTTGATCACAATGCGCCTAATGAAGATGAGAACCGACTTGATAAATTCACGCTGAACTTCAATGAGAATTGTCTCATACGACCGTCGTTTTTGGCAAGGTACAAGTCTTCGATGTCGCTGAGGACAAGTTCTCAAAGTCACCGAGAATTCATAGTCCTGCTCATCTTGTCGCTTGACTATGATATTCTTCAAGAATGTGTAGTCCCACTTAGACTTGAGATCAATGTGTTTGATGGCCACGATGTCCTTTGAGCAATACACTTCATGTTGAGACTTCAACCAGCAACACAGAGTAGATTCTTCGCGCTCGTGCCAATGATGAATCCCATACAATGCATCTTGGTCGATGCTTGCACGCTGTCGAAAACAAGTGATTTGCACGCCTCGATAGCTATGCGCTTGAGTAAATAGTCACTGGAATGGAAGAGTCAATGATGTAGCGATTTTCGAACCATCGCCACCATGGAGAAGAAATTCCGTGTCTTTGTTGAAGAAATATCCAAGGGAACCTTGGTTCATCCGTCACCGATTGTTGGTAGAGGTTTGGTCCAACAAGGTAATATGGAGGGTTGTTCCGCTTAGTGAAGTCGATGTTTGCTTCGGGTTGAGCCAATCCATGTTGTTAGACATGGCTCGAGCAATGTTTTCAAGGTGATATTCAACCTCGATTGCACTTTCCGAGCTGTTTTTTCAAAAGAAGGAATGCGCCATTCTTGATGCGCTCAACTCGGATTTCGCCATCTTCTTCACACGGAATCTTTCTTGCAAGATTTTGCATGCTCCAAGGTACTACCGCTCACCAATTCTTGACCTTCTTCGTGGTAGGAGTGTCGTTAACAAGAGTAGCAAACCAATCAAATTCGCAGCTTTATCGTCATCAAGCCATGATACGACGTCATTCGTAGTCGCTTTCTTCTTCTTTTTGAAGGTTTTGATGATGATTGTGGTTTCGCACTTGTTTAGGTGAGGTGGGTTGTTGTCGGGCTCAAGGACCTCTTCATCGCCACCACCCGTACTCTCAAAGTAGTCACCGCTTTATGAGTCGTGGTGGTAACTCGAATCGTCCCGAGGTTTATCAAGAGAAGACCGAGGTGATGGAGACTTATGTTGAGAAGAAGTCCGATGTGGAGGAGGTGGCATAGATGTAGATTGACCGATCGCTCGACGCTTAGGTGCGAGTCCTTATCCTTATCATCGCCATCTCTTGGTCGCTTGGATTGAATGGTCGACTTTGCATGATGATCCGAGTTGATAGTCAAGTAGAATTTCAAAAATTTAGCTTCATCCAAGTAAACGCCCGCATCTCTTTGACATTTGCATCACAAGTTTAGCGATTAACCTCGTATTCGTAGAGATCGCCTTTTTTGCCATTGTATGTTTAACCAATGCTACGATGTTAAAGTGAGTTGTCCGAAAATACTTTTGTCACACCGGGACAAAGGTCGAGAAGAAACTTGTGGGTTTGTTCTCTTGTCGACTTCTCCAGCCCTTTTGGACTTTTGGAACGATATCCTCAAGGTACTTTTGAGTGTAACCTTCAATCATTTCATTTAGTTCCCCCGACGATGACTTCTCATGAATTCTCGAATAGCTTTCCTATCTTTCCGCATCTCGTCATTCTCATCATGTAAGTATCGCATTTGTTCAAGATACCAATTAAGTTTTCTTTGAAGCATGTCCTTCTTTCTAACTTGTTTGACAAATTTTCACAATTCTTGCATGTGTTTGAGAAATCCAAGATTTAGGTGGTTTCTTCACGGATTTGGATGATGATCCGTTGACTTAGTTGATGGTGGTGGTGATGAATGAGATGAAGAGTCCGATGATGAGGAGACATGAGGAGACTTCATGTCCTTAGGAGTTTCGAGGTTTTCCTTTGAGTGAGTTGGACTGCCTAGAAGAAACTTTGTATAATCATCCTCGCCATCCTTAGACTTTTCTTTCTCGCCTCGCTTCTCAAAATCATACACAATGGTGTCTTCAACAGCGGTTGTTGTTGCGTAAGAGTGGTGGCACCGCATCCCTTATCGGGTTGATTAACCGCATCGATCCGGAGAGGAGCAAGCAAGACCACTTGATCCTCCGGCCACCCATTTGATCTTTAGCAAATTCAATGCCTTTTGAATGTGTCGGACGCTAGAAACTTTTTCCGTATGATTTATCCAATTGCTCTTCTTCTTCTTCTTCGAGCTCTCATCATAAGGTACAATAGCCGAGTCTTCCTTTTCTTGGACAAATGGAGGACTTGGAGGTTTTGTCACCGAGGTGTGTTTCGTTGCAGCAGTGAGTAATGAACCTCTTCATCCGCCCCAGATCTTCGTAGCTCTCATCCCTAAGTTGTCTTTGAGGTTCAAGTGTGGAATAGGTTCGCTTCCTTTACGGAACAATCCTTTTAGAAGGAGCTTTCCTTTAGGAACCTTCCTTGACTCACGTAACTTGTTGTGCTTCCTCGCACTTCCTCTTCTCGGTTCTCCGACAGTGTTCCGTAAGATTTTTCGTCAAGATGACCAACTTTGCCTTGTCTAACCGCCTCCAGATATCTTTTGTACGCTTCGAGCTCGACATCTTCGCTAGAAGGAAATCGGCAAGACAAAGACCTTGTTTCTTTGTGGACGCTTCCTTGATTCTAACAGAGAGAATAGGTTCCGCCAACATGTCGTGATTGTCGGGGTCATTGAGCCTTTTGGGAATATCGTGATGAAGTCCAAGTGCTCTCTCATCAACAGCTTAGTATATCCGATGTAGGAATCTTTGAGCCAAGTTTGTTGAGAAATGACATCATGTCATCCCAAATCGAGCTTCAATAGCGATGTGTTTCATGTTGACGAATGCCCAAAATATTTGCGCTCTATGAGCTTAGGATGCTCATAGCCGCTATCACGACCGTAAATGACTTGGTGATGATCATGTAGAGTGTTCTCCATGGTTGAGGAATACTCTTAAGCTCTACGAGAGTGCTTGGTGATTACCCCGTAGCCTCATCATAACCGATATTGATTAAGAATTGAGAGTTAACTCTTCAAAGTGTGTGGCATAAAGTTTGGTTGGATTGACTTCAGAATAAGGAGAGCAAATTTCTTAAGTCTCGCAGTGTAATAGTGACTTGTTTGTGGTTCGTAGTCACCACAAAGCAGCCCTTCCTTTGACCCTTTCCATAGTGTTCCGTAACTGCTGGATGTAGATCTCGTGAATGGTTGCAGAGTGAGTAAGCATGTTCGATACGGATGAGTCCTCGTAATATCGATAGCAATAAGACATGAAGATTCGTAGCAAGTGAGGGTGTCAAAGTCAACACGGAGGTTATTCTTTCCTATCTTCATTGGATAGCCATGAGGATAGATATCAAGAATGGAGAGAACTTCGTGCATCCACATTCATTTGTTCACCATGTCGTGATCTCAAATAACATTAGCCAAAAGAACCAACATATCGAAGACATAATGTTAGTCAATGTAAGGTCTTATTGTCTAGTTATTGAATGTATAGTGATAATGATTGTTACGAGTCCTAAGTCACTTGTATGTTCAATAGTTCAATGCTATCGTGAAATGTTTCATGAGTTAGTTAACTTTAAGTTTTAAAGTTTATTTTATCACTTATTGTTCACAACATATCAAACGATTTAAGTTTATTAGTGACATTTTGGATTCGTGATGATATGATTAGTTTATTTACAAGTTTGTACAAGTAACAATTCATCATGAAGGTCAATCCAGGTTGCGTAGTTTTGGCAAAGTTATGCGAGACAGTGTATGATATATGCTTAGGCGAGACTTACGCCAGAATCCTATCTTACGCGTAAGAAATGTTACGCGAGGAAAAAGAGTCCTTATGCGAGAGCTTATGCGTAGGCATATATTATCCTTACGCCGTAAGGCTACCGTAAGAGTTTGACCTTGCGCGCAGGGTCATCACACGCATATCCTTCACAGTGATACGCCGTAGTCCATTGTAGAACCTGTTTAGAAGCTACGCCAGAAGACAAGTCTTACGATAACAAGCTACGCGTAAGGTGATCCTTATGCGAGATTAATAACCACCTTGATTCTCGAATGTTACGTAGCAAGCCCGAAATAAAACATCATATCATCAAAGTTAAACACATATCATTCATTTTATCAACAAAACATGGTATGAATCATTCATATGCGCTAAGCGTAGAAGTCATACGCTGTAAGTCAAAACCCTAAGGGTTGATGAATTACGCGAAGTTTTCTAACCATAGGATTTGCACCAAACTTATTCTCGTAGTTCAAGAGAGTTGTATGAGCTTATATACCAAGTATTAACATCTAACTCATGGTGAATCAAAATACCCAAACTTATGAACCTTAAACCCTAATTTCAAAATCAATTAATCGTGTTTCGGTAGTTATAGAGCAAGGATATGATTAATTCAACATCATATGAACATAACCCAAAGAATATTTAGACCAAAACACTTCACATTTGGAAGAACCCAAATCCACGATAAACCCTAAGTTTCAAAATCAATCAATTCATGTTTCGGGTAAGATTTGAGGATAAAGATATTATCATTGATGCTAAAACACGCTTTGAAACAATCTTTTAACCATTAAACACACATCTTGATTATGTGTTCATACGCATATGCGAGAACACAAAACCAAGATTATACATCTTTTGACCGTTGATTCACGTAAAAATCAAAACCAAGGTTTGAAAACATGTTAAGATTATGAAACAACTTACAAGATGATGATCCAAAACACGATTTGAAGATTGATTCTTATGCGAGGATATGTTTGGTTGATAGTAATAAATGAGAAGAGTTAAGTTAGGTGGAGGTTTTATTTAAAATAACTTTAAGTTTTTGACAGCTTTGGTCCCTCCACCTTTTCCATTTTCATCCAAAGCCTTTTAACTTCCAATTTTGGTTACCAAATGAAGATTTTAGAAAACTTGACGACACTCCCCCGACTTGAGAAAATAATGAAAGGTTATTAATTAAAGTCCGAGGAGTGTCAATGAACCGTGAAATTTACCACCATTTGTAAAAGAATCAACCGAGATGTGATAACATGCAAGTACACGATGTTTTGAAGCGCTTAATGGATTATTTTCTCCCTCAACACTTGATCGGAAAATACCGAATTTTGAAAGATAAAAGTGTTGACGGAAGAAATGTACTTGCCATGTTGAAAGAAATGTAGATTGGGAGAATATTTTTGTTGTTTTATCCGATTTTATATTTTTGTATTTTGTTTTGAAAATTTATTTACAAAAGATGTTTTGGTGTTTGATGTGTTTTAAGACTGCTTTAAGAGGTCATCCAATTCCTCTTGAGTCAAACACCTCATACCAATTCGTGGACCAACTCATTAAACCTAGCGGAGGCAAGGCTTTGGTGAGCGATCCGCCAATTGGTATTCAAGACCACAAAGTATAATTCAACTGCACTGCTCCACATGGTCCTTGATGAAATGATAGCGAGATCGATGTGCTTTGATTTCGAAAATCGAATCGAGTTGCACGAGATTGCAATGGCACCGATTGTCGCAAAGACATCGGATTCTCAAACACATAACCATAGTCTTTGAGTTGTGTTCTCATCCAAATGACTTGAGCACAACACGCGACATGGCTACATATTCTCGCTCGCTTGATGACAATGATGTACAATCCTCGCTTTTTGATTGCCAAGACACCGCTTATCACCGAGAAATTGTAGAGCTCTCAAGTACTTTTCCTCGAGTCTAAGCATCCCGCGTGATCGCCCCAAAAGCTATTAGTTCAAAACCGTAATCCTTCTGATACCGATCCCCAAATTAATGGTTCCTTGATGTATCGGAGGATTCTTTAGCCTCGTAGAGGTGGGTTTCAGCTTGGTCGCGATCGATAACGGAGCATAGATAAACCAAAAAGACAATATCGTCTCGCTAGTCGTTAGATACATGAGAGACCCAATAATACTTCGTATTTGGTAGGGTCAACCAATTTCCCATGTAAATCAAAGATCTAATTTCTTGGTATGAGCCATTGGTGTGGCATAAGTATCACAGTGTTCATTCCAAATTTGTTTAACAATTCAAGGGCATATTTGACCGACTCAAGAAAATACCACGGGTGATTGATGAACTTGCAATCCTAGAAAGAACGTAAGTTCACCCATCATGGACATTTCAAAATTTTTCTTCATGAGTTTTGCAAAAGCGATTGAAAACTTTTTATGTGTTGACCCAAAATGATGTCATCCACGAATTTGAACAATTAAGATGTGTGCCCCGTGATATTGTATAAAAAGAGTTGGGTCAACCGAGCCTTTGGTGAAATTATTGGCAATGAGGAAAGATGATAGCTTATCGCACTCATGCCCGAGGGGCTTGTTTGAGACCATAAAGAGCTTTGTTCGCTTTGTAGACATGGTTCGGGAACTCGTGATCAACGAATCCATCCGTTGGTCGACATAGACCGCTTTTAAGTTGTCCATTGAGAAACGCCGCTTTGACATCCATCCGATAGACCGTCATGTTCATATGAGCCGCGAACGCGAGAAATATCCGAACAACCTCAAGACGAGCAACCGAGCAAAAGATTCTTCAAAGTCTATTCCTTCTTCCCGACGATAACCCTTAGCAACTAGACGTGACTTGTTTCGATGACATTCCTTCAAAGATCCAATTTGTTTTTCCAAATCCATTTTAGACCAATGACGAGACCCTCGCTGGTCTTTCAACCGCCCCCATACTTCAAGACGCTTGAATTGGTTGAGTTCTTCCCGCATGGATTCAATCCAGCTTGTCTTTTGTCATTGCATCCTTAATGTTTTTAGGTTCGATTGGCGATGCGAGTGCATAAATGCAAAGTGTTCACCATCCGAGCGAAGACGTTGTCTCGTAACGATCGGTTGATTCGGGTTGCCAATAATGTTAGCCGAGGATGGTCTTTTGTCCATCTATGTGTAGAGGGTTGATGTTGGTATACATTGTGCGATTCGAGGATTCAAATGGTTTGTTGAAGATTCCGCAACATCCGTGCAAGCAGCCTCATTGGCAAACGGGTCAAGAACGATTTGGATCAAAATCGCAGCGGGGTACTTCATTCGTAATATCATCACCGGTTCATCATTGTTGGAAGCGTGTGTTCAACTCTGTGTTGGAGTCAATTGGTGTAGGTGCATCTTCAACAAGAGTTGTTGTAGCAGTGTATCGTATAGGAATATTATCGTTGTGCAATGGAACAATGGATACACCAGAGCACGCTCATCAATATCATCACGTAACGTAGGAGCAAATAACCTTCCATTTGTTGACGAGTTAATGAGGGCTTTCTTCACCGATGATGGGGTTGAGGAAGTTTAAACGGTTGTGACCGGTTCTAAGTCATATACTCGTAAGCCATTTCCGTGAGTTCATCGAAATGAGCATGAATCGCTTCCATTACCTCCTTAGTTCGACGATTCCGATTCGAAACCTTTAGAATTGTCACAAGATCCAATAAAGACTCCAATATCGCCTTTGGCTTTGAGCTTTCCAAAATCATCACGATCATTATTCGGATAGCAAAGGGATCCAAATACATGAAAGTGTTTGAGGTTCGGTTTATAGTTGTGACAAGCTCAAAAGGTGTTTTGTTGTATGCTTTGTGATCATAGAACGGTTTTGAGTATAGCATGCAGATACAACCGCCCATAAGTAACCGAAGTTTAGCATTGATTAACATTGTTCTGCAGCCCACTAACGCTCGGTTTCGCTTTTCAACAACTCCGCTTTGTTCGTGTGTCCGCAATAGATGTTTGATGTCAATTCCCACTTTCTCATAAAATTCACGAAGGGTTTTGTTAACAAATTCAGCCTTTGTCTGCTCGATGATTCCGACGGTGTTGCGGAGTCGAACTCAGATCTTTGTGAGAAAGGTGATGATCATTTGTGGAGCTTGGTCTTTGCTACGAAGAAAGTAGACCCAAGTCCATCGTGAGTAGTCATCAACAATTACTAAGATGTAGCGCTTGCCATTGATCGCTTGCACGCGATCGGGCCACACAAATCCATGTGAAGAAGATGAAGCACATGTCGAGAGTCGGTTCCACCTTTGAAGGAAAATGAGCACGAGTGCTTTTCCCTTGTTCACAGTCGAGCAAAGGTGATCTTTGAATACCGGAATCGGGGAGTCCTTCAACTAGTTTGTGTCGAGCAAGGTTGGTGATGGTTTGAAAGTTTAGATGTGAGAGACGACGGTGCCATAGCCATGATTTTGTAGATGTTGCCTTTGAAAGTAAGCAAATGGGAGAGGAAGCAACCATGTCTTGCATAGAGATAGTGTAGAGACTAGAATTACGCGAGCCGATATAAGGTCGCTTCCTTGTAGATCACGAATGAAACAAGTTTTCTCCCGAAAGCAACCTCCAAATCTCCATCACAAAATTGACCCATCGAAACAGACAGACCGAGGCCTTCCACATAGTAAACCCCGCCGATTTCGATGTTCCCATTAACATAATCTCCGTAGCCCATGATGGTCGCGGTGATCGCTCCCGAACTGACAAAGCAATGAACTTTGCAATAAAGTTTGATAACAGCTTAAGGTTGCTCGTCATGTGTCGGGAACATCCGCTATCAACAATCCAGAATGATCTCAGATCACCGACATTACACACGCATTTACACGATGGAATAGAAGTAGATGTGGAACCCAAATGTTAGAGGGTTCCAAGCGTATATGTTAGACATACACACATTTATAATTTTAGGCATCCATTTAAATCCTAGTGTGTTATATATCCATTTCGCCATCTATAACTACTCTTTGCTTTAGTCTTAGTGAAAGCACTAGGTGGTACTACATTCTTAGGAGGTGAAGCGAGCTACCGTGATAGCAATGGTTGCCTTAGAATCTAAAGATGGTGGTTTACCAAGCACGCACTTAGAATGATTAGTGGGCCTAGAGGTATTCCGATTCTTAGGATTCCGTAATCTAGAGATTATAGCTTTAGCAACACATTTGTCATGACAATCGAATTCATACTCTTTGACAAATATCACAAGGTGCATCGATCAATATCAAAGGTACTTAACGGTTTAGCATTCGTTACATCACTATTTCTATTACATTTGCCGACGCAACATCTATAGTGGAAGTAACATGAGTTTTATTCGAGTCCTAGGGTGTTCTTCTACTTTAGCATTCCTTATTGATCTTTTCTTAGGTCGCAATTTCTATTCTTCGCTTGAGTGCTCCTAGGTCGTGAAGTGCGGACGCTTGGAAAAGATGCAACTATTCCTGCTTCAGAGAGGGAAACACATTAGCAACTTGTGATTTGGCAAAGGGGAATTCTAGGTTCACGATTACTAAGTGTGACTGGTGCTAATCTCTTAATCACAAGGCGGGAGTTGTTCATACTTTCCTAACATTTCCGTAACTTAGAGATGGTGTGAATCGATCTTGATTTTCGTAACTAATATTACCAAAGAAAATTCATGACTTCTAGTAGTGTGAGCAAGATAGTGATCAAGTTCATTAGATGCTTCATCTCGAGTCTTTTGAGTAAATCAAATATGACACCATATTCTGCTTAACTTTTAAAAGTTCTTGTTCATATTTTGAGATTTGACTTTTCAAAGACACGCTTTGATCATCCAGCTGCTCAATTTTAGGATCAAGATTTTGCACTCAATTGAGCGATTTTCTTTGAAAACTAAGTTGATGGTTGTGAATATCTTTTCACACCAATGAAGACGACGCTTTGCATTGTAAATTTCGTGTAATCGCTTATTTTCGCTTTTAAAGACTCGATCCAAGCACATTATCGGTGTTTTCAACAAGAATAACAGCTTCAACAATATCGCAGAGATATGATCGATGCATATGGCAACGAATAGAATAGCACAACATTATGGATATCAAGACGATAACATCTTCCAAGAGTCGATCAACATCTTTTCTCAACAGCTTTTTTTGCTTTGTGTTAGTAATAGATGTTTCGCTTTCTCGAAAACGCTTTTCATTACCCCAAGTTCCTTATGAAAATCCTTTTCCTGTGCAATTGCACAACTTTTCAAGTTTTTAACATTAGGTAAAAGATTTTTCCAAAAATGTCTCTTTGTTCTCGCGCCAGGCGATTGAAAATGTTCAACTTTGATTTCGATCGATATTCTATCTCATGTTGTAAAATTTTGAGGTCACCATGAAAATGTCAAAATATCAAGAATTTTTCGATTTTCAGTTGTGAGTTTACTTCGCTAATGGAAGGTAAAGGACCATAAGTTTGTGCAAAGACTGCTTTGGGATTAACAATAGAAGACTCGTGTGTTTTGATGATAACCCTTGGTGTGTTAGAAGAATCCGCTGGTGTGACGAAGTGACCGCTTTTATAATTAAAAGGTTTGTTGTAAACAACATTTTTAATTTTGATCGACTCGCCTTCGCATCTAATTCCTCTTGACGATGGTATTCAACAACACTCATGACAAGATTATCAATTTTGTATTCTGCACCGAAACTTCGTGAGTTGGTTTGAATGTTTTAGTGAAAGCTTTGGTTTGTAATCGCCTAGATTTTTCCATATCCATTTGGATTAGGTTTTAAGGTAAACTTTTCAATAGTCATATCGATTCACCATGTTTGTAAACAATGCTTTAAACTCTTTAAGTTTGTTTTGCAAACCGAGAATTTCTCAAGAAGGTCATCTACCCGATTCGTTGAATGCTTTTTGTATGCGAGAACTGCTTTTGACAATTTAACAACTCACCTTTTAGCATTTTGATTTTCCAAGGTGAGAGCGTTAATTTGCTTTTTATGTTCATGTTTCGCTTGTTCTAATTCGACAACAAAGCATTCTTCGAGGCGGCTAGATCACGATCCGTCTCTAAATATTTTTCGCTTTGATGAGATTTTGCAAAGCGGCTTCAAAACCTTTTTCACGGTTTTCTTGAGTTTTGAAAAGTTGAGTTGCATTTGTAAACATTCAAAATCCTTGGTTAACAAAGGCATTTTTACTTTTTAAGGATTGATTTAATGCATAACATTCCTCCATTTTGATTTTATGGTCTTGAATTAACCGAGCAAAATCCGGATGAGGCAACAGATCATCTTGTTCAACGCGAGTCTCAACATGATCATTCTTTAGATCCTCAAGTACGACCACGGAGTCAATTTGATTATCAAAGGAAACCATGAGGTCATCTTGATCGCCAAATGTAACTACAGGTTAACTTGAAAATCATCGAGAAGATGTAGAAGACTATTTTGAATACCCGATCCGCGCTTGATTCGTATATTGGCGGAGATATTAGTTCGTATATGATGATGGTTTGTTCGGCACTGAGACAAGCCATCGTTGTCATACACGGGCCTCAGATTACCATGTGCACTCATGCATATTAGCCATCAACATAACAAATGATTCGCCGCAAATCCTCCATATCATCATCCGAGTCTCAGATCCGCCATAAAGCTCGTTTTGTCCGTGAGAGATCCACCACCTTCATCCTTAAGAGCCAAAAGTAAGGCCTCTTTGAAATAAGCACCGCCCCTAGTCCTTGGCTTTGGGCATGCATTAGCCAGTGTCCCTTCTCATTGCGCTTGTAGCATCAAGACCATTTAACCGATTCTGAGCATTTCCTGCTCCACCACTTGAGCTCATTGTTATTCCTACCCACAAGATTAAACCCTTGACCACCGCCCATCCGACGACCATAATCACGATTCTCAACTTCAACACGCCCATTGTTCACAACAAATTGAGTCCGTGTGTTAGATGAGGAACGAATACGATTGTTGGATTTGTTGGTGTAACGCCAAAAGCATTAGCAATCATCACAAATCCTTGTTGCAATGCTTCGAACGGATCTGCTTCCTCGAGCTTCACCGACATATGCTTGAGCATTGTTGCCGTATGGAACCAATTGATTTTGTTGAGGTTGAGGTTGTTGCCGTGAAGGTGTGTTGGAAGCAGCTTGGTTGAGTTGTCGGTCGAGAGGATAATTCGCTGAGCATATAAGGCAAGTTGTTGATTGTCCGTTGTGATCGCTTAGCAATTTGAGCACGGAGAATCCTTTCCCGATCAACTTCCTTCTCATGAGGCTTCAAGTAATCGTACAACAATCCATAAGTAGAATGATGCATATTCTTCGCTTGACGGAGAAAAATGACATACTTCTCCCATTCGACCAAGACTACTCAGAACTTAGTATTCACCGCAATTCTTGGCATGATGATGTTGTGTTTATCCAAATCATTGATGATGTCTCGAAAATCGATGATGATATGACTCGAGTGTCTCTCCGTGTTCAATCATGAAGTGTTCATAAGCCAAGTAAATTTTGGATTCCAAATCCTCCCGATTGAGTACCGATCCTTCCATAAGAAGACTAATATGATCCCACATCTTTTGTGCGCTTTTGAGCATCAACACTACGAAGAATTGGGTTTGGTAATCCTAAGAGGATGTATTCCATTGCAAGTTCATCACCTTCATAGTGTAGAAGTTCAGAGGATTTAAATCGCAATGAGCAATGTTGGTTTGTTCATCTCGTGGAACAAAGCAGCTGATCTCCTGCACAATGACGAGAGGCATCTCAAATGGACCTTCCAAGATAACCTTCTTTAAGAACTTTCCATGTGGCTTCTTCGCATCACGTAACCTAAAGAACCTTATCACCCATTGATCGTAGTTTCGGAGTGAGCATTGGAGGTCTATCAAGTGATCCACTTTCATGAATTGATTGTTGGTCGCTTAAAGCTTCACACATCTTTGCAAACCAAGTGGGTTCCTTCATAGTGCTTCGTGATGGATGTTGATTGAAATCGCTTGTGTAGGGTTGAGCTTGAAGGTTTGGTTGTGGTTGAACCATTTGTGGTTGTGGAATTGCACCAAGTTGTGGAGTATGTTGTCGATTAAATTGTTGTTGATAAATTGCTTGTTGTTGATTCCATTGTTGATGTTGTGGAGTTAATTGTTGTTGTTGTTGATGATTATAAGTGTGAGGAAATAGTTAGAGTATGGTGGTTGAGACATGATGATAAACTTGTGTAGTAAGAATGGATCTTTGTAGTCGAATGAACCTTTGTTGATGAAGTATCCTTAGGCGAGAAATGACAAGAACCAAGTAGCACTTATGCGTAAAACACCAAAAGTTACGCGTAACAAGAATAGTTACGCCAGAGGATTTAGCTTACGCGAAGGTGAGAAAAGACTAAAGTTATGCGTAAATGAAGTTAGGCGAGAAAGTTAGGCGAGGATTACCTTATGCGTAGGATCAGGTCTACGCGTAAGATGAATCTTAAGCGTAAGATTTTCACGCGTAAGCTTTATGCTTGCCGTAAGATTGTGGTTTTATCTCAAGTGATCTTTACACTTCACAAAGGCAAAAGATATCCAAAGTCGACGATTTTCGCACTTATCCAAGTAAGAAAACACGGAATAAACCAGAAATTGAAGATCAAGCCAGAACAAAGTTACGCTTAACTACTCAGAAACTAGGGTTTTGATACGCGTAATCCTACTCGTAAGAATGATTTTGTCCAAAGATGTTTCTAAACCGCTTTTGTGTGATGAAATAGCTTCAATAACACCAAAATAACACAAAAGTGTGAAACTTGATGATCCAAAGCACTTAAAACGGGTTACGCTGTAGGATAACACTTCACGAACAAAAACAAGCTTAAAACAAGGAAAACACGAAAGTTCCAAACTTTTGCCAAAACCAATAGTTTAACACCTAATAACGTTGAAAGTACAAGAATCTTGGATTCAAAAGTGTAAAAATCGCTTTTAAGCGAACCAAAGATTGTGTTATCTTTACGCCAGAAGACCCAAAACCAAAACTTCAAAAACAAAGTGTACACCCAACTATTTGGCGATTGATACCATCGTTAGGTCACTAGTTTTACAACACAAGCTTATAGAGAAAGAGATGAAGGCGGATGAACAAGCTAAACACACACACACACACATATAATATGAAACGGTTATGCAAAGAGAGTGAATGAAAGAATAACTTGAACAACCAACCTCAAATGAGGGTTTACAATAGTTTATATAGGCAAGGAGCTAGGCAACACCCTCTCCTTCCCTATTCCTTATTGGGCTTGGGCCTCACTATGGGCCTTCTACATGTCGGACCTTAAACAAACATAAAGGCCATAATAAAGCTACCTATTACATATGAAATATAAATACTTGAAATATCGCTTAGGAGTGATTCCAACATCAAAGGCTCATGTTCTATCTTCTATTCTCGAGCCTCGAAAGCTTTGGTGGTGGAAGTTTAAGAGATGACGACTTCTATCTTCTACGACGTGTTGTTCGATATCCTTATCCCTGTACTCGTATCATCATCCTCTTAAACTATATCATCTATTCTATCTTGTAAATATTTATCAAAAAAAAAATACAAAAATATAAAACCAAAGAAACAAAGTAGAAAAATATAAAATCAACAAAAGACATAAAATCGAAAAATTTGAAAATAACAAAATATTGTTTTTCTAAGACATGTCTTCGGTATCGATAACATCTGCGGTCTTAGAAATGTCATTCAATAATGGCACGGGACCATAGATGAAGTTCGAGCAGGAGGTGTAAATATTTCTTTTCAAAACATGTCACAAATCAAATGGCTTGCGCAAGTGACTTCAGATCAGAACCCGCTTAAAAATGGCTTGCTATTATTTCCGATAGCAACCCGCTCTTCAAGGAAGGAAAGTGTTGCGCTAAACCAATTTTCAAAATTTTCGCACTTATCCTAAAAACAAATTAAGGAAAGTATGTCAAGGATCGTTGTTTCCTCAAATGTTTTTCCTTCTATAAATTCTTCAAAAATATTTGTTGTTTTCAAAATGGTGGTAAATGAGTTGCTTGTAAATCAATCGATTCGAGTTTTCATAAATTTGAAAACTCAATCAATGACTTCAGCTTTTTAAATTTTTCATAAAGTGAGTCATTGATTGAGGGGAGAATGTTTTCAAATTTATATCATCTATCGGACTTATCTAATTATCCTAAATGCTTAATCGAAAATGATGTTAACCTATGTTGAAGGACTAGGTGCCTACGATACGATTGTTAGGATTAGATGATTAAAGTTTGATAAACACATTATTCCCATACCTTTTATGATATGATTGTTATGTTGGATTGACTTTTATTAGTCGATTCTTGTTGGGTGTTGTCGACCACCATATATCTGTTTGTATGTCCACTAACGTATGCAAATATCATGGTATAAAAGAATGTTCCCGATCCGGATCCCACAAAACAAAATGATTCGATGCCAAAAGGAAAGGGTAACTATATCTTGGGTTGACAAATGAAGAAACGGAGCTTAATTTGACTTCTATGGAAAGTTGGCATGAAATGCAACGAAGAGGTCTCACCGCATCGCAGATGGTTTTCTTCATCATCAAATGAAGAAACGGAGCTTAATTGGACCTCTATGAAGAGTTGGCATGACAAATGCAACGCCGAGGTCTCACCGCATCAAGACACGGTTTTCTTCCAAATTTACAAGAACAACATAAGCTTCTCAACCACCTAACGATCTTTGTGCAGACAATTGTGATGATACCATTTTTAAACAATTTTAAATAATATTGTTTTGAAAATGGAAAAATATTGGTTTTGAAAGTAAATTTGACTTAATTTTGAAAATCACCGGACTTCATTTTATCAAAACTTAAGTCACTCAATCATCGACTACGGTCATCGATCGAGGAGAGAGTGATTTAAAATAAAATATTTTTCAAACGATATTTCTTCATAAAGTCGGTTTGTACAAAAACAAAGTGGTGTTCTAAAGATTTAATGTTATGTCATGGTATGATTTTCTTTAAAAGTTAAAGATCTTACAAAATGAAATTTTTATGTTCTTGTTTGATTGTGAAATTGTTTTATTTTACTTAAAGATCTCTTAAAAACTATCATACCTGACACTAACAATCTTTAATGTCTTAAATTGATCCTTATCAGTCATTTTTCAAAATTAAATGTTGCCACGTCTTTCCCCAAAATTTTCTAAATGATTTAATCAATCGGGATCCAAAATCTCAATTGGTTTGAAATTTTGATCGGGAGAGATCGTGATTTAAATCTCAAATCGGTTTTAAAAGGGTGATTGTTTCTAAAGCACTTCTTCCTTCATGTGCCAAACGATTTTGAAATACATAATGCACATGATTGTGGAGGAGCATCTAACCAAAACCGTGAGAGTATTTAAACAAGGCCACATTTTCTCCCATGTTTTCTAAACCTTATTAAATCACTTGGGATCCAAAATCTCAAAGGGTTTTATATTTTGATCGGGGAGAATTTGTGATTTAATAATGAAATTTGATAAAAGGTGATCGCTTTGATTCAAGTGTGCATATCGCTTCTCCCATATGTGCTAAACTTCGAATCTCGAAGCATATATTGAGGGGGAGCATTTCAAAAAGAAAATAAACTTTCAAGGTACAAAGATTTCTATGTTTCAATATAAAGTACCTTGATTGATTTTCTAATGGTTTCTTAATGGCTTTTGTGATCGTGGTTGTGCTTCAAAAGAACTCTTTCCTCTATGTGATAAAATGATTTCAAAAATCCTATGCACATATTGAGGGGGAGAATTTACCAAAGAAAATCAAATGGCTTTTTCCATGGAAATTGTGATCATGAATATATTTCAAAGAACTCTTGCCTCCATGTGCGAAACAATTTCAAAATCATATGCACATGTTGAGGGGGAGCATTTCTAAAAGATCAAAAATAGTTAAGGTACAAAATGCTTTGATATTATATCACAAGTACCTTGATTGATTTTCCAAATGATTTTTCAATTGGTTTCGAGAAGGAAAGAACAATACCAAAAGACCGACCAATTTACTTTATGCATGGTGTTATAAGGATGGTTAGGTTAGGTATTCGTTCCCACGATCCCGCCAGAGCGGAGGGATCTACCTGTGGACAATCCACTAGATAGTGTAGAGTCCTTAGGTATGATGAAAAAGGAGAAAAGTGAGATATGGGAAGAGTGCCGATCGAGATGAGCTAGTACCGGAACAAACCCAACAAGGTTCTAGTTATGAAGTCTTGGTAAGCATCAAGGGGTTGAAGAATGAAAAGAAATGAATGTGAAAAGGGTGAAAAGAAATAGCCCTCCAATAATTCAACCTTAGGGCGTAAACCGGGTTCAATACATATGCTACTTGTGGTTACTAAGGTAACACCGGTATTGAAGACAAGACGTCATGGACCCAAAGGACGACCGCACTAAACTTCCCAAGCTACTCAAGCTCCTCTTAAAAGGACTTGTTTCATTCTCACGGGAACCTACATAATCTATCGACTTTCTTTAGAGATTGTTGATATTGAAGAAGGAGACCCTCTCCTAGTCTCCCATAGGAAACCAAAATGCACAATTGAGTCTAGAGCCAAGAGATCATCCACAATATCTCATTAGGACACAAAATTTAATGAAGACTTGTCTGCCACACAATGTGGAAAGTAAGAATATATTAAGAGTCCCACGATTCTCCTTGTGGTATTGCCGTAACATCCGAGTGATATGTAAAATATTCACGATGAAGATGGAAATCCTTCAGAGCCAACATCAAACAAGCTCTTGGTGGTGACATGTGAGATCTTTTCAAAAGATCAAGCTTGTGACAACCGGACAGAAACGATGGGGCGATTCACTCTTGAATCAACCTTGGTCCAGATTGAATTGACGAATACTTTTGAAAACCGCTCGATGTGCAAATCTTCTTTCTCTAGTACATCGAATGTGTATTCATTTTCAAATTCAAAAGGTATCTCGATTGAAAAATACTTTTGAAAACCGCTTGATGTGCGAATCTCTTCTTTTCTCTAGCACATCGAATGTGTACTCTTTTCAAATACAAAAAGTATTTCTGATTGAAAATTGATCTTTCTCATAAAACCTTTGTTGTATTGCAAAACTTGTTAGGATTTAGTAAATCCAGATTATAAAGAGTCGGTCACCTCAAGTATATGTAATCATTAGAAAGCTCGTAGTCGTAGATTATTATAAGTTAAGTAGTATGTAGTTTAAGTAACACCGTGGAGGACGGAAGGGTCTTTACCCACTGTATGCCCGATCCACACCGATAGGTGGCGATTTATGTAATGACTATAAATACTCTACCTCCCAAGGTAGAGAGTTGGAGCTCATAATAAGATTTTTCTTTCTCTCACTAAAGTTCCCAACCTCTAACTTTCTCTCTAAAACATCTCTTATACGCCTATTTGATCGTGTGGTTTAGTGTGTTTATGAAATTCAATATGTTACAAATGGTATCAAGAGCCATGGTTTGATCATCTCTTACACATTCTTGGATTTCTAATGGTTTTAGATGGTTTTAGAGTTTGAAAAGTTTAGTGGATTTTGCATCATTTGGTTCATTTCTAGTGTTAAAGTTTGAATTTTGGGTGTACTTTTGTGTTTAGGATCATTGTATGTGCTTGGGTTTTGATTTGGTAAGCTTGAATCACGTGGTTGGACTTGTTTTGGATTGAAAAGTGTGTTTTTGAAGTTTTTCTTGCTAGCGACTTGGTTCTCGTAGTGCTTTTCATCGTAGCGACTTGCTTCAAGAAAAGTTAGCGAGTTACGTGTTAGTTGTTAGCGACTTGAGCCTAGCGACTTGTCTATTGAGACAAGCCGACAAATAGTACAAGTTAGTGGATTCTCCACTACGGCTAGCGACTTAGAGAGGTTAGCGACTTGCTTCCATAAATTGTTAGCGAGTTGCGGACAAATTGTTAGCGACTTGTTACTAGCGACTTGGACCTTAGCGAGTTGCTATTTAGCGACTTGACCGTAGCGACTTGGTGCTTTAGCGACTTGTGTCCAAATGACTTGGTTCATAGCGACTTGTGCTTAGCGACTTGGTGACTTAGCGACTTGTTCTCAAGGTTTATAGCGACTTGTCTCTAGCGACTTGTCGACTTTTCCGACAAAACTTCAAACGGCTATAACTTTTGATCCAGAACTCCGTTTCAGCTGTTCTACTCATCAAACGGCCGTGAGAACGAGGAGAATGGCACGCGAATGAAATTTCATTCGGTCAATCTTCAAGGCCTAAATCCGCTCCGAATGAAGTTATTGAGGTTTTATGTTTTAGACCTAAATTTCTCAAGAAAACGGGCATAAACCAATCTAAATCTTAACCAAACAACATATCCGCCAATCCTTCCAAAGCATAGAACACAAACTCATTCCCGATCCAATGTTCAAACAAGTCGATGCCGATGCGGTCATGGGACATTTCATCAATCAACGGCTCTTATGGTTAAACAAAACTTGACTCTCAATCCGCATACCAACAACTTTCACTCTAACAATGAGATCGGCGCATCCAACCTTCACAATCATGCGGGTGTCGAGATGGAAAAGTTATGGTGCAACCAATTCAAGGAAGGGAAGATGTGGAGTAGTGGAGGTTATATTGGAAATCGAATCGGGAAGGAATGGAAATCAAGGTCAAGCAAAGCCAAGTAAGTGCTACAACCGTGGTGGTGAGGACATATTGCTAGGAATCGCACATCTCCAAAACGCCCACCGAATGCGTAATACTTGAGACAAGATGTTGCTTGTGCAAGCTCGGGATAATGGAGCGACTTTGGATGAAGAGGATTTGTGGTTTCTTCTTTGAGGAAATGCCCGAACCTATGATGTCGATGTTGATGAACAACCAATTCAGAGATAAGTCATAATCATCAAAATGCCTTTCAAGTAGTCGATCGTGATGCATTTGACTCGACGTCGATGATGAACCTATCGCCCAAACAATCTTCATGGCTAGCATCTCACCTATGGTCTCTCCAAAGGTCTCTCCACCACAACAGTCGGGTCCATCCAAAGATAAAATCATTTCGCAGGTATTAAAACTATATGATGAAGTTGATGAGCAAAGATGCATAATAAAGTACAATCTCTTGAAACTTATGAATCGATATTGATGATGAGGGTAATAGCAATATTGTCCCATATGATCAATATGTGAAGCAAAGTGAAAGTGAGGTTGTACCAAGTAATGCATCTTCCGCATCAATGATGACTATGTTTTTGATGAATATACCGCATGTGCCCTTGATGATTCTCGTTATCTCTCGAACTTAATGCCTATAAAGAACGAGTTGCTATTTATGAACAACGTGCTAAGTTTGAGTTGACCACCCATGAGCGGTGAAATGGATGACCAAATGCGTACAATTATTAGAAAAAGTAATTATAGAGAAGAAGTATTAAAACAAGAGTTAAACTCCTTACAAGAAAAGCTTTCTAAAGCGCTAAGCAAAAACAAGAACTTCAAGAAAATGTGAAAATGCTTAAGCAATAATTCAATGCTAAGGAATCAAAACTTTTGAATGATTTTTCCAATCTAAAACTTTGAAAACAAGCTTGAAAATAAGTTGTACGCACAAGGAACACCATTCGATCGCTCACATGATCACTAAGCATAGAGTCTTAAGCGATAAACATAGCATTCCCCTTGTTGAGGAACCAAATCCTGAGGTCATTAAAAAGGCTAGAAGTGCTCATAAGGTAATTTATGATGGTAATGAAATCCTTAAGCCTGGACAGAAACCTAGTTGCGCTGAGTGCACTGAGGAAGATAAGATATCAGATGAAGTCACTAGGGAGAAGATGAACAAGAAACTAGATGATCCTAAATGTAAAGAGAAGAAAATAATTATCACACCCCATGATTACAAAAAGGAGAATTGGATTTCCTTGAACAAGTTTAAGCCTCAAACGTTGTTAACACCCGAACAAGTGTTCTGGAAAAAGGATTTAGATAAGCAAAAGCGTAGAATCTTGTTGTAACAAACCCCTCTTAGGAAAATGCCTTCAAGAAATGTGTATCCTCCCAATACACCAATGCATCTAGTTCCTAGGACTATTGCCACTAAAAGCAAGACCTTAATCACCAATAGGTTATCTTTCAATTATTTGTTGATTTTGAGAAAACTTGTAAGAAAAGGATCACACCCATCGGGTATAATCAAGGGAAAGGGTTTTGAGCAAACTAAAGAATGCTATTTAACCGAGGTCATGCCTTTCTTTAAACAACTAAAAGATCAATTTGAGAGTCTTAAAAGGGGATGAATTCAAATATTAAAGAAATGGAAAAGGAATTTGATGCAATGATAGTTGAGGTTAGTGACTATGAGCGAGAATTAAAATATAATGAGATTGAGAGGAAGAACTTGCATACATCGAATGAGAATCTTATTTCGAATGTATTACTCAAGATGTGTTTTACATCGCTACAAATTGTTCTATTAATGCTTCTCAATTTCATGAATTATCTGTTGCTCTGAAAGTCTCCCATGATCGTGTCATTGAGCTTGAAAAGACTAATTCTAAACTAAATGAGAAAATTGATCAGGATGATCACGATAATTTGGTAAAACATCTTTCTAAACTAGAAGTTGAACATTTTGATTTGCAACTAAAATATCAACATCTTAAAGAAAATTTCAAAACCTCAAATATCAAGACATCCTCTGATGCTCCTGAGTTTGATGCAGTTTTTGAAATTAGCAAATGTAATGAACAAATTCGAGCTCATTATAACACGATCAAAAGATTGAAAGCCCAAATTTCACAACCGAAAGGTGAAAAGAAGGATGTGACAGTTCCATATGCCTCCACCTTTAGATTCTCAAAATTTCCAACTTCAAAACATTATTAATAACTTACAAAAGGAAAATGATTGTTTTAAAGTGAAATTTCAAAGGTTAATGATCAAACCAAAGAGTTATGTGATTCATTTAAAGTTAATCATGATAAACAAATTGAAAAGATAACTTCTTTACTTAACGAGATTGAGAATCAAGCGTGAGGTGAAAGGAAAGTTGCCAATCCCCAATTGCAAATATTCTGCTCCTAAGGTTTCGCCAGATAAGTATGCTATCGATATGTTATATATTCCCCGCCCATTAGGAATAATGAACTTGCACATAAAGCATATCTCTCATACCTTAAGGAAAGTTTGAAGGGTCTCCGTGAGATTGTTGAAGATGAAAGATTAGAAAACCTTTTGATAGTACTATAGCATATGCCCGCATGGATGCTAAACGATCTCGTGAACTCTTAGAGTATGTAATTGTCACAAGTCCGAAATCTAGCAATAGGCGAGATAGAATAGTTGTGCCTTGTTCTATGCCTAAAGCCAAGCATGTGAACCTTGATATGCCTTGTTCCATGTCGAAATTCAAGCAAGCAACCTTTGATGTGCCTCCTAGAATTTCGGATCCCAAGACTTCTAGACCAGAATGCGTGCGTAGTGAAGCCATGTAATGTTCCCATCACACTTCTACAGATGTTAAGATTGACACTAAAGTTAGCGGTCAAAACCTAGAAGCAATGCAAAGAAGGATAGGATTACGCAAACTAAAAGTGTTCATGATAAGGAAGTGAAAGAACACCATAGGGACAAGAAGTTTGATTTAAACAAAAGAATCGTGTTAGTTCTAGTATTAGCTCTAAGCTTACTTAAATTAATTCGAGGCCTCATGTCAGTCGCAAAACATGTAAAAATGTTTATTTTCCGTAATCATGATAAATGTGATGTGTTATTTCGAGGTCTAAGATTCATAACCCGCTTAAGAAAGTTTGGAGAGCAAAACAGATTAAGCAATCTTGAAACCTACAGGAATGTGTTTACAAATGTAGGATTTCGTTGGAAGCCCACAGATCGAATATTAACGAATGGCAAACCTTACCCTTAGCTAGATCCACTATGCCTAGAATAGTGCTGTTAAGGTTTGAAAGCCAACCGGTAGAATAATCCTATTAAGCACAAAATGTCATTTGACTAAGTCCGATGCTTCTACTAGTTCACTCCTAGGGATAATGCCATTGCATCTAGGGTTTCACGATTCAAAGACTATTTGTGCTAACCAAAAGGAACCCATCAAGACGTGGGATCCAATGTTTCCAATTCTCTGTCTTCGTCATTGTCCAAAGCGGTCGCATAAATCGCCCCTTGGTATTTGGATTCGGGCGGCTCTAAACATATGACTGGGCTCTTAACTATGAAGTCTGCTCACATCGCCTCAGCCTCGTTCTTCATCACTATGGCATCTGCAGATAACACTTCGTGCCCCGCTCCTCAAAGAAAAGAAAAGTGTACGCTTGAAGGCGCTTTATCTTCAAAAGAAGAGAAATCTTCATGTTTATGACCATTATCATCGACATTCTTCATCAACAAGCTTCATGTTTTCCCACGCTCTGTCAACCCTCAAGTGGATCTAAATTCATTGGTGTATATTCTTATTCACTTGTTCAAATCAAAAATGGCAACTTTGGATGCAATTTTTTAGGGGGAGAAGAGTGCATATACTACATGTTGATGGATGCTTAAATTATGGTCGTATGACTCTCATTCAATGCCTAATGCTTCACTTACTAAGGATAACTGGATTCATTGTTTGGGATTCATTGTTTCAAGATATCTTTGATGAGTACTTACAACCTCCAACGAATGTTGATCATCTAGTTTCAAGCTCATGCTCCGTTCCTCCGACTCAACTGGTTCACCATCTAAGAAGTACTTCTCGAATTCTCAAGAAACCTTATCTCCGCCATACTTCACAAGGCATTGTTAATGACTATCATTGCAGCTTGCACTCATGAATAGTGATCCGCTCTTTGGTATTCCTTTGCCAAATCTTCACGGATCATTGTTTCATTGTTCTTTCCTAAATGAGCACTCAGAATCAACCACATGAACATTAAGGAAAATGACTTCTCATCCGCTTTAATACATTATTGGTGAATCTTCCGGATCGCTTTCTTCATGTATACCTTAAGGAAGAATGCATTGATGTTGAGGAATCATTTGCTCGGTTCATTCGGTGGGTCAATGTACATCCGACTGTATGTTTATTCACGTGTTGGACATTTGACACAAGTTGATCTCTTCGGAGTTAATCATTTATCACTTATTTGAGATAAAGTTAAATTTCACAAAGGCGTGTTCTTATTTGATATCTTGCTCGGGTCTAAGAATGTTAAGTTGAAGACTTGGTTTATCTAGTTACCAGCAGTCGGGGTGGATGGTTAAAGACCGACGATGTGGATAATCTCAAGAGGTGTTAATGTCTCATACTTTGTTTGAGTAGTGAGTACTTAGAGATTTGCTTGAAGCATAGATTCTCGACACCGTTCTTCCATCATTAAGTGCAAGCTTAAGATACAAATGCGGGGAATTCGACTTCAGTTTCAAGTTTGGTATATCGGGTTTTCTTCAATAGTAGTCACTTCAAATTTTCTACATATGGGTTAATAAAGATAGTCAGAGAGAGTTTCTGTAGCAGTTGATTATCACAGGATTCATTTGGGCTATTTGAGTTCTTCTCACAAGATTTCAAGTTTAAGGGTATATTATGTTTTATCGATTCGAGGTATCAAAACCAAGAAGGGGAAGGAGACATATATCTAAAAGCACAACGAGTACACTTGATGAACTTAACACTTCTACCGATTGAAGTTATCCCGAAAGACAATGGTCATAACCGTAGAGAAACCAAGGTTTTACTCAGTAGCCTTTGGTGTATTATTCCAACCATTTGGGGAAGGATATATTATTCCAACTATTTGGGGAAGGATGTATTATTCCAACTATTTGGGGAAGTGGTCTCGAGAACTTTGGTATATGTTACTTAGTATCAATCTTAACATCCGTAGAAGTAACGATGGGAACATTACATGGCTTCACTACTTTCTCGCATTCCCGGTCTAGAAGTGCTGGATCCGAATTTCTAGGAGGCACATCAAAGGTTGCTTGCTTGAATTTCGACATGGAACAAGGCATATCAAGGTTCACATGCTTGGATTTAGGCATAGAACAAGGCACAACTATTCTATCTCGCCTATTGCTAGATTTCGGACTTGTGACAATTACATACTCTAAGAGTTCTTGAAATCGTTTGGCACATGTGGGAAGAAGAGCTTGTACATCCTTATAAAACCATTTACCGAATTATCAGTATAAATCTAATTTAAATCACAAATTCTCCCCTATCACAACTATCAAATCATTTGAGATTTGTGATCTCGAGATTTAAATTGATTTGGAAAGCATTTAAGGAGAATTGTGACTTGATTATGAAAACGTTTTAACGATAAGGATCGAATTTTAAGACTTTAAACTCCATTGAATATACATGCATGATTATCTTTTGAAAACAATTGAATGACAAATAACCTTTAATTTAATTGAAATTATTCTCCCTCAATCAATGACATAAGTTGTTGATTGAGATAGATATTTTAACAAACTTTTAAGTCCGTATGATTATCAAAATAGAGTCCAAGTTATTTTTCAAATCAACTAGTTTTCATTAGATAGTAAGGATTTGTTTAAAGAATCGAGCATGAGATTTTAAAACTAAGATAAAGCATGGCTCGCTTTTTCTTTGAAAAGCGGTTTATCACGAAATGACAATAAACCATTTTTCTCTTTCTCCCAAAAATATTTTTTGATTTTTGAATTTTGATTTTTTTTTTTTTTTTTTTTTTTTTTAAGAAAATTCAACAACATCTAAAGTCCCGTGTCATTCTTTGAATGACATCACAAAGACCGAGATATAATCGAATCGAGAAAATTATGACAAATGACAATATTTTTGAATTTTTCAAGATTTTCAAATTTTTATGGATTTTGAAAGTTTTATATTTTTCTATTTGCTTTTGAAGATTTTGTAATTTTGTATTTTGCTTTTCAATAACTATTTACAAGGGATAAATTAGTTTAAGAGGATGATGAAATGAGTACCGAGATAAAGATATCGCTCAAAGACGTTGTAGAAGAAAGGAATCAACATCTCTTAAACTTCCGCCACCAAAGCATTCGAGGCATCAAAGAAAATCGTCTCGAACATGAGCCTTCTCAATTTGAATCTTTGGAAGCTTCCCCAAACCGACAAACATCGAATAAAGACCATTTCCTAAGTAGAGTTGAATACAAAGCGGTCTCATTGATTGAAGCTCAAGACTCAAGAACACGAGAACACCGGTAACAAGTTGAAACATTGATCGTCTCGGTGGTTATCAAACCGGATTAACTGACACGACCGATCACATGAACCTCGCAGCATCCCCGATGTACACCTTACTCTTTGAGATTGACCATTGTCATTTAGGGAACAATATATCAACATCTTCATTTTACCAAGTGCATTCCAGCTTATCTAACATATAACCAATCAACACATAATGTACACATGTACCCAACAAGAGTAGAGACGATGACATCCATGTAACATGTTGAGTCACTAATCATCTCTATGGATGTCAACTCTAAAATAACCGAATTAGCTCGATCAGTGAACATGTTGTGCATCCTTGATGTACACATATCTCTCCTTGATGGTTGCGATCTCATCGAAATCATCATTACCTTGTGTACATGATTCAATAACCGGAAGCACTTTATCATAAACCATATATAAGATGTCGATAGGCGATCATCTCATGCCCAAATATTCTTCTCACATTTCTTCCAACTCGAATCAAGTAAACAGTAAATGGTTTTATAAGGATGTACAAGCTCTTCTTCCCACATGTGCCAAACGATTTCAATTTTTCCATGCACATGTTGAGGGGAAGCATCTATCTTAAACCACAAAGATTTGAAACGTGATCAATGTGCAGGTTCCCTCATGTATGTGCAAAACTCTTTCAAACCTCTAGGCACATATTGAGGGGGAGCAAGCTTATGAAAACCTCATCCTTCCCTAATATGCTTTATCTATTTGTTTTGATCAGGGAAGTGATGTTGATATCTTTTAATTTGTGAATTAAATTAGATTTATACCGATAATTCGGTAAATGGTTTTATAAGGATGTACAAGCTCTTCTTCCCACATGTGCCAAACGATTTCAAGTTTTCCATGCACATGTCGAGGGGAGCATCTATCTTAAACCACAAAGATTTGAAACGTGATCAATGTGCGTGTTCCTCTTGTATGTGCAAAACTCTTTCAAACCTCTAGGCACATATTGAGGGGAGCAAGCTTATGAAAACCTCATCCTTCCCTAATATGCTTTATCTATTTGTTTTGATCGTGAAGTGATGTTGATATCTTTAGAAAATGGTAATCAAAGAAGTTAATTCTTTCTCTTGCCTCCGTGTGCAAAATGATTTCATACACTTGATGCACATGTTGAGGGGAGCTCTTGTTCTAAAAATATCAAAAATAATTCGTACAAAATGCTTTGATAATATATCATAAGTATCCGGATTGATTTTCAAATGGTTTTCAATTGGTTCCAATGGCGTATGAACAATACCAAATAGACCACCAACTTTACTTTATGTATGGTGATATAAGGATGATAAGGTTAGGTATTTGTTCCATGATCCGCCGTAATCCGGAGGGATCTACCAGGACAATCCACTAGATAGTGTAGAAGTCCTTAGGTATATTGAAAAAGGAGAAAATGAGATATGGGAAGAGTGCGGATCGAGACCGAGCTAGTATCGGAATAAACCCAACAAGGTTCTAGCTATTAAGTCTCGTAAGCAATCAAGGGGTTGAAGAATGAAAAGAATTGAATGAGAAAAGGGTGAAACAAATAGCCCTCCAATTATTCAACCTTAGGGCGTAAACCGGGTTCAATTCATATGCTACCGGTGGTTACCAAGGTAACATCGGTATTGAAGACAAGACGTCATGGACCCAAAGGACGACCGCACTTCAACTTCCCAAACCACTCAAGTTCCTCTTAAAAGGACTTGTTTCATTCTCACGGGAACCGACATTATCTATCGACTTTCTCTTAGAGATTGTTGATATTGAAGAAGGAGACCCTCCCTAGTCTCCGATATAGGATCCAAATATGCACAAATTGAGTCTAGAGCCACGAGATCATCAATAAATCTCATTAGGACACTTTCAATAAAGACTCTCTGCTTCACACAATGTGGAAAGAGAGATTATATCTTGAGTCCCACGATTATCCTTGTGGTATTGCGGAACATCTAAGTGATATGCAAGCATATTCACAATGAAGATGGAAAGCCTTCGAGCCAACATCAAACAAGCTCCCGGTAGGTGGCATGTGAGATCTATTCAATATATCAACCATGTGACAACCGAACAAAAACAATGGGGCGATTCAATCTTTTGAATCAATCCCGTTCAGTTATGGATTGACGGATACCTTTGAAAAACCGGTCTTTGTGCTTAAAAACTCTTTTCTTTAGCACTTCGACCGTGTACGAATATTTCAAATCAAAGGTGTGTATGATTGATAATTGATTTTCATTAAAACCTTCGTTGTATTGCAAAACAATTTCTATTGTGCGATACACGATTGTTTTTCAAATCTCTTTTCATCAATCGAATCTCTATTCACGGTTCACTCACTCCGTGTTGTCTTCTTTGAGACGTTCGGTTTGAGAACAAATAGAGCAACGCGAAACCTCGTCAAGGAAATTCTTCGAATTATACCGATCATAGGCGTGACTTGTACTAATCAACGGGAACCGTGGGCGTGTACTCAATTCAACGAAGTGATCAAAGACACTTTCGCGCTTTTATTGCTAAATGTTTTATGTAGGTACGCCCACGCTTGCGGTGATCGTAATGAAGCGGTCAATCCATAGCCGCATGCTCACTCAACACATTCATCTCGAAGAAATCATGATTAGTGCATCAATGACTCGATATTTTCACTCCATGTTTCGCTACTGCCGCCAATATCATGAATCAACGAAAGCTTCCGCTACTCGATGAGAATATATCATGATCCGTAATGTGAGCATGTCGGTCCGAAAGTCACAACATCACATAATACCAACACCACAATGGATGTCTCGTAGATTGATGTTAATGATGATCTCAAAAGTGGCTCAAAATCATTATCACGTGGATCAAGAAAAGACCTCCACTTGGATTAACCCAACATGCAATGAGAAGAATCGATGACTACGAGCTTGAGCAAAGTACTACATCAAGAATGCAAGAACAATTTTAATGTAATATCTGCTTGTATTCAATGTAATTTTAGTATATGTTTGAGGTGACCTCCTTGGGGAGATTGTTAGGATTTAGTAAATCCAGATTATAAAGAGTCGGTCACCTCAAGTATATGTAATCATTAGAAAGCTCGTAGTCGAGATTATTATAAGTTAAGTAGTATGTAGTTTAAGTAACACCGTGGAGGACTGACGGGTCTTTACCCACCGTATGCCCGATCCATGCCCGATAGGTGGCGATTTATGTAATGACTATAAATACTCTCTACCTCCCAAGGTAGAGAGTTGGAGCTCATAATAAGATTTTTCTTTCTCTCACTAAAGTTCCCAAACTCTAACTTTCTCTCTCTAAAACATCTCTTATACGCCTATTTGATCGTGTGGTTTAGTGTGTTTATAAAATCCAATATGTTACAAAACTCTTTCTTCTAAGCAATATGCGATTGTTTTCAAATCAATTTTCATCAATCGCTGAATCTCAATTACCGGTTCACTCACTCCGTGTTGTCTTCTTTGAGACGCCCAGTTTGAGAATAGCTAGAACAATGCGAAACCTGTCAAGGAGATTCTTCAAATTATACCGATCACAGTAAAGATTTGTAATGATCAACGGGAACCGTGGGCGTGTACCTCAATTCAACGAAAGTGATCAAAGACACTTTCGTGTGTTTTATTGCTAACTATTGGTTGCAGGTACATTTGGACGGTTGTAACCGATCGAATCGAGAAGTCAATCCAAAGCCGCATGCTCACAACATCCACACTTAATTGAAGAAATCATGACCGGTGCATATCTACATAACTCCGGCTCGATATCTTTTAGACTATGCTTCGCTACGTCCGCAAATATCATGAACCAAGAAAGCTTCCGCTACTCTCATGGAAAGATGTCATGATTCAAAAGTATGAGCATGTCGGTCCGAAAGTCACAACATCACATGAAGGCAACACTACAAAGGGTGATCCGAGATTTATTGTGGCCGATGATCTCAAAGAAAGCTCAAGATCATCAAGATGTGGATCGCTTAAAGGCCTCCACTTAAAAGTACAAATCAATGCGGACTTTGAAGAATCGCTACAAAAGCACAAAGATTGCGGAACTTGAAGAAATGAAGTCTACGAGCTCAGAACTAAAGACAAACATAGAATGCTAGGATGCAAAATGTATTTCATGGGGTGACCTCCCTTAGGGGGAGATTGTTAGGAATTGGAAATTCCACGTTAAAGTGTCGGTTACCCCAATTATGGTCTAGCATATTTTAGATCGTAGACGTGTCGTTATTTATGTTATTTAGTAGTTTATTAGTTAGTTTGTAGCGTAGAATAGTTTAGTGTAACACCGTGGAGGAAGGACGGGTCTTTACCCATTGTATGCCCGATCCACAGTCATGAGGTCGTTTAGTTTGTAACTATAAATACCCTTCCATCCTTGGAAGGAGTGGTGCTTCTTTCAATCTAACCTTTCATTTTTGTTAAGCAAGTCTCTACCAAGAACACCCTCTTATCTTTCTCTCTCTAAATGGCTAACATGTATTTCCATCATCCAAGACCACCTGAATCATCAAACAACATAATATTTACGATCCTACAATAATGTAAGTGATTTTAAAAATTCGCTATGGTGTTATTTTTTAATGATAACTTATTACTACGGGCTATTATCAACTACTTTTACCTCATACTTTTACAATATACCTACTACCAACTCATTATTGTCATCACATCACGCTGACAATCTACAATTTTTATATGAAATTCTTTTATTGCATAACAAGATTCAAAACTAAAATTGTCGTCGTCAGATATCTATTGTATTGTAAAATATAGAACTAAAAAGATTTCGCTAAATATTTTAATTGTATGGCTCACTACGCAACGCTGCTGGTACCTTGCTAGTTTAATCTTAAACGTGTGATGGTATGTCACAAGGTATAAAATTTGTTTCAAATGGGACATAGAAACGTGTAGGATCATCTTAATATAAGTATGCTCATTTTGAATTAGCTTAGCTTAGGGATTAATATTTGTACTTTTATTCATAACATAAGTACTTACTCTAATTCTTATCTTTACACAATGCATATAGGCTTAATTTTAGTTAAGGGACACAATGTGTGTCGTTTTTATTATTTATTAAGTAATATAGTTTAGGAAATATTAGTTGTTTAAATATAATGTAAGGTTTATATAATTTAGGTAATATAAGGAATTAAACTTAGGTTCTAATTTATAGTACTCTTGCATAATTAATTGTATGTTCTTATAAATTCAAAGTTAGAGGGGCAAAATGGGGAATTTCAAAGAAGGGAAATTTTAGGGTTTTACAACATTACTATTTTACTGAAAGGTAAACTCGTTTTCTGACATCATGGATGACACTTTGGTCTCAAAGCTCTTTTGGAACTCAAGTATTTTATGTAAACCTATGAACTCACCAACCTCGTCTTGAAACTTTTGGCATGTATTTTCAGGTATTGAGATGATAGTTTACTTTTGGGAGGCTCTTGGGCAATAGCATAGCATGGTCATTGACGACTCTGATATTTGTATTTGGGACCGCTTTATTAATGGGCCTGTATTTCCGCACTATTTTTGAATAATGTAAACTTCATACCTTGATTATAAAATTTCTTGATATAAATCCCTTGTTCTATACTTTGTGTTGTGATACCATTTAGTAGCACCCACGACTTGTATGCTTCCGCTGAACCCGATTTTTGAGGGTGTTACATATTGGTATCAAAGCCATGTTATAGAGAACTAGGTAAAATTTCAAAACTTAGACTATAAACGTTTTTACGAAAACTTAACCCTATGACCGACACGTGTCTCAAGTACAAACCGATGCCTCACTTGTGACTTTGATTCCCGACATATTTGATGAGATATGTATCTTGCTACGGATGAGTATATCCACATATTTTCTATTTACTATAAGTATCTTCAACATACTTATGTTCACGTATCGTACATATTGTAGCGCTATGCCTCTTTCCCAACAGAATCCCATCATCGTCCTCGAGTGAGGACATTTGTTTTGGTATTTTGGAAGTAAAGGACATGGTGCTAGTGTAACTAAGTCGAGTATTTCAAAATTCATTGAACCTCGGGTGAATGTATACCGATCACCTATATTCACCTTAGATAGTGGGACATAGCCTCGATCACCTATGTCCCACGAAAGGTTAATTTTATGATACTTGGAGTGGTTATAATAGAATTATGTCGGTTGGTTTTAGTTTGATTTTGAAAAATGGTAAATGTTTTGTGTGTGTATACGAGCATTGAATATCGAAAAAGTTTACCTTCACAAAAAACACACTTACATCACCAATACTTGTTTATCGCGATACTCTTTCTCTTGTATGCTATGTTTTTCATCACCGACTGGTCGAATTATGACTTTGGATTTTGTTAGGAATTGTTGGAACCTACTGCTCATGTTGTGACTTTGGATCTCTTTCGAACCGTTGGAATCGTCTAGTTATGTTACCTCACCCCTACCTCGAACCTGCGCCTAACAACATGTATACTTTTAGCATAACCGCTTGGAACCGTTGACATTCACTCAGATTCGAATTTGATTTGATATCGATCGGTAGTCGAATTTCTTTTGGAAATTATGACCTTGGATTCGAATGTTGTACCTTCTCGTTAAGTATTAAGTGCACTAATGAGTCAATCTATTAATTGCTAGTAATAACTAATACTCTTCTTCGAGTCGCACGCTTAAGTTGCTAGACTCTCCTTTCGACAAAGATTCTATGACCGATGTAACCTTAATTCTTTAAGGAGT